>OZ030015.1:81131899-81676899 GCA_964023405.1 Apodemus agrarius
TGCCTCCTGAGATCTGCCTCTATGGCCCTTCATTCCCTGCCGCCTGCAGTGCTGTCCAGGCCTGGAGACCCCTCTACAATTATGTCTCAGGAAAGAGGAGAATGCCAGGCACACTTGGTAGTCAAGAAGAGGGATGGGGATGGATGGGCTGGAGAAATGAACGGAAGTAGCTAATACCAGTGGCCCTGTTGGGCAGAATGGGGCTGGTGTTAATTCCTTTGAGATTCTGTCACCCATCTAACCCAGATGTATTGTTGCCAGGAGAAGAGAGGGCAATTAAAGTTCTACTTATATAATACTAAAGTTTACTTGAGATGGTTTGTATATGCTTGGCCTAGGAGTGGCACTATTAGAAGGTGTGGCCATGTTGGATGTGGTGTGCCATTATAGGTGTAGGCTGTGAGACCCTCATCCGAGCTGCCTGGAAGCCAGTATTCTGCTAGCAGCCTTCAGATGAAGATGTAGAACTCTCAGCTTCTCCTGCACCATGCCTGCCTGCATTTCACCATATTCCTGACTTGAAGATACTGGACTGAACCTATGAACCTGTAAGCAAACCCCAATTAAATGTTGTCCTTATAAGAGTTGCCTTGGTCATGGTGTCTGTTCATAGCAGAAAACCCTAAGTCAGAAGTAGGTACCGGGAGTGGGGTATTGCTGTGATAGGCCTGGCCGTGCCTTTGTTTGGAAGAATGCGGATTTTGGGACTTTGGCTTTGGAAAGCAGAAGAATGCTTTAAATGTGGCTTAATGGGTCATCGTATTAGGATTGTGGAAGACTTTGTTAGTGAGAATGATTTCAATTGTGTGGACCTGGCCCAAGAAGTTTCAGTGAAAAATTTCGATATGTGGCTTAGAGACTGTTTTTGTAGTATTTTGGTGAATGTGGCTAGTTTGTGCTCTTGTCTGAAGAGTCTGACTAAGGCTAAGATGACAAGACTTAGATTAGTTGCATTGACAAAGAAGTTTCAAAAAAGCCCAGGAGAGACTTTGTTCTCTGGTTAAGTCTCATGAAGAGCATTTTAAACAAGCATAGAAAACTTAGAAAAAAATATAAAATATATGGTTCAAGTATTAATGGGGCACCAGGAAGTGAAATGGAGCTGAATCCTGTGTTCAACATTATTAAATTGAATTAAGGGAGTAGTGATCTTGGGGTAAAATCCTACCCAGATTTTTTTAGATCCAAGCATGGTGGTACATACTTTTACTCACAGGAGAAAAGGCCCATCAGATCGCTGAGTTCAAGGCCAGCCTGGGACACGAAACAAGTTCTATGTGAAGAAAAGCTTAGGTCCAGGCATGCTGGTGCATGCCTTTAATCCCAGCATTACAGGAGACAGAGGCGTGCAGGTCGAGTTCAAGGTCAATCTATAGAGCAATTTCCAGGAAAGCCATCGTGAGGCAGAGAGGGAGTTGGGAAGCAGAAAGCTGGTGATAGAATAAGGGGGAGGGGCGTGTTCCCTCTCAAGCAATCCTAGAACTCAGCAGACACTGAGGTCCTGAGTTCAATTCCCAGCATCCACATGGTGACTCACCACCATCTATAATGGGGATCTTATGCCCTCTTTTGGTGCGTCTGAAGACAGAGACAGTGAAATAAGTAGATATAAAAATTGTGTTTTGAAAAAAATTGAAAAGAAAAAGGAGAAAACCGGGCAGTGGTGGTGCACGCCCTTAGTCCCAGCACTTGGGAGACAGAGGCAGGCAGATTTTTCAGTTTGAGGCCAGTCAGGTCTACACAGAGAAACCCTGTCTCAAATAAATAAATAAATAAATAAATAAAAAAACGAAAAACAGCAACAACAACAACAAAAAACCTCATAAAAAATAAAAAGAAAAGTCCTTTCATACTTAAGGTGAGGGGAAGTGTTTCCAGAGAGTACAAAGCAGTTGTGTTCCAGAGATAGCCAAGGTTTGGCACCTTGTGCTGCAGCTGCACTTGGTATTGTGCAAGAGTCACCCAGGTGGTACTGATTTTGAAAACCATGAAGGGGTCATGAAGAGCAGCTGAGGCTTGGCACCATGAGAGGCTATGGATGGCCATTGGCGAAGGTGCAGCCTCAGTTGTACTTGACTGCCCAGGACTGAAGGTTTCATGCAAAGGAGTTGAGGCTTGACACCATGAAGAGGGCCTATGAGAGGCTACTGGTGAAGCCTAGTTGCAGAGGAAGACCTCAGCACATTGGAGATGCCAGGACCATGGGATGAGGACCAAGCACAGCAGTAGCAGTGGAGTGGATCAACCTGAGCTTAGAGTGCTACAGAGGACGGGGCTGTGATGTGATGCCAGCCTTTTGGAGGAGCCCAGAAGATCATGTGTGGATTCCAGACATTGAAATGAGAAGCTGTAACATTGAAGCTGCCTTGGAGATTCCAAGATTTTCCAGATGCCAGAGTCGGAGGACATTTCCTGAGGAATGCTGCTAACAGGGAGTGGATCCGGACCAGGAAAAGAAGCTTGTTGCAGTCAATAGAGATGAAAAAGGAGTTGGGAGATCTGAAAAGTGCTTTGACAGAAAACGTGGAGAGGCAGAGTTTGGAGTTTGCCCAGCTGGTTTCCTGTCTTGATTTTGGGATTAGAGTTACGTGATTGGATGGATCTCAGAAGAGACTTTGAACTTTGGAATTTTCACATTGTTGAGACTGCTATATACTATATAGACTTTAGAAGTTGGACTAAATGCACTTTTTTTTTATTGACATGACTAGATATGGCCCCCATAGACTCATATGTTTGAACAAGGCTATTGGAGCCAGGGAGTAGAATGTGATGGTTTGTATGGGCTTGTATTAGGGAGTGGGACTATTTAAGGTGTGGCCTTGTTGGAGTAGGAGTGTCACTGTGGGTGTGGGCTTTGAGACCCTCATTGTACCTGCCTGGAAGCCAGTATTCTCCTAGTGGTCTTCAGAAATGGATGTATAACTCTCAGCTTCTCCTGCACCATGCCTGCCTGGATGCTACCATGTTCCTGCCTTGATGATACTGGACCAAACCTCTGAACCTATAAGCCAGCCCCAATTGAATGTCCTTATAAGAGTTGTCTTGGTCATGGTGTCTGTTCACAGAAGTAAAACCCTAAATAACACAACATTTTTAATAAATATGTATTTATTATTTATTATTTTATTTATTTATTTATGATATGTGAGTCTACTGTGTTCAGACACTCCAGAGGAAGGTTTCAGATCCTACAGTTGGTTGTGAGCCACCATGTCGTTGCTGGGATTTGAACTCAGGATCTTCAGAAGAGCAGTCAATGCTCTTAACCACTGAGCCACCTCTTCAGCCCCTAAGACAACTTTTTATGGGAAATTCAAAATCACATTTCATTTGAGACAGGGTTTCTCTGTGTACCTCTGGCGTCCAGGAACTCACTCAGTAGACCAAGCTGCCTTGAACTCAGAGATCTGCCTGTCTTTGCCTCCTGAATACTAGAAAACCAACATAACAAATAAACGCTAAAATATGTGAAGTGAAATTCAAAGTGTCCCAGGATTTCCTTAGTGTTCTTGGCTCTGCTCACATTTAAAAGGTCACAGGAAGGGACACTGGACAACAGCTGCTCCTGCTCCCTTTGCCCTACAACTTTGAAAGAAGAAAGTGTGGTGCCTACACTTGACTCATCAGGCAGAATCAAAGGGTCCCTAGAGGTTGCCTCTGAGCTCCCAGGGTGTTTTTTTTTCCATGATACTAAATTGTCCCTCTATGTCCCTATCTGTAGATAGGGAAGGGAATAGACAGGAATCTGAAGATTCGTGCATAAAACAAGAGCCCAGGGCCCCTGACAGCCTCCACCCAGACAGAGGTCAGCATTGCTGCAGGGCAGTCAGGTGTGGAGCTCAGGAGGGCTGTTCTTTCCCTGTGTAGCCTGGGCTGGCCGAGAACTTGCTCTGAGACCAGGTTGGCCTTGAGATCAGAGATCCACCTGCCTCTGCCTCCTGAGTGCTAGGATCAAAGGTGTGTGCCACCACTGCCTGGCAGAGGATCTGCTGTTGTTCAGAGAGACAAGGAGCCCACTCTAGGACTGCAGCCCCCATTCTACCCAGTGAGCCAGCCCTGAGAGGGTGGCATGCACATGCATGGATATCCTCTTGCATGCTGGGAAGCAGAGGCAGGAACACCCAGAGATCTTCTGAAGTCTTTGGGGCACTCCAGATTCCACACCAAATTCCAGCCTGGGTTTCCCAACATCGACAAAGTCCCCAAGCACTCTTGATATCCAGTCTCCTTTGCTGAAGAAGGAGTTGATTGTCTGTGGTCCCTCAGAGGGTCTGGCTGTAAGGGCCTGGAGGTCAGCTGGCCACCCACGGCTTCTCAGAGAAGGCAGCTGCAGTGCAGAGGCCTGGAAGGCCAACTCACAGAGGACATGAGGGCTGAGTCACAGTTGTGACCATGCAGGTTCTGAGACCCCACACGCTGCTCAAGTGACTGCATCTCAGCCAGGGGACTGGAGCTCTCTTGGAGGATCACTCAGCTGGGCTTGGGAGGAGGGAGACCTTGCCTAGACCTGCCTAGCCGACCCTGGGGAGGAAGGACTGGCCCTGTTCTGTTTCCTCCCTCAGCATTTTATCCTACCATCCCTTGCTTCTCCACACTCTACTAAAACTCCTCTGTGTCTATGGCACCTAGTAGCACAGGGCTGAGGCCTCTTCCAAGGAGGGGGAACACTGGGCTGTAGTGGGGTTCTGCCTATAGGGGCAGTATTGAGTCATTTTAGCAGATATGTCTCTTCTGGCTGGTTGGCTGTGTGAGCATAAGCCAAACAGTCTCTAACTCTCTCTGAAATCATTTGTAAAAGGAGGACCGATGAGTCGGGGACAAATGAAATGACACACAGACTGTGAAGGGATGACATGAATTGCTTCATAGTACTGAGCGATCTCATACAAAACTGAATAATACTGTTCACTTCTCCAGGGTCAGCTGGGTAGGCACAGGCAAGGTCTCTCTCCCCCCAAGCCCAGATACCCAGGCTCTGGCATACAGCAATAGCAAATAATCATGAGCTGGTTTTGTTTGTGTCAGAATGAAGTACCCAGGAATGAAGGGACATGCCTCTTTCCAAAGTAGTTATCACCCTGTCCCTCCATACAGGCTGCAGGAGACAAGCACTCTTGCCCCTGAATGGCTCAGCAGCCCCCTCTGCTGTCCAGTTCGTGTTCTGCACCCCAGCTAAGGTCAAATTAGAAGAGGGAGGACAGTGACCTGTCTGGGAGGATGACTGGTACTGACCCCTCCCTCACATGGCAGGAGGTGACACTAAGAGTCCTGAGATATCTCTCTCTCTCTCTCTCTCTCTCTCTCTCTCTCTCTCCCTCCCTCCCTCTCTCTCTCTCTCTCTCTCTCTCTCTCTCTCTCTCCAGATTCCTGGCTATCCTCTCACTATGTAGACAAGGTTAGCCTTGAAGTCATGGAGATCTGATTAACTCTGCCTTTGGCGCGCTGAGATGCAAGGCGTGTCCCACCACATCTCACCTGGGAGGTTTCTGCTCTTTCTAGCGTACTCCATTCCCGTTGACCTACAGGAGTCTCTAGAGAGCTCTTCGAGACTGGAGACTGTCAGGCCTGTCCCCTCCCCTGTGCGATGCAGCCTTGCTCCTTGGGGATGTCACAGCCATCTTCCATAAGATCTTTAGCCTGGTGCCCTGTTGACCCTGATGGAACATGTTCCTCTTTGACTCTCCAACCTTCTCCCTCTGCCCCATCAGTGGGACTTTTAGCTCCTCCCTCCCCAAAACACCCCTCATCCAACATGCTCTCCCTGCCCTGCCATCGTATTCTAGAGACCTTCACCCCCTCTCTCCGATTCTCCCCTGGTCTCAGCCTGGATCACTTCCCACTTGGAATAAATCTTGTCCATATCCGTCTCTCAAGCACAATAAATTCCTTCTCACCACCACCTCCAGAAAGCCTTTAACCCTCCAGTGCCCTGTCCACTGCCGCGAAGGGCAGGTCCGATGAGTCTCCCTTCTCTCCTGAAAATGTGTGGGCCTGGCCCTCTTTGCTCCCAGCTCTGATTCACTCTCCATTTCCCATGGTGCTTTGCTCCTAGTAAACAGAGGCTGTGTTGTCAGAGGAGCTGGTTGGAGCCTCCAGGGTCAAGAATGGGTTTCTCCGAGGAGACATTTGTTTCCAAAGTCTTTGCTGAAGGGCTCTGAGTTAATGGCGGGGCTCCAGATGGACCCTGGGAATAGTCAGTGTTTGGGAATGTTCTGCTTCCTGACGCCCCCCCCCCAAACAGCATGTTGAATCTTATGAACTCTTCTCTCTGGAGCAAATAACGCTCCAGAAATGGAGATGCTCTGAGGGTGTTTGGGGAGCAAAACTGACCCACCTTCTAGGATGGGTGGAGAGTCAGCCTGGTCCTGCCCGTGGGACCAGGGTCTCAGTCTCCTGCCCAACATTTCTTTGACTATGGAAGCCCACTAGCCCTTTTCCTGAATGATAGACAACAGAGTGAATTAAGTGACTTTTGGAGTTGATCCCAAGTCAGAGCTGCCCATCTATGGGTCAAGATAGCGAGGGAGGGCCGACCGCCCGAAACCGTCGTTGGTGCAGGGAGCTTATTACCCTAATGACTGGGTTGGAGGGTCTCTGCTAATGCTCACCTTCCCCAAGGCTTAGCAGAGAGGGGGGGGAGAGATTTTGAGAACTATTATACTTCCAAAGTGCAGGTTTCTAGGGCCCAGATCTGAGGGGCATGTTCAGGAAGTGGATAGTAGTGACCAGAGGAGACTGTTGAAGCCAACGGACTCTGGCTGTCTGGGGTGGCAGATGAAACAGAACCACCAAAGATGTGGGCTTCAGAGGCTGAGCTAAAGCTAGGTTGAGGGACGGAAGGCCCCCAGTCTCCTCCATCTGGGGCTCCACACACTTCCACAACCGCGGTTTCTCTCCGCCCCCTCCCTCCCCTCATTCCTTGAGATCGGCGCCTGGAGCCACAAAGAAACAAGGAATTTGAGATCACTAGATTCTTCACTTTTTGGATCTATTCTTACCCCTTGAAAGAGGCGTCTACTGTACCCTGTCTGATCGCTGTCTTACAACAATCCATGATGTGACTGGGGCTTGCGGTTACATTTACAAGAATCTCCAAGTCCCAAAGAAGCTGGAAGCTAAAACGCAGTCCCTTTGAGGGCTGGGCACGTCGAAGAGAAAGAGTCTCTTTAATGCTCTGGGGCTGCGAATTAAGTTTGGAGCAGAGGACAGCCTGGGAACATCCAGGAAAAAAACCAGGAAGGCAAAATAAATAAATAAATAAAATAAAATAAAATAAAAATGAGGGCGAGAAGGGGCGGAGGAAGGAGGTGGGTGGAGAACGCATTCTTCCTGCGAGCCTGGCTTTGCAAAGCAGCCACATCATCTGGCTCCCAGTTGAGGACAGACTTGGCTTCAGTTGTATGCACGCACACAGGCGACGGCGCATGCGTCCAAGTACATACGTGTGCACGTGCTGTGTGCACCCAGCCAGCGTCTGTGCTGACGTGGCCGCGCCCCTTACCCCAACCCAGCCTCTTTATCTCCAAGTTGGCTCCAGGATCGCCCCCATCTCCGCAGTGTCCCTGTTAACGCCTCCCTCTCCAGTGTTAGCACCTCGCCGCTGGGCTCCCTCCCTCTGCCCCTGCGGGCCCCCAGAGAGACCCTGTGGCTCGCAGCCCAGCTTTTGCCTTCTGATTCTACTTCAGTTTTTTTTTTTCCATGCTACGTTCTCCTTCCAGTCTCTAAGTCCCCTTCCCTCTCAACCCTTGCCTGACCATGTCGAAAGGGTCTTTACAGAGCAAGGTTGCCTGGGGAGTGAAATTAGTCCTGTCACAGTTAATGATCCTTTTCTTCCAAGTTGTGGACGAAATATTAGGGTGCAAAGTGACACCTATCAATCTTTCCTGCCGGGAAAATAGGAGGGGACTCAGGGAGGCACATACAGTTTAAGAAAAACTTTTCTAGGGATCAAAGCTATAGGACCTGATGCTGGCTTTGTCCCTGTCATAATCCTAAAGGTGCACGCGCGTGCGGGGGTGGGGGTAGGAGTGGGGGTGGGGTGTAGACAGAAATGACCCTTCCAGAACCAGCGCTTCCAGTCTGATCCAGCCGGCTGATACGGCTGATACGGAGTGGGACAGGGTGGTCCTGTGCCCGGAGCCAGGTTGTCAGGCGTCCAGGACTTCAGGTTTCCTCTCCCGAAGGGCCCCTTTCCTTTAGGCTTTGATGTGTCTGCTAGGTTAGTGGAGGATGTTTGGCTTGGGGCCTTGGGCCAGGATAAACTCCCTCTGCCTGCCCCTGCCTCTGAGCCAAACCGCTGCCTCCTTACCGCCGGGCTCCGGCCTCTCCCAGCCCTGGGTCTGGGCTCCCGCAAGGCTCCTTGCACAGCCTGTCCAAGCCATGGACGCCCGAACAGCAGCTCTTACTGCTACTGGGTAGAGGCCCGATGGGCTGGATGGCTTACCGTTCCCCCAATCTGGCACTGGGCGCCTGTATGCTGGAAGAGCAGCCCACTCTTGGCAGGGGGTGGGATTGGGGGGGGGGCTGTAAAGGCAAGACCCCATTGCCAGTGGTGAACAGGATGAGATGCAGTGGGGAGCAGGGGCGGCTCGGTGAGCGGCCTGCGGAGACTGCCAGACTGCCGTGCCTCCAGATGGGTCAACTCCAGATGCGGGATGACTCACCCTGGAGGGGGTAGGCTGTCGAGGTGGGGGTGTGAGGCCCAAAGTCACTTCCAGCTGCTGTTCCCTGTCCTCTAGAGCAATCCCCCCTGCCCCACCGCCAGCCAAGTGGGTGTACCCCCGATGTGTAGCCTAGCACACCGCACTACATGCTCAGAGATGGAAAAAGAGAAAAGGCCTCCGGACACGTCTTCCGCCTAGGGTCAGAGGAAAAGGGGTGTGGCAATATGAGAGGTGGGCGGGAGGAGTGAGAAGGAAGGGAGAAGACAAAGGGTAAAAAATTTTTGGCCTCCCTTGGGCCTGCTCAGAACTGTAGTACTGTACGTGTGTGTGTGTGTGTGTGTGTGTGTGTGTGTGTGTGTGTGTGTTTGTGTGTTGCAGGGCGGAGGGACAAAAGAGTAGATATTCAGGTCTGAGTCAGTGTGAAGGGCTTCCTGGTTGCAGGGGAGGGGCCGCACTGAGTGAGTACCTTATGTCTGCCGGGGTTTGTGAGCCTTTGTGCCGCTGGGGGATGCAGCATAGGTTGTGCATGGCAGTGCGGAGGAGCAGAATCTTGGTCCATTTGGTGAAGGAGAAATAGGAAGACAGTAGTCACTGGCTCTAGTGGGCAGAGGGTTGCGACACATTGAGGGTGGACTCCTCCCCTAGGGAGTGAGAGGCAGACAGAGATAGCCAGGTGCTATAGACCAGGGCCCCAAAGACCTACATTCCCATCAGCCAGGCAGCATCTAGCCTCCTGGAGCTGCGGCATCTTTCGGGGTGCCCAGCAGGCCGGTTGGTCCAGTCAGGTAGCCGGAGACCCCAGGCTTGAGGCTGGCACACTACGCGCTGCAGTGCTGGTAGGCTGTGGTTGGGTACAGCTCTGTCTGCCCTCCTGCCTCTGCAGAGCTGCTGTCCTGGTCTCCTCCTTGGCTTCCAGGTGGGTCTGCTGACAGAGTTGCCAGACTACTCCCTGGAGAGGGCCACCTGTGCCAGCCACCCGGGCCAGGGTAAACAGGGCACTAAGTGTCTGGGCGGCTGCCTGGCAGGCTGGGCACTGAGTCTTTACACACAGCCCTGCTCCAGCCTGGCTGGGCTATATCCTCTCACCAAATGACAGGTCTGATGCCCCAGGCCCATAAATTGTGTTTTCTGGTTAAGTGGAGAGGCAGGGGGGCTGTTAGGCAGACGGATAATCAAGCTGAATAAGGAGAAAAACGCATCACCTCCGGGGGCGGGGGGCTCTGGTGACTGTCTCCCTTGATGTAGGGGTTCTGGCTTCTTAGAGCAGACATGGTTGATTCCTCTAGTCTCCCAATAAATGCCCACTCATAACACACGTGTACTTGTGCTCACTACTGCACACACTCAGCCCACCGCCCCTCACAAAGTATTGCACACTTCCGCCCTGAGCATACTCAGCGGCTGAAATCCTGCCAGTTGCTGTGTTCTGTCGTGGTCCCGCTTTTTACAGTGAGGGGACGAAGCCAGAGGGGTTCAGCCCCATCTCCTAGGTCACCCACATGAGGTATGAATTTAGATGCAGGCATGCTTCTCTAGATCCTGCAATGCCACCCCACAAGTCCCATTGGTCCCCAGTCTCTGTCCCTTCTCCTCGTACCTGGGCGAGAAGAGGCTCCTTGAGCTTGCCTTGTCTTTGGGGCCTCAGGCCCCTCTTTACCCTGCAGAGTGTGCGCCAACTCCCATAACACAGGGCGACTTCTAAGGGAGAACACGGAGAGTTAAGGCTGGATCTGGAGGAGTCAGGCCTTTGTTGGGGCAGAAAGGCATGGCATGACCAGGATGCAGGCTGCCTACAACAAAGGAACGAGAAAGGAACGGAAGATCTAGTGAGGTTAGGAAGAATAAAAGGAACTCACACTCCTCAGCCTCCAAGAATGGGAGCAGGTCCTGAGCCAGTTTGCCCAAGGCTGGAGAGTCAGCGAGGGAGTGGGGCAGAAGCAGCCTCTCAGGCCTTCTACTCCTTCAAGCCTAGAGAGGCCGAGAGCAGGAGAGGGTGATGGGGAGTCGTGGGCAGGTCTCCAGGCACATAGATGTCATGAGGGTCCATTCTCAATTTGTCGTTATCCTGTTCCAGGTGACACGTGGTGACATCGCCCATTCCCATATCTTTTCTCTTTCCCCCTCTTGCCTTCTCCCTCAACTGGTCAGAGCGGCAGCCCCAGAAGCTAGGGTCACTGGAGCCATGTTCCCAGGATGGAAGGCAGCTTTGTCCAGAGAGGCCTTGGCCAAATTCATGACCTTAAAATAGCTATGCCGGCTTGCCCTGTCCTTTGCTTCTCGGAACTCTCCGGAGCTCCTCTGTGTCTAAGGTCCTTGGAGTCAGAACACTGACCTTGTCAGATGGTAAGGGAAGAGGTCCAGTCAGATCTGCTACAAAGGTGACCAGTAACTAAAGTCAGGTCACACTGTGTGTGTGTGTGTGTGTGTGTGTGTGTGTGTGTGTGTGTGTGTTTCAAGTTGCAGCACTCAGGGACATTGGAGCCTGGGACCCATCTCTGGGTCACCATATGTTCACGGTGCTTGTCTGGGACTAGCCAGATCTGTCCCAAGGCCTGATGTTATCATTAACAGTGCCCCAAAGTAGCCTGCTTAGGCCATAAATTATCCTCAGTCCAGCAGACAGGTAGGTCATAACCCCCCACTGCCCTGGTCTCTGGGAGGAGCTCTGGAGCCTGCCTGGGCCTCACCCAAGCATAATAGGGCCAGACAGCAAAAGGGGGGAGCTGGGGCTACATAAACAAGCCTATGGGGAGCCCCTCCAGCACCGGGGAGAGCTGGACTGCCTGCTGGGCAGGGAGGAAGGATTGTGGTTGTCCCCAAGCATCATGTAATTTAGGGTGTATTTTGGGCACTCTCCCCGAGCTCCGGGTGGAGCTAAGGTTAATTTAAGGGTTTAATGGATTGCGGAAGGAAGAGAGGGAAACCCTCCCTTCAGGCTGGTTGGCAATGGAGGTTCCTTCCCAAGATCTCTGCAACCTTCGCAGTCTCCTCTCCTCATCCGTGCCCCTCCCCCAGCACCTCTCCTTAGCAGTGGGCAGCTCTCTCTCTGCAGTCCTTCCCAAAGTGTGAGGAGATGGGTCTCAGGCCTTAGCCTCCCCACCCCCACCCCCACCATCAACAGGGACAGGAGCAGCTGGGGCCTGAGAGAAGCACTGGAGGCCATGGAGTCACTATGGAGATGATCCGAATGGTCTGGAAGTTTCTGAGTTGTCTCAGCTTCTGGTCCAGATGGTCTGCTGTGTCCTCCCTGAGTCACAAGCCTAGTGGAGAGGGCATAGGCTCTGCTACAGTCTGATGATGAAGGTGTAAGGGAGGTCTGAGGGAAGAGGCCCAGCACAGATAATGCTAGTCTGATGCACTAGCCCTCTGGAGCAGATATCATAGGCCCTGCATTAACCTGATGGAGAAGACTCAGGTTCTGCTTTTAGGGAATTTCGTCCCCAGACCCAGCCTTCTAAGAGTAACTGACCTCTTCTATCATTTTGGTTTTTATTTGCATTTTAACTTTAGGATGTGTCCCCTCCCCACCCCCAACTGTAATTTAAACCTTGTATTCTGGGACTTTAACCTGCCCTCTATAGTTTTCGGTACTTGCCTAGGCACAGAACAGAGATTTTCTGATTACCTGAATGAACTTGGAGGCAGCACCACATCCCGAAAGCCCTGGGGCAAGACTCTGCAGTGGGCAACCAGAAGGCACGTAGCCTCCAGGCCACTGTACTACCTATGGTCCTTTCATCTAGCAGCTCGCAGTCTTTCTGACCACACCCCAGGGATCACCAGCCACTCTGAGCTGGGAGTTTCAGTATCTGGTTTCCTATCCATGGTCTCCTTCCCATTCTTCTCTCCTCTTCCGTAAAATCCTGCTGGTCCTTTCAAACTCCCCAGCCCCTGCTGTTTCCTGACGACCACCCAGTTCCTTGGCGGGTCTCCCTTCTCTCTCTGTGCAGGGATTGCAGTTCCTACTTCTTCCTTTAGGCTGGAGGTCCTGGGAGGCCCTGGCTCTCTGTAGCTGTCTCAGAGCCCGGCACCTTGTGGAGGCTCAACTTGAGGCCCCAGGGAGCCAGGGGAGTCTCAGTGGGAGGTGTAGGCGGCTGCTGGGGGGCGGGGTGGTTTCAGAGGTGGAGTTGATGGGGAGGTGTGGGTGCCTGTAGAAAGGCTTTGAGCCTTCTAATAGGGAAACAAGACAAAGGTGACATGCAAGAGGCCTGGGAGGGAGAGAAGGGACACTAAAGGGAGGCAATGGGGACAGGGTGAGGGCACAGAGACAGAGGGAGGCAAGGACATTTGGGTCACTAGACTACACAAGCTCAGACCCCTGTATGGGGGCCTCCGAGGCACTGACTGTTCTTCTCCACACCCTTCGTTGGCCACGCCCACTTCATCTTTCCTGGGGCCTGGCCAGCCCCTCTCTGTATTTTCTCCATGATGCCTGGGATAGCTAACCTCTTTGGTGGTCTCCCTACTTGGCTACCCAAGCTCACCTTTTTCACACATGCTGCCTGGCCTGACACTCAAACTAGAAACCTGGAAGCCAACCTCGAGCCCCAACTTTCCGTTGTCATCTTTCCAGGCTGATAGGTTTCTGCCTCTTACACATCTTTTCAGTGGGTTATCTTTGTCCATCTTGTTACCACAGGCTGGGCCTGTCCACCATGGCCTGTCACCTGGAGCTCAGCGGCAGCCTCCTAGGAGCCTGCTTCATCCCACAGTGACACCTTCCAACAATCCTCACACCTTACACAAGCTGTGCGGATTCTGTCTCCTCTTGGGTCTGGTTGTCACATATCCTGGGAACTCCACCCAGGCCATAGCAGGCCCCAGTAAGTCCTGGGACACAGCAGGTCATATGCCATTTATTGATGAGACCTTCCTCCTCCAAGAAGGCAACAGATGGTTACCCTCACAGACAGGTCTGAGGTCTGGGGGACTAGAACAAGGAAGTTTTGACAGGGGCAGGGACCTTGTTTCAGAGTTGAGGATGTCCCGTGCTAGCCCTGGAGAAGCTGACCTCCAGGGAACCAGTAAACCTCTCCATCCCCACCCTGATCCCCACCAACACACCCAGAGCCTCTGTCTGCAGGAAGGATCAGGATTCCTTATCAGCTGTCACTGAAGTTGGGCGATCCAGGAAGGGTATGATAGCATCTTATTCCTGTTCTGGACCACAACAGGGAGGAGGATATTACTTCCAGAGCTGGACATAATCCATAGTAGAGACCTTTGAGGATTATTTTACCTTAAAAACCCCTAGGGGGCCAGGCAGTGGTGGCACACACCTTTAATCCCAGCCCTTGGGAGGCAGAGGCAGGCAGATTTCAGAGTTCGAGGCCAGCCTGGTCTACAGAGTGAGTTCCAGGACAGCCAGGGCTATACAGAGAAACCCTGTCTCAGGAACAAAACAAAACAAAACAAACAAACAAACAAAAAACCTCCTAGGGGTCTGGAGAAATGGCTCAATAGTTAAGAGCTCTTATTCCCCTTGCAAAGAACCAGGGTTCAATTCCCGGCACCCACATGGTGGCTCACAGTCATCCATAACTCCAGTCCCAGATCCTGTGTCCTCTTCTGAAGCATATGAGAACCAGGCACACATGTGTTGCACATGCTAGGTGCAGACAAAATATACAAACAAACAAACAAACAACAAACACCAACAACCAATGAGCCAAAACCCAACCAAACCAAAAACCAAAAACAAAAATAAAAAAAAAGCCCAAAACAAAACAAAAAACAACCACTCATACACATAATCGGTTTTAAATTTAAATTTAATTTTCTCATTTAAAACAAAAACCTCTTAGGTGTTTTACTTCCTAACCCCATGTCTTTACTTGGTTGGCTTTTTAAAGGATTTATCTTATTTTATTATATGTTATGTGTGTGAGTGCTTCGCCTGCATGTGTGTAAGTGTAGCACACTCATGGAGGCAGAAGATGACGTCAGATCGCCTGGAAGTGGAGTTACAGGCAATTGTGTGCTGCCGTGTGGGTGCTGGGAACTGAACCCAGATCCTCTGGAAGAGCTCCTAACCACTGAGCCATCATCTCTCCACCCCCTTGTTTTACTTAAATTTTGTGTGGCTGTGTGTGTGTGTGTGTGTGTGTGTGTGTGTGTGTGATCAGTTATCTCCGTCTAACATGTAGGTCAGGTAGTGAGGCTTGGTGGCTAGTGCTCTTACCCACTGACCCATCTCCCTGGCCCTAATGAATTGGGTTTGTTTGGTTGTTGTTGTTTGAAACAGGATCTCACTATGGAGTGAGATCTCTCATGGAACTCACTGTGTAGACAAGGCCAGTCTCAAACTCACAGAGATCCTCCTGCCTCTGCCTCTCAAGTTCTGGGGTTAAAGTTATACATCATCATACCAGGTTAAATGTATGGCCCAGGCTAGCCCTGAACTCATGATCCTCCAGTCACTGCCTCCTTCAGCAAATCCTGATTGACCACAAATTGATGCTTTTTTAATTTTTTCTTTTCTTTTTTATTTTTTAAATATTTACATTTTTTAAATATTTTAAAACATTTTTTTTTGTTTGTTTGTTTTTCGAGACAGGGTTTCTCTGTGTATCCGTGGCTGTCCTGGAACTCACTCTGTAGACCAGGCTGGCCTCGAACTCAGAAATCCGCCTGCCTCTGCCTCCCAAGTGCTGGGATTAAAGGCGTGCGCCACTGCCGCCCGGCAACATTTATTTTTTTTTACAGAGGTCACTGTGTAGACCAGGCTGGCCTCAAACCCAGAAATCTGCCTGCCTCTACCTCCCAAAGGCAAGCGCCACCACTGCCTGGCCTGATTTTTTTTTTTCTTTTGAGACTAGGTCTCATGTAGCCCAGGCTATCCTCATGTAGCAGAGGATGACCTTGTGCTTCTGATCCTACTCATCATGCAATGCTGAGGACGAAGCCCAGGCTTGGCGTATGCTAGGCTATATCACTCTACACACTGGGCTACATGCTCAGCCCTCCTGTGTAGATGTGAGGAAATGTCAAGCCTGGGCTATCCCAGCCTCTCTCCCGAGGCTCAGCTCTGCCCTGCATAGACCAACTGAGGCTGAACTGCTGTGGAAGAGGGTGGTAAACCTGTCACGCCTCCCCTTAGACCTTGTCCTCCATTAAATGGTGTGAAGACTGGATGAGTCATACAGAGGACTAGCCTCGGAGCTAGATCCCCTCCCAAGACCCTTCCTGGGGAGACAAAGGCCGTAGGGAGCAGGCCAGTCAGCTTCCAGGGATCAGGCTGGAAGCTGGGGGTCCGAGACCCCAGCAGCTGCCCCCTCCCTCCCCTGCTAGAGGAAAGGTGAGCTCACGAGCTGGCCCAGGCACAGCCACAGCGGGTAGGAGACATAATTAAAATGCCAGAGGTTAGGAGGTGAAGTTACAACGGAAAGAATGAAGGGCCAGCGTGCCTCGGCGGCGCGGCGGCAGCTTCCCCCACCCTCTCCCTCTGCCAAGCTCACATTCGATTTTTATTTCGGGAGCCGCCAGCACAGCACTTGGGAGGGAGCAGGGAAACCACTCAGTGCTCTCGCCCTGCCACGTCTGGAGCTGGGGCTAGGCAGGGGGAGCAGCTTCGGGAACGGCCAGCCAACCTCAGGGATGGGGCGCCAGGGGCGCGTGGCTCCTGGGCAGAAAGCGGGGCTTAGAAAGCAGGGATAGCCAGACCTGGGGGAATGAAGGCTGGTCCCCCGCCAGCTCTCTTGGACCTTTCCTGGATCACTTCGGGCCCTTGGGGGGGTGGGTGGGGGTGATGAACTCAGGATGCCCCTGCAGGGGACGCATTCAGCTCCTTGACTGGACAACGCTTGCTCTGGCGATGTGTGGGCATGGAAGGCACCTAAGCCTGGTCTTGGTCCTTGTGGCTCCCTGTGTGACCCGGGAAAGTTACTATCCCTCTCTGGACCTTAGTCTTCCCTGTAATAGGAAGAGTTAGTTGGTAAGATGGACAGTTTCAAACGAGCTCTGCAGAGGTCTGATCCTGCCTTCCGGGCCACCTTCTCCTGGGCACATTTTGTGTCTACTCTCTAGGGAGCTTAGGAAGGTGAGGGGTAAGGCTTGGGCGGCCCTTGAAGCGCACAGAGCCCATTCTGCAGACGGGCGCTGGGGGGCGGGAGGGGGGGCAGCTCCGTGTTCTTGCTCTCAGTTTTCTCCTCAAGCCATAATGCAGTCCAGATGGTGCCTCGTCAGAAAGCCGAGGCAGCAGATTCCAGGGAAAGCGGTTGGGCTCCTCTCGGCGGCGGCAGGCTGGGAGGCTGGGGAGGGGGCTGGGGCAGGCCACTGGGAAAATGGAGCGTGTGGGAGGGGTGCTGCCGCCCCCCCCCTCAGGAGGGCATATGGAGGAGACCTCTGAGACACCTCACTACCAAATAAGGGGCTGAGGACAGCACAGACACAGAAAGGAGTGGCCGTGCTGTGTACGAAGAGTCTGCTCAACTCTTGGAGGTGCCTCCCTGGCTGCCTTGTGGGTAGGGGGAAGGGTCCCGAGCATCCTTTTTTTTGGGGGGGGGGAACAGTCTGGGTATCTGGGTTCAAATTCCTGCTCCGGTTGATCGGGCATAGTTGACTTCACGAACCTGGCTTACCCCATCCATAAAATGGGTTGCTTAATGCTAATCTTGGGATGGCTGTGACTGTGACACCCAGCAGCCTCGCTGTTAGGCAGGATTCCTACAATAAGGAGAAAACCTTTTCATCGTTTGCCCCTGATTCCCCCCCCCCGGTACAGTTTCTCTGAGGACTCCTGGGAGAGACTTCAAGTGTCCTTTGAGAGACCGTCCTCCCTCCCGATTGAGTATAGAAAGGGAGGGTGCTCTGGCAAAGGCTGACCCTGATGCCTCCCCCTCCGCCCTGGCTGGCCCTCCCCCTCGGGGCTTCTGGCTAAACTCAATCCGGGGCCAAAGAGCCACGTAGAAGAAGCAGAGGGTGCAGGACGGGGCTTCACGGGGAGGGGGGAGGGGGGCAGTCTCTCCCCAGCCAGGCCCCGCCCGCTCCCGGCTTCCCAGCCAGTACCGCCTCCAAGCCACGCTATGCTCTCTCCTCTGCCGCAGATGCACGGAGGGGAGCGCCTCGATTTTTCCACCAGTAGAGCCAAAAGTAAAATGAGAACCAAATCCAGTCTGAAGCTGCCGGGCCCCCTACCTACCTACCCCTGCGGTGAATGGAGGGAGGGAGAGGGCCCTGTTCCCACCCCCATTCATTGCCAGCACCCCAGGGGCAGAAGGCTCAGACAAGAGGGACCTCGGCTGTCCCACCCTCACCGCGGAATGGAAATTGGGCCCTGTCCCCACCCCCACCCGGGTCCCCGGGAAGGAGAGCCCCTCCCACCGCCCCATTCTATCTCCCAGGCTGGGGCCTCACTGTCTGCAAGGAACTCGCTTGGATCCCATGCCTGTAACTGGTGTCTGAGTCCCTGGCTGAAGGGATGCCTTCTCTGAGGCCTCTTCCACTAACTGGCCCTGTCCCTTCCGGTACCTCCTTTTGACAGAGTCCTTTTCCACAGAAAGTCCTTTCCCTTGACCAGCCCCGCTTTCCCCCACGGCGCACGCACGCTTTCTTGGCTCTGCTGGGCCCCCAGGCAGAGGCCTTGCTTCTAGCCGTTCTGGAAAACAAACGCCTGGGGTGTGGGGGTGGCCAGCAGCGGCCTTCCATCCGGCATTTTGTCACTTGATCCACCTGAGCATTTTCCTTCGCCAGTGGCTAGTTAGTGATCTTGGCTCAAAACCCTCTCAGCCAGACTCGGGACTCCAACACTTGCCACACCCTGGTCTACATACACCCCAGTCTCCCTGCGCCTCACATCTCCTGTTTTGATGAACCATCATCCTACCACGTACTGAAGTCTCTTCCTGGTCGGTCCCACCTCATAAACCCCAGCAAGAGCGTTCCTCACTCCTTCATACTTGATTCCGCATCACCACCGGTGTCCCTGTCTCTCACCCTCCCTCCCGATTCCCCAATTCTCCGCTCTCCCCCCCCCGCACCCCCCACTCCCCACCACCCCGCCCCAGACAGGGGTTTTCTGTGTAGCCCTGGCTGTCCTGAAACTTGCTCTGTAGACCAGGCTGGCCTTGAATTCGGAGATCCTGCTGCCTCTTTCCCCCAAGTGCTGGGATTACAGGCGTGCTCCACCCCTAACCAGCTTCATAGCCACTCCCCTATTCGGAGCCCTCTCACTTCTGCTTGAGGCTCAAACTAACTTAATCTGGTTTACCACTGGGTTTCTGGAGCGAGCCATGGCCCCAACCAGAGCAGGACAAGTTGTATGCACCGAGGTGGCTTTCTTGCTGACTTCCAGAGGCAATTAAATTCTCTCTGAAGGAAAACACCAGCAGCCCGAGTCACTAGAAACCGCTGCCTGCTCCCCCACACCCGCCCCACCCACAATGCTCAGTACTCCACAGGACATGGCCAGGCGGCCCTTTGTGCTCCCCTCCTCTTCTCTTCCTCCTTTCTTATCTCCTTTCTCGCCCTTTCTCTTCCCTGTCCTTACCTCCCTTTCCTCCTTCTTCCTTCCAAAGCCAGTTCCTTCCAGAAGCCAAGCGAAGTAGATGCGGCACAGATATTAGGATGGAGACAGCAGTGCCACAGATTGTTAGGGCAGGGGACAAATGAGGTAAGAAGGACATCTCCAATGGGGTGAAGGTGGGCACCCAGGCAGGAGGATGGCCTGGTGTGCGTCATCAGAGTCCAAACAAGGTAAGGACACTTGGGCCCGGCCAGGTGAGTCAGCTCATGAGAGGTAAAGAGAGCCCCTGGCTGGGCCAGTGGGCAAGCACGAGGTGGAGTCCAGCAGACGGGGGAGACGTCTATAAGGTACCTGGGGAGCTTGGGGTGGGAGGCAAGAGCCTGGCACGGTGAGGACACTTCGGGGTGGGGTATGCACTCTGGACAGAGTGTTGGTTCCAAGGACTGTGTTGAGCTGAGCCAGGCATCCTGGAGCCCAAACAGATAAGGCATATCCAAGTGGTGGGCTGGTCCAGTCACAGGGTCGCAGCCTGAGACTGGGGCCAGATCTGGGCCTAAAGGGGAAAGGGTGAGTTGTGGTGTTGGGATAACGGGAGGGCCAGTTAGGCAGCGGAATGCAGTATGGCAGAGGCTAGAAGTAGCTTCTGTACAGTCGTGAGGAATGGTCTTTGGATTCCAGCACCCCTGAAATATGCTGGGCATCACAAGCACACACGCAACCCCAGATCCGAGGGAGCCTTACTGGAGTTTTCTGGCTGCTTGTCCAGTCGAGACAATGTGAAGCCTGGCCCTAGGTGCAGGGAGAGACCCTGCCTCAAAGGATAGGTGGAGGGTGATGGAGGAGGAAGACACCCAGAGCTCTCATGTCCTCCCCGTGCACACTCAAACACAGGGATGCACCAGAGCATGCGTAACAAGGAAATAATAAATTGAGAGCAGAAAAAAAATGGAAACAGTCAATCTCCGGAGGTGGGAGGTAGGGGGATGGACCCTCTAGAAAGCACCAGAGTCGTGGGAGATGATGGATGCTCAGAACTCAAAAAGAGGGACCCTAGATGACATGCCCAACAGTGGGGAGCGGGACCTTGTGGAGTCCATCTCCAGTAGAAAGACAGGGCTTCAAGTGGAGGGATGGGGTTGCCATCTGTACTGGCTGGTTTTGAGTATCACCTTGACACAGGCTGGAGTTATCACAGAGAAAGGGGTTTTAGTTGGGGAGGTGCCTCCATGAGATCCAGCTGTAAAGCATTTTCTCAATTAGTGATCAAGGGGCGAGGGCCCCTTGTGGGTGGTGCCATCTCTGCGCTGGTAGTCTTGGGTTCTATAAGAAAACAGGCTGAGCAAGCCAGGGGGAGCAAGCCAGTAAGTAACACCCCCCGCCATGGCCTCTGCATCAGCTCCTGCTTCCTGACCTGCTTGAGTTCCAGTCCTGACTTCCTTTGGTGATGAACAGCTGTATGGAAGTGTAAGCTGAATAAACCCTTTCCTCCCCAACTTGCTTCTTGGTCATGATGTTTGTGCAGGAAAAGAAACCCTGACTAAGACACCATCCCATAGTCAAAAATTCTGACCTATAATTGTTCCTGTCTAAAAAAACTACAGGGACAAAAATGGAGAAGAGACTGAGGGAAAGGAGGTCCAGTGACCGGCCAAAATTGAGATCCAGCTCAAGGGGAGGCTCCAAGGCCTGACACTGTTACTGATGCTATGGAGTGCTGACAGACAGGAGCCTGGCATGGCTGCCCTCCGAGCGGCCCAACTAGCAGCTGAAAGAGTCAGATGCAGATACTTAGACCCAACCAATGGACAGAAGGCAGGGACTCCTGTGGTTGAATTAGGGAAAGGCTGGAAGAAGCTGAGGAGGAGGGCGACCCTATAGGAAGACCAACGGTCTCAACTAACTTGGACCTCTCAGACACTGAGACACCAACCAGACAGCATACACTAGCTGGTGTGAGGCTCCCAACACATATACAGCAGGGGACTGCCTGGACTGGCCTCAGTGAGAGAAGATGCACCTAACCCTTGAGAGACTTGTGGCTCCAGGGAGTGGGGAGGTCTGGTGGGATAGAGGTGGAGGTGGGGGGATCCTCTTGGAGACAGGGGGAGGAGGAACGGGATAAAGAACAGTCATAGAACAGACCAGGAGGGGTATGACGACTGGATAGGGGAAAAAAAGATTAAAGAATAATAATAATAAATTTTTAAATAAAGAAATAATAAATCAATATTTTTAAATTATTGAGACCTAATTTAAAAACTATTGAATGTCACTCTATACCACTTTTTTTATTGCCAAACGACCATTTATTCTGAGTTCTTTTACCCAGTGTATCCTGCATGCGTGACATTCAATTTTTTAAAAACTGACAAGGCAAACTGAAAAATAAGACACACAAAAGTCAAAGCGAGTAGCAGAGCTAAGCAGTTACAGCTGAGTTGTACAATAATAGAATAGCAGTGGGATAATCAGACCAGGATGGAGAAAAAATACCCAACAACAAAAACAAACAAGGACAACCGACGAATTTAAAAGAATCACGAAGTCACAATTAACCAACTAAAACCTCTGAAGGATAAAGCAGAAGGCATGCAAGAAGAAAAGGATGCCTGGGATATAGCTCATCCGCAGAGCACTCGCCTAAAATACAATAGGTCCTGGGTTCTAGGCCCAGTAATGCAAAAAAAAAAAAAATAGCCCCACTCCTATAAAAGGAAGGAGAAGGGATGAAGTTGGTTGTGGTAGCACACACTGTATTCCTGCACCTGGCTTGTTTTGTTTTGTTTAATTTTTTTTTAATTGTATGTGTGAATGAATGCTGGTGTTCACATAGAGATCAGAGGAGAATTTCTGTGAGTTGCTTTTGTTCTTCTAGCACTGGTTCCAGGCTCAGGTTCTAGACTTATTTTGCAAGCATTTTTATTCAATGAGCCACCTCACCTGCCTTTGTTGTATTTTAAGACAGGGTCTCATGTAGCCCAGAGTAGCCTTGAACTCCTGATTCTTCTGCCTTTACCTCCTAAGTATTAGGATTATAGGCATATGCTTCTAAATCTAAATCTAAAACTAAATCTTTTAGTTACTTTTCTATGGCTGTGATAAAACACTAGGACCAAGACAACTTGTGAAAGAAAGTGTTTAGCTGGGCTACAGGCAACTGAACAGAAGCATAGTGGCACGAAGAGCTGAGAGACCTCACAGCTTGGTCCAAAAGTGGGGGGGTATTAAGAATAAAGTAAGTCTTGAAACCTCAAAGCCCATCCAGTGAAATACCTCCTCCCACAGGTCACACCTCTCGAATCCTTCCCTAACAGTTCCACCCACTGGGGACCAAATATTCAAGCATATGAGCCAATTGGGGGACATTCTTATTCAAACCATCACACAGGTTAATCCCAACACTTGAGACACAGAGGCAGAAGGATCCAGTTTGAGACCAGTATGAGTTATACTGACATCCTCTCTGTCCGAAAGAAAGAAAGAAAGAAAGAAAGAAAGGAAGGAAGGAAGGAAGGAAGGAAGGAAGGAAGGAAGGAGAAAGAAAACAGGAGCCGGGCGTGGTGGTGCATGCCTTTGATCCTAGCACTCGGGAGGCAGAGGCAGGTGGGTTTCTGAATTCAAGGTCAGCCTGGTCTACAGAGTGAGTTCCAGGACAGCCAGGGCTACACAGAGAAACCCTGCCTCGAAAAAAACAAACAAAACAAAAAAACAAAAACAAAAACAAAATAAAACCAGGAATGCAGAATGCAGGAAGGAGGGAAGGAAGGAAGGAAGGAAAGAAAGAGAAAGAAAGAAAGAAAGAAAGAAAGAAAGAAAGAAAGAAAGAGAAAAGAAAGAAGGAAAACAGGAATGCAGATAAAGAATAGGTGGACAGCTGGGTGATGGTGACACAACTTTAGTCCCAGCAGAGGAGGCAGAAGAAGGCGGGTCTCTGAGTTCAAGGCCAGTCTGGGTCTACAGAATTCCAGGACAGCAGCCAGGACTGCACAGAGAAACCCTGTCTTGAAACACCAGATAGATGGATGGATGGATGGATGGATGGATGGATGGATGGATGGATGGACAGTGTAGGCAGAAAGATGGTGGAAAGATGAACTCTCTAATAAACAAGCAGAGCCAGAAGTGGTGGTTCATGCCTGTGATTCCAGGACTTGTGAAGTTGAGGAAGAAAGAATAATGTGAGTTTAAGGACAGCCTGTGTTAATGAACTCTAGACTGGCCTGGGTTATAGTGTGATTCCCTTCGGGGTTGGGGGTGGGGGATAGGATGCCAAGTCAGTGAGATGGCTCAGCAGATCAAGGCGCTGCCAACCCTGATGGCAAAACTTTGATACCCAGAACTCACATGGTGGAAGACGAGAACCAACCCCCATAACTTGTCTTCTGACACACACTGTGGCAAGCGAGTGCTTCTCTCTCTCTCTCTCTCTCTCTCTCTCTCTCTCTCTCTCTCTCTCTCACACACACACACACACACACACACACACACACACACACACGAGCAAACACACAAAAAACAAAATAGAAATGTAATAAGTATTTTAAAAAATACACAACACAAAGCAAAGTGGTCCTACGGATAAAAACCAACCAACCAACCAACCAACCAACCAACCAACAAAACTTGCCAGGCTCGAGAGGCAGATCACAGGCAGGTCTCTGTGAATTTGAGGCCAGTTTGGGCTACAAAGAGAGGGATAGCCCATGATAGCCAGGGCTATGCAGAGAAACTGTCTCAAAAGAAGCAAAACAGTGTAACAAAAGACGAGCAGTGCATTTGCCGGGCTCAGAGCAGGCAGGGCACCTCTAAGGAGAAAAATCTCTCAGTACAGGGAAAGAAATCTAAAAACCAGAAAATCCAAGGAAAGAAGACAGAAAAACAACAGAGAAATCAGATATCCAAGAACCAGGCTGCAGTGCCTTACACATAATGAAAGCACCAGAAGGAGAAGGAAAGAACAGGGGAACCTGAAGCAATCATGACAGAGAATTTCCCCAAATTAGTGCCAGACGCTGGAATACAGATCCAGGGAGCCCAGAGAGCACTAGCTGGAAAAATGGAAAAAGCAGAGCCCGAAGTCGATGAGACAACCCAAGTCTACAAGGAGGCAGAGGCTATTCGCACTGCTGAGAATCCAGGAGAGAGAAGACGTTGAAAGAAAATTAGGTGTGGAGCACCTATCTATGCAAAAGTAGAGACAGCGGTTAGATCAGACAATCCTGCAAAGCACAGAGATAGCTGGGAGTGTGGGCACACACATTTAATCCCAGCATTCTCCAGGCAGAGCCAGGCAGAGCTACACACACACACACACACACACACACACACACACGTGGCATTGAACTAAGAGAGCAAATTGTAGTACTTAAAGATATAATGTGTTAGACCTGCAGTGGTGGCGCATACCCAGAATCCCAGCACTTAGGAGGCAGAGCTGGTGGATCTCTAAGTTTGAGGCCAGCCTGGTCTACAGATTCAGTTCCAGGACAGAGAAACCATGTTTGAAGAATAAAAAATCCAAAAGTAAAAAAATTAAAAAATAAAGCTGAGCCGGGTGGTGGTGGCGCATGCCTTTAATCCCAGCACTTGGGAGGCAGAGGCAGGCAGATTTCTGAGTTCGAGGTCAGCCTGGTCTACAGAGTGAGTTCCAGGACAGCCAGAACTATACAGAGAAACCCTGTTTCGAAAAACCTAAATAAATAAATAAATAAATAAATAAATAAATAAAGCTGAGAGAGAGAGAGAGAGAGAGAGAGAGAGAGAGAGAGAGAAATCTGTACCCTGTGACATTATTATCGTTTGTTTTTGTTTTTGTTTTTTCGAGACAGGGTTTCTCTGTGTAGCCCTGGCTGTCCTGGAACTCACTCTGTAGGCCAGGCTGGCCTCGAACTCAGAAATCCGCCTGCCTCTGCCTCCCAAGTGCTGGGATTAAAGGTGTGCGCCACCACCGCCCCGGCTGACATTATTATCTTTTAAAGAAATAGATTATTCTGGGAGTAAGTTTCTAACAGATCTGTTTGTTCTGTTTCCTTTTAAATGGCAAAGACAAAAAGTTCTTTAGTGAGAAGGAAAATGATCTAGGTCAGAAAGTAACTTGTAGGAAGAAAGGAAAAGAAAAAGAGAGAGAAGGAAGGAAGAGCACTAAAGCAGGGGGAGCAGGCTCTGGCTCCCGGGCCGAGCACTGCACTGCAAACTCAAGGGCCTGAACTGATTCCCAGCACCCGTGATGTAATCAGCCAGGAATGCAGGGCAGGCTAGCGGGCAGAAGGAGAGACAGGGGCTGGGAGGGGCTGGGGGGCAAGTGGAGCCTGGGAGCTTACTGGTGAGTCCCCTTAGCTAAATCTGCGAGTGCCAGATTCAGTGAGAGAAGGTGGGTAGGGATGGAGGAAGGCGCTAACATCATCTCTGCAGGTTTTCACTGCACATGCATGTGTGCACGCACCCACGTGAGCACATACATTCACACGCCCAGACACACGGAAACAAAAGGAAAGGTGAAGGTGAACTAAAACTTGTGCTTTTCCCCTTCCCTAACGGATTGAACAGAGGATGGTTTGTTCAGAAGAAGACTGCCAGTACCCACAGAGCCACAGAGGTGACTCCGAGGACAAGAGCCCTTGCTACTCCTGCAGACCATTTGGGTTTGGAGCCCAGCACACATTTGGTAGCTTGAAACTTCCTGTAACTCCATGTACGGGTATCCGAGGCCCTCTTCTAGCTCCTGTGGGTTCCTACACGCTTTTGGTACACATGATCTTAAGCAGCCTTTCTCACACAAACACTCAAAAAAAAAGTAAGCTGAGCATGGTGGGGCACACCTTTTGTCCCAGCACTCAGGAGGCAGAGGCAGGAGGATCTCTGTGAATTTGAGGCCAATCTGGTCTACAGAGCTAGTTCCAGGACAGCCAAGACAACACAGAGAAACCCTGAAACGAAAAACAAAAAACAAACATCAAAAACAAGCAAAAATGTTAGAGTGAATTAAAAACCATGATATATATTATATATTATATACTAATATATATATATAATATATATATATAAAACTTAAAAATAAAGTAAGTCTTAAAAAAATACCCAGCTTGAGCCGGGCGTGGTGGCGCACTCCTATAATCCCAGCACTTGGGAGGCAGAGGCAGGCGGATTTCTGAGTTCGAGGCCAGCCTGGTCTACAGAGTGAGTTCCAGGACAGCCAGGGCTACACAGAGAAATCCTGTCTCGGAAAAAAAAAAATACCCAGCTCTTCTTTGTTCAGAAAAAAAAAAAAAAAACTTGCTTTAAATATAAAGCTATATAATGAGGTAGTGGTGGCGCACGCCTTTAATCCCAGCACGTGGGAGGCAGAGGTAGGCAGATTTCTGAGTTCGAGGCCAGCCTGGTCTACAGAGTGAGTTCCAGGACAGCCAGGGCTACACAGAGAAACCGTCTCAAAAAAATAAAAATAAAAAATAAATAAATAAATAAATATATACACACACACACACACACACACACACACACACACATATATATTTATAGGCTATATATATGTATATATAGCTACATATACATATACATTAATAATAAATAGAGAAAGCTGACCCATAATTAACACCAGAGAGATCAGATTTCAGAGCAAGGAAGGTTGTCAAGGAGAGCAAAACCATCACACCATGACAAAAGGGTCCGTGCCCACAAAAGGGTCCAGGAAGACATTAAGGTCCCTACTATGCACCTAATGCACATCCACCGCGTGGGGCTAGGCGGAGAGGTAGCGTGCTTGCCCGGCAGGCAGGAAGCCCTGAGTTCAAACCCATTCCCGAGTAAGCCCATATTGACGATTCGGGCCCACCACCCTGGCAACACAGGAAGTGAAGACAGGAGGATCAGAAGTTCAAGGTTATCCTGGGTTGTTGCAAATTTGAGGCTAACGTCCCCTCCCCCCCCAAAAAAAAAGTTTTGTTTTGTTTTTTATTTTGTTTAAAGAGGAAAGCAAGCCGAGCTCAAGCATTCATTACACTCCAGTTCCCAAGCGTCAGGCAGCAGCTCGACCAGGCAGCCCCTGCCTCGCTGCTGCGATAGACTGTTCTCTTGAACTGTGAAGCAAAATCTCAACCCTTTCCTCTCAAGTTGCTTTGGACAGGTGGTTCATTCCAGCAATCGGGGAAGTAGGTAATAGGAAAATGATGAGCCCCAAGGTAGCCTGGGCTAGACTGAAAATCCAAGATTTGCCCAGGGCTATGTAGCAAAAAACACTTTCTCAGAAACCAAATCAAACCAACTAATAATATCATAAAGGAAGAAAACTATAAGTTATTATCTCTCATACACATATGTTTTAAACGTGCACAATATCAGACGTGAGAGACTGGGGCTGCAAATACAACAGACACCTGAAATGAGATTTAGCAGAACACAGGAGGTGCATTGAGCCTTGAGCTAAGTCTGAGTTACTGATTTGCCCAACAAAGGCAGTTAGGTGTTTGTGTTAGAATAATAACCAAAATGGAAAGAAAGAATAGAACTGTTATTGTGTAACCAATTTCAAAATCTCCTGGGCACATGCTTTTAAAGACATACTCTGTTTTCACAGAGTTCAGCAACGATTCTAAGAACTTCAGGCAAGCTGTGTGCTGCCTGCCGGGCATCCTAGAGCAAACTCGTGTTTGTAATGGGTGTTTAAGTAGTTCCTGGACCTTCAAGGACTCTGTCTTTAGAGAGTAACCTTCATCTGATGTCTGGTCAAGGAAATACTTTTTGGGGTATGAGGCAGACATTCTGCAAACATCCTGAACTTTCAAGGGAGGTCTGCCGAGTGCATTGTCGTGTCCTGATGTCAGTTCAGCGAATCTCCTTCCCGAGGGCAAATCAAATCCGACAGCGTGTAAAGTAACTGGGACAGCTGCCAAGCATGAGTCACCTCGAGCACTCGAGGCGGTCTCAACACTTGAGAATCAGTTACTCTGATTAATTACATCAACAGACCCAAGGAGAAAGAAATCTCACGGCCATCTTGGTGGATACTGAGGCTGGATACGGTGGTGGTGCACACCTTTAATCCCAGCAATCAGGGGAGGCGGGACAATCTGTGAATTTGAGGCTGGCCTGGTCTACATAGTAAACTCCAGGACAGCCAGGACTACACAGAGAGATCGATCATATCTCAATAATAAATAAATACATAAATACATAAGTAAATCCAGAAAGGCATTCCCAAGAAATGAGTCACATTTTCAACTTGATCATGGAACGTCAAAAAAAAAAAAAAAAAAAAAAAAAAAAAAAAAAAAACCTCATAGATAACCTTTATTTTCTTCCTTTTTTAAAATTGTTTGTTTTAAACAGGTCTCTCTATGTAGCCCTTGTTGCCCTGGAACTCTCTGGGTAAACCAGGCTAGTCTCAAACTCTCAGAGATCTGCCTGTCCGCCTCCTGAGTGTTCTGATTAAAGGCATGCACCACCACTGGCCGGCTGATCTTGAACTCTTCATCCTCCTGCCTCTGTCTCCCAAGTGCTAGAGTTACAGATGCTCAACCTCATTCTGGACTTATTCAGTTCTAGGACTCAAACCCAGGGCTCCACGCATGCTAGGCAAGCGCTCTACCATCTAAGCTCCATGCCCAGCTCCATGACGTCAGTTCTTTATCTGTAGATTTAAAGCAGTAACAATTTCAGCACATTATATCACAGATGCTGATCAGCTGACTCTAAAGCATATGTGAAGAGCTGAAAGGTTCAGAACAGCCAACATCACTATAGTCGTTACCCAGATGAAAAATCTATGATAGCACTGCCTGTAGTGCTAGCACACGGGAAGTGGAAGTGGGATTCCCAGCGGCAAACTGTTGGCTAGACTAAAATCATTGAGCTCTGGACTCGTGGAAAGAACTTGCTTCAATAAAGTGGGGAAAGGATCAAGGGAGACACGCAATGCCAATTTCTGGCCTCAGCCTACAAGTGCACATCTGTGCGCTAGCACACACATGCACCTACATAACATTTGAACCTGCACATGAATGCACATGCATACATACATACATACATACATACATACATACTCCTCACTCAAACCCCCAAGAAAGAAAGAATAGGAAGACAGGCTATTGGGGAAAACACTTTCTGATTAAGGGGTTTGTTTTATCCAAAAGATATAAATAACTCTTAGAAATCAACAATAAGACAACAATCCTACCTATAAGTGGGCAAAAGTTCTAGATGCCTCACCAATGAAGATGCGCATCTGCCAGGTAATTGTACAAAAAGATGTTCGGTGTCGTGTACCCATAGATAATTACAAATTCAAACAGAGATGAGATACCACTACACACTTAATAGAATGGCTAAAATCCAAAACACTTCCAGCAGCAAATGTTGGCAAGGGTACGGGACGAGGCTTCTCGTTCGCTCTTGGTGGGAATGCACGATGCTACAGCTGGCGGTTGCTTGTAAAACTAAACACAGTCTTCCCAGACGAGCAGCAACCCGTGCTGGGTGCTGTTTACCCAGACGAGTCAAAAAGTCCATTCTACATGAGAATCTGCACATGGATGTTTACAACAGCTCTGTTCTTGCCAAAAGTCAGATGCAACCAAGATGTCCTTCTGTGAATGGGTAAATAATGCTTCGGAAGACCGGAAATGATACTCGGGGCTAAGGAGAAATGAATTAGCAGGCTAGGAAAAGTCATGCAGCAAACTGCAGTGTGGAAGCCTGAGTGAAAGAAGCCAGTCTGAAGAGGCTGTGGACTGCGTGTTTCCAATTATATGACATTCTGGAGAAGGCCAAACTATAAAAACTAAAAGCATCGGCTGTTGCCAGGGGTGGGGAGGGGGGGGCAGCCGCGGGATGAGATGTGCCCAGCAGAAAAGGACATTTTTCTTTTCCTTTTCCTTTTTATTTTGTGTGTGTGTGTGTGTGTGTGTACAGGGGCGCAGAGAACAGCCCCAGTGTCATTTCTCAGGCAACGAGCACCTTTTTAAAAAATAATTGCATGTACGTATGTGCAGTGTGTATGTGCCTTCTATGTACACGTGTGTACCATGTGTGTGCCTGACGCCGTTGGGGACACAAAGTGGGGGTTTGATTCCCTAAACCAGAGTTACAGATGGTTGTGAGCCTCCGCGTAGGCGCTGAGTCCTCTCCGAGAGCAGCAAGCGCTCTTAACCACGGAGCCAGCTCCCCCAGTCCCTGTCCACTTTTTGAGATGGAGCCTCTTACTGGCTTGGACTTTGTAAAGCAGGGCTGACTGACCAGTGGGTCTCAGGGACACTGCTGTCTCCACTTCCCTTGCTAGGATTACAAGCTCACCGTCACGGTCATTTTTTTTTTTTCCTTTTTCTCGGGTTTTGGGAATGTAACTCTGGTTTGCAAGCACTTTACCAGCCTGACAGAGAATTAGGGAAAGCCAAAGCAATTATTCTGTATGGCGCTGCAATGGGGGACAGATGTCGTCTGTATTTGTGAGGGCCTGGGAAGTGCACAGCTCCAAGGGCAAAGCCCTAGAAAGAGGCATGCGCTATGGGTTCAGATGCTGAGCTGGTGTGGGCTCACCACACAGAGCGCCTCGCATGGGTTTGGAGCATGGAGTAGATTGTGCGCTGCAGAGGCAGAGGTGGGACGAAGGCCTCTGGGCCGTCTGCTCAGATTCACCATGAGCTTAAAACTGCTCTAAAATACGAGCTCAGTTCAAGCAAACCTAGAGAGATGACGTAAGAGACATTATGATCGAATATGGTGAGCGATTTTTGGCAGTATCTCTGGGGGAAAACACTTTTGAGACAAACGAGTAAATCAGACAGTAGGTTAGGTGGCTAGTGACAATTCGGGATGATTGTTAGTATGGTTGAGTATGATTGTGGAATGGGGGTGAAGTGGGAAGACGTCTCTATGTCGAAGTATTTAGCAAGAAACACCGTGGCCTCTGTAATGTTGCTCTGAAATGACTTCAGAACACACACACACACACACACACACACACACACATACACACACACACACACACACACACACACGCACGCACAGACATGTGAAACAAAAATGGCAAAATCCTGGACAGTTCCTGATTCTAAGTATGAGTATTCCAAGTATTCTTTGCAATGTTTTTTCAGCTTGTGTGTGTGTGTGTGTGTGTGTGTGTGTGTGTGTGTGTTTGGAAATTTTTAAAATAAGAAAATAATTTTGTAATGTTATGTTACACTTGAAAATTGGAAATTAAGGAAGCGACTCTTGAGCCCAAGGGTGGACGTACGGCCTCTGTGCAGTGCAGTTCTCCTCTGCGTAAGAAGCTGTTAGTCTGTGATAGCCCAGGCTCACCTCCTAGTCAAGGTGTAACTGAGGCTCGCCTCGAATTCCTAGTCTTCCAGTATGCTCTTTCCAAGTGCAAAGATTCTAATCAGGCACCACTACATCTGGTTGTAGTAGATATTTTATAACTTAAATATACATATGTTTAACTTTAAAATAATAAAACAAAATAGGGCAGATGTGATGGTTTGTATATTCTCGGTCCAGAGAGTATGTTCTTGGCACTATTAGAAGTTGTGGCCTTACTGGAGTAGGTGTGTCACTGTGGGTGTGGGCTTTACGACTCTCACCCTAGCAGCCTGGAAGCCAGTATTCTGCTAGCAGCCTTGAGATGAAGATGTAGAACTCTCAGTTCCCCCACGCCTACCCGGATGCTGCCGTGTGCCATGATGATAATGGACCTGGAAACCAGGCCCAGTTAAATTTTGTCCTTGGTCACAGTGTCTGTTCACAGCAGTAAAACCCTAAGGTATCAGGTAAGAGGACACGTCATATAAAAGCACTTGCCTCATAAGCCTGATGATCTAAGCTTGGTCTCAGGAGCCCATGGTGCAAAGAGAGAGCCGACTCCCCGAAGATGTCCTGGACCTTCACATGGGTGCCCAGCTGGGTTCACACACTATTGCATATGAATGCCCTGGAATGTGTTCACACACACACTCACTCATAAGTAAAAATGTAAAAAATAAAGTAAAGCCAGCTTGGAGAGTGGGCTCAGAGGCTAAGAGGAGCTGCTGCTCTTGCAGAGAACAGAGTTCAGATCCCAGCACCCACACAGTGGCTCCTAGCATCCAGAATTCCAGGTCCAGGGCATCTAATGCCTTCTTCTGACTTTCTGAAGCACCAGCATGCATGTAGTGCACATACACACATACATACATACAGGCAAAACACACACATAAAATTAAATAAAGTTAATAAATCAACAAAATGAAGGTAACAGGGATATTTTTTAAGATTTATTTTATTTATTTATTTATTTTGTGTATATGAGTACACTGTATCTGTACAGATGGTCGAGAGCCAGCATGTGGTTTCTGGGAATTGAACTCAGGACCTCTACTTGCTCTGGCCCTGCTTGCTCCAACCCCACTTGTTCCGGCCCCGCTCACTCCGGCCCAAAGATTTATTTATTATATGTAAATACACTGTATTCGTTCTGGCCCAAAGATTTATTTATTATTATATGTAAATACACTGTAGCTGTCTTCAGACACTCCAGAAGAGGGTGTCAGATCTTGTTACGAATGGTTGTGAGCCACCATGTGGTTGCTGGGATTTGAACTCAGGGCCTTTGGAAGAGCAGTCGGTGCTCTTAACTGCTGAGCCATCTCTCCAGCCCGGTAACAGGGATATTTAAAGACCAATCAAAACTGGGACTTTATTCATCACCAGCAGAGGAACATCAAAATTATATCCTAGCAGGAGGTGGGGGATGGGGGTGAAGGTAAGGGTTGGGTGGCATATGCCTTTAATACCAATGCTCAGGAGACAGAGGCAGGCAGAGCTCTGTGAGTTTGAGGCTATCCTGGTCTATAGCGTGAGTTCCAGGACAGCCAAAGTTGCGCAGAAAGACTTTGGTTTTTTGGCTGTTTTGTTTTCTTGTTTTGGTTTTGATTTTTTTGATTCTTTGTATACTGCTGGCTGTCCTGGAACTTTCTCTGTAGACTACTAGACTAGGATGGCCTCAAATTCAGAAATCCGCCTGCTTCTGCCACCACCGCCAGGATTTCCTTTTCTTTTTCTCTCTTTCCTTTTTTTATTTTTATTTTTTTTTAATTTTAGAATGTTTTCAAATAAATGTGAATGAAGCGATCCCAGATGGAACTCTGCTGGATCAAAGGAACGAGAGTAAAGCACTGGGAGGAATCCAGCAGCATGGCCACTCAGCCAAGGGGTCCCATCCAAAGACCGCCTAGGTCTGCGTGATCAGGCTGCAATGCAAATGGGTCGCATGCCTTTAATCCCTCTGGTTGGGATATAGACACCCCCTTAGTCCACACCTTTGATCTCAAATGATGAAGGTAAATTTAATTTGTAGAAGGAAGCAGCCATATCTGAAGGTGATGCTAATTGAGGGGCAAAGTGACGAATCAGAGAAAGATCTGACAGGATGAATCGGATGGAGATAGGATACGCCCGACTCTCACGAGAACAGACAGGAGAAGGAGGCTCCTTAAGAGCAGTGCAGAGGAAGTCTGGAGTGGAGGGCAGTTGAGTTAAGTTCAGGCAATGGAGTGGAGTTAGTTGAGTTCAGTTCAGAGAAGTTCAATTCAGTGTGGTTGAATTCAGTTCTGCTCAGTTCCATCCGGTTCAGCTCGGAGCAGTTCGGAGCAGTTCAGTTCAAGGATTTAGTCTTTCCAAGCAAGCAATTCAACTCGAAGTCAAGTGAAGCCAATTTGAATCAGTCAGCTTGGAGAGGAGTTTGAACCAGAACAGCTGAGTTGAGCTAGCCGGCCTGAGTTCAGAAAGTGATAGAGTCTGAAACCTTCCAGGCAAACAGAAGCTGGAAGCTGAAGCCGTCAAGGTCTGGACTTGCAGAAGATTAGACTGTATGGGGACTAGAAGCTTCCAGACCTAGGCCTAGGGAGAGTTAGATAGAACCCCCCTGAACTCAGCCCAAGCTGTCTTAGGTATGGCTCTCATCTTATCACCTGAGGGAATCAAAGCGTGTGCTTTAGCCTCTGTCTAGGAATTGTAAAGAGACAGCATCATGGCATAGAGGGGATGATGCCATGAAGTTCCTTTCTATGTGGCGCTAAGAAACAGAGAACAACATGAGTGACTGGAAGGGTCTAGGGACAGAATGTCCCCAGTGGAAGCACTCTTTAGCCGGGCCCCATTCAATATGAAATCTTATCATGGGTCAGCGGTGGCACACACCTTTAATCCCAGCACTTGGGAGGCAGAGGCAGGCAGATTTCTGAGTTCAAGGCCAGCCTGGTCTACAGAGTGAGTTCCAGGACAGCCGAAACTACACAGAGAACCCTGTCTCGAAAAAAAAAACAAAAAACAAAAAAGAAAGAAAGAAAGAAAGAAAGAAAGAAAGAAAGAAAGAAATCTTATCAGCCCATTCACTATGAAATCCCCAATGTATTGACTCATTGACAAAGTTAGCAGCTTCAGGATCTAGTCACCTCTCAACGGTGCCATCAGACCAAGTTTCCAGCACAGGAGCCTCTGTGGGGTGCTATAGGTATGATGTTTTTGTGCAGTGTATAAAGATTACCCTTGTGTTATTCAAATGCTGATTTCTCTGCCCCCTTTCTCCTTGCAATCAGACATGGCATTGCAATGCTTATTCTAAGTATCTCCTGTTTCAGGTTTGTGTAAACATTGTTCCCCATTTATTCTCTGACTTGTCAATAAAAGCTGACCACTCAATGGCTGGGCAGAAGAGGAAATAGGGTGAAACTTCTGCCAGCCATGGGGGGAGGGGGGAAAGAAAAGGAGGAAGAGCGGATCTCACTATGAAGAAGGGATCCAGAGAGGCATCATGGGAAAACACACCGATGCAAGTATATTGGGGGATTTTAGCCAGATTAGACTAGAGGATTAGACTAGATCAGGACATTTCAATCATTGTGTTATAAGTTAACTAAAGAAATCTTATAATTCCAGTCTCATTGATTTGGAAGCTAGCTGGGGATGGAGAAAAAGTATCTACTTTAAAAATACTTAGCTGGGCGGTGGTGGCGCACGCCTGTAATCCCAGCACTTGGGAGGCAGAGGCAGGCAGATTTCTGAGTTCGAGGCCAGCCTGGTCTACAGAGTGAGTACCAGGACAGCCAGGACTACACAGAAAAACCCTGTCTCGAAAAACCAAAATAATAATAATAATACTTTTACAGGGTGGGGACATGTCTGTGCTGGCTAGGTTTCTGTCAACTTGATACAAATTAGGATCATCTGGGAAGAAGGAATCTTAACCATAAAATATCTCCGTTGAATTGGCCTGTAAGAAAGTCTATGGAGGTCTTTTCTTGATTAAAGATGAACGTGGGAGGGCCCGTCCATTGTGGGCAATGCCACTCCTAAGTGGGTGGTCCCAGGTTGTATTTAAAACAAAACAAAAGCTGTCAGAGCCAGCCAGTAGGATGCATTCTCTATGGCCTCTTCCTCAGTTCCTGCCTCAGGTTCCTGAGTTGAGTTTCTACCCAGGCTTCCCTCATAGATGGACTGTGAACTGTAGGAGAAAATAAACCCCTTTCCAAAACCCTAAGTTAATTTTGGCCATGGTCTTTATCACAGCAACAGAAAGCGCGTTAGAATACCTCATAGCCAAGTTATAACAGTCTGAGTAACAGTAAAATAAGGCAGAAATGATCCCTTCTGAGCTTCAAATGTTGTGGTTCTTCCTACCCCCACTTTGGGGAAAGTCAGACTTCCTGCCCTGCTCTGCTCTGCTCTGCTCTGCTCTTCTCTTCTCTTCTCTTCTCTTCTCTTCTCTTCTCTTCTCTTCTCTTCTCTTCTCTTCTCTTCTCTTCTCTTTCTTCTCTTCTCTTTCTTCTCTTCTCTTCTCTCTCTCCCTTTCTCCCTCTCCCTTTCTCTCTCTCTCTCTCCCTCTCTCTCAGTTTCTCCCTCTCCCTCTCTCTCCCTCCCCTCTCTCTCCCTCTCTCTCTCACTTTTCTCCCTCCCTTCTCTCTCCCTCTCTCTCTCACTTTCTCTCTCTCCTGGTCTCTCTCTCTCCCTCTCTCCCTCTCTTCCTTTCTCCCTCTCTCCCTCTCCCTCTCCCCACCTCTCTCTTCCTCCCTAGTCATAGCTGGCCTTGCCAGCATCTGGGTGAGTGCCAGAGGTTGGCTTTTCTGCAATGTTTAGAGAACTTATGTTATTTTTTTAAAAAAAGGTTTAAAATAAACAATCTGAGTTTCTACATTAAGAAAGATTAAAAGGCCAGAGGTAATGGCGAAAGTCTTTATTCTCAGCATTTGGGAGGCAGAGATATCTGAGTTCAAGGCCAGCCTGGTTTACAGAGTGAGTTCCAGTACAATCAACACTACACAGATTTTGTGTCACACACACAAAATCAAGAGTCTTGTCAGGTGATGGCGCACAACTTTCATCTCATCACTCAGGAAGCAGAGGCAAGCAGATCTCTGAGTTTGAGACCAGGCTGGTCTACAGAGTGAGTTCCAGGACAACCAGGGCTACACAGCAAAACTCTGTCTCCAACAACCAAAAAGAAAAAGGAATTTGACTACAAGGCAAGCAAAAAGAAGGAAATAACACAGGAAGAGTGAAACTCAGTGGGACAGAATGCACTGAAGCAACCACTGTGCAAGCCTGCAATCCCGTCAAACACTGCGCAAGCCTGCAATCCCGTCAACCACTGCGCAAGCCTACAATCCCGTCAAACACTGCGCAAGCCCGCAAGCCCATCAACCACTGCGCAAGCCTGCAATCCCGTCAACCACTGCGCAAGTTTACAATCCCGTCAACCACTGCGCAAGCCTACAATCCCGTCAACCACTGCGCAAGTCTACAATCCCGTCAACCTCTGCGCAAGCCTGCAATCCCGTCAACCACTGCGCAAGCCTGCAATCCCAGCATTCAGGAGGCTAAGGTGTCGGGAGTGCAATGACTTTGGGGCCAGTGTAAGATCCTATATCCAAAAAGAAGGTGAGAGAAAGGTTCAGGAAAAAAAAAAAAAAACCTTAAACAAATTATACAGTTAAAAACAAGTAAAAAAGTAACAGATTTCAACTTATATGAGTTTGAAACAAAGGTTTCCAGGACATTGTGGGGCAGGGTGCTTTACAGCCATGAGAAAAACATCATAACTCTAAGTACAAAGAAGTATTAAAAATGAAGGCAGGTGTAGCTATGCTATGTAAATACTAATAGAAAGATGTAAAGATGTGAAAGATATAAAGACATATGACCATGGAGAATGTTGTTTGGTTTGGTTTTGATTTGTTCTAGTCGTGTGGCCCAGGCTGACCTCAAGTCTGTAAGTCTCATGATCTGCCTCCCAAATGCCAGGATTACAGGTGGAAACCACCACATCCAGCAGATATTATGTAAAAAATTTTTGCCACTTTGCCCATAGTCTGTAATAGGCTGTAAGTCAAGAAGTCGGGTTAGTAATGAACTGTGACCTTTCTGATTTAGAAGAAGCAAATGCAATTATACAATCCTCTTTAGTTTTTATATCTGAAAGAATAAGACAATGCCTTAAAATACATATGAAATACATGAAAACGAATTAAAGATAGAAATCCATGTAGGCTTGCACAAACCCCCATTACGGATTAGAAATTTGAATGTAACCTCTCGATAACTGCATCAGTTAAATGCCATAATAACCTCAGAGGTACCGAAATGTGCTGGTGTCCCGTGAAGGAAGAAAATCCCAGAGCTTCCCTTTGATTTCACTTGACCAAGGGCGAGCCCAAGTTTGAGTTCTCTGCTTGTCTCCCTGTGTCTTCTGTCTCTGGAGCTTTTGGATTCTAGCTGGTCTGTAGTCTGTCTGTTGTGCAGGTTTTATCCCTACTGCTTGTTTGTGTGTGTCTCTCTGTCTGCTCGAGGCTACCCATCCCTGACAAAGGGCTTCACCCTGTATTTATTGAACAGCACAGAAAACATCCTGTGGGGAAGGGATGAGGGATTCTTTACAGATATCTTTAATAGAGTTTTACAAAGGATGAAATTATTTATTCCAGCCGATCCCAACTGACCCACGGCACTAAGGGCTGCAAACATACTGTTATCAGCAGTGTTTGCCCGTTGTTTCCAATATTTATGGAGGATGCTTCTTGTATAAGATTCCTTCCAAACCTGTTTGCTGTTTTTTCAACAATTACCATGACGTGTTGCTCTCTGGGTTAGGAGCCTGGAAGAGTGAATAATTTAAGATTAAGATGATGCTTTAACTTAGGTTGTAAAAGCTGATTCCACGGGAAACACAAGGCGGCAAGCAACGGGTGATTGATTGGTGCATGGGTTGTTCTCTTAAGGGCAGGTTAAACAAACAGGCCTGCACACAGCAGGATATCAGGTGGTTTTAAGTGATCTTAAATTGTATTAGTCATTGGAATGTGAGGTTCCAGTCTCTTAGAATGTAAGGGACATTTCATTGAACTGTATTTTTTTTTCTTATATATCAAGAACTTTATTTTTTTATTAGATATATTCTTTATTTACATTTCAAATTATTTCTCCTTTCCTGGTTCCCCCCCTCCTGAAAATCCCATAAGCCAATCAACCCTCTCCCGATTTCCTGTCCTGGTATTCCCCTAAACTGCTGCAACTGAGCCTTTCCAGGACCAAGGGCCTCTCCTCCCTTTGATGTCCAACAAGGCCATCCTCTGCTGCCCATGCGTCTGGAGTCGTGGGTAACTTCATGTGCACTCTTTAGTTGATGGCTTTGTCCCTGGGAGCTCTGAGTACTGAGTGGTTCATATTGTTGTTCCTCCTATAGTGCTGCAAACCCCTTCAGCTCCTTGGGTCCTTTCTCTAGCTCCCCCATTGTGGACCTGTGTTCAGTTCAAAAAACGCTTCACGAGTTTGCGTATCATCCTTGCACAGGGGCCATGCTAATCTTCTCTGTATTGTTCCAATTTTAGTATATGTGCTGCCGAAGCGAGCATTCATTGAACTGTATTACCACAAGTAGCTGGTAGAATGAGCAGGCAAAATTTAGTGAGCACATACGGGCTGTAAGCCAATCTGACATTTCATACCTGTGTTCGTGTAGGTGCACACACGTATGTGCATGAAGTTCTTTTGCAAACCAGAAAGCAAGCCTCAGGAAGTATCAAGGGAGAGAAATTATGCAGCATGGTTCTCCAAGGGCCATGCAAGGAGGCTAGGAGGTCAGGAGTTGTAACATCAAAATGACTTGAAAATCTCTATTTTGAAAATCTCTATTTCCAACATTAATAAAGCAAAACATTTCTTTTCCTTTTTTCTTTCATTCTTTTTTCTTTCTTTCATTATATATCCCTAGCTAGCTCAGAACTTACTATGTGGACCAAGTTGTCCTCAGACGCACAGAAGCCCATCCATCCATTCTCTGCCTCTCAGTACTGGGATTAAGAGCGTGTGCTGCCACGTATGGCCAAGCAAAACATTTCTAAATCACCCCTCCCCATCCAGAAAGAAATGCTGCTAGAAATCAGGAACATTTTTAACAACTCTCACTGAAATATGTCAAAAATTGTGAAGCATAACTAAAATGGTATTTGGTGAGAAGTTTGGGCTAAAATTGCATATATTAGAAATTCACTAACTAGTGATGGAAATATGTTTAATGAATAAGAAGGAAATAAATCGACAAGAAAGAGGACATCAGCTACAAACACCAGAAATGCAAAGGAACTCATCACTACAGACAGTTAAAACATAGTAATGGGGACTGAAGAGATGGCTTAGCTGGTAAGAGCACTGACTGCTCTTTCAATGGTCAGGAGTTCAAATCCCAGCACCCACATGGTGGCTCAAAACCATCCGTAAGGAGATCTGACCCTCTTTTGGTGTCTGAAAACAGCTACAGTGTACTTACATATAATACATAATTCTTTAAAATAGCATAGTAATGGTTTTATGCCAATAAATTAGAAAGTTTCTGTTTGTTGTTTGTTTCGGCAATATCTCTCTGTGTAGCCCTGGCTTCTCTGGAATTGCTGTGTAGACCAGGCTGACCTGGAGCTGGAATACCCACTCCTGCCTCCCAAGTGCTGGGATTAAAGGCCACCCAGGCAATAAGTTAGAAATGTTTGACAAAATGCTAAACTTAATAAACAAACAAATAAACATAGCCTATTAAATGTTGCAGAAACCAATGTATAGTACTTTATTAGAGAAAGTATGTCCTTAATTTGAAAACCTTCCCACAAGAAAAATTTCAAGTCCAGATGGCGTGACTGCTGAATTCTTCCAAACATTAACTAGCGTGAGTTTACCCAAATAGAACAGAATAGGCGGGGCGAGGACATTTCCCAGCTTCTTGGATGAGGGCAGCATAACCCTGATAGTAGAACTAAAACAGGACACTATGAGAAAGGACAGTGGCCATGCAAAAATCCTAAACAAAATAACAGCAAAATAAATGCAGGGCTGTAATAGAAAAATGATTGTGTATCAGGACCGATCTGAACCCACTCCAAGAATGCGAGGTTTGAAAGCCAGTGATGTAACCGACCACATGAAAGGCACACAAGTATAAAGTCCTACTTGGATATCTAAAAAGACACTTGGTAAAGTTCAACATCTCTCTGTGATTGAAGTCATTAGCAGGCACCGGAGGAAGTCCCCTAGGCTGGTAATAAATAAAAGCCATATCAAACTTTACACTTAGTGGGACACAGTATTTTAGGCATCCCCTGAGACTGGAGCACCCGACCCCCCCCCCCCGCCGCCGCCACCATCATCGCCTCTGCTCACTGATATTCAGAAGGCCCCCTGGGATGGAGAGGAGTGGGCGGGGTGGCATAAGGCTTCTGATGTCGTGATTCTATAGGCAGGAGTGTATTTTTCTTAAGTACAGATGTATCTCTTGGATTGATATATTTAAGCAGTGTTACTAGAAACAAGGTCAATGTACAAAACCTAGCCATGTTTCTATAAATTGGCAGCTGCAGTTTCAGAAGGTGGAAGATTGGAGCTGGAGAAGAGGCTCAGTGGTTAGAGCAGCTCTTGCTCTAGGAGAGAAACCAGGTTCAACTCCTAGCACCTGCATGGTGGCTCACAACCATCTGTAACTCCAGTTCCGAGAGATCTGACGGCCTCTTCTGAACTCCAAGAACACTAGGTAAACATATGATGTGCATGCATACTTTCAGGCAAAACACATATACATTAAAAAAAAATCTAAAAAAAAAAAAGAATTCAAGCTGGAAGATGGTAGCCCATGCCTTTAATCCCAGCACTTGGAAGGCAGAGGCAGGTGGATCTCTGTAAGTCAAGGCCAGCCTGGTCCATAGAGTGAGCTCCAGGACAGCCAAGGCTACACAGAGAAACCCTGTCTTGAAACCAAGCGAGAAGCTGGGCGTGGTGGCGCACGCCTGTAATCCCAGCACTTGGGAGGCAGAGGCAGGTGGATTTCTGTGTTCGAGGCCAGCCTGGTCTACAGAGTGAGTTCCAGGACAGCCAGGACTACACAGAGAAACCCTGTCTCAAAAAACCAAAAAAAAAAAAAAAAAAAAAAAAAAAAAGCAAACAACAACAAAAAAAAACACCCAAAAACAAACAAACAAAAACAAATTTAAGAAAAATAGACATTTTTTCCTTCCTTTCTTCCTTCCTTTCTTTCTTTCTGTTTCCTTCCTTCCTTCCTTCCTTCCTTCCTTCCTTCCTTCCTTCCTTTCTAAGACAGGGTTACTTAGCAGGCATGGTGGATCATGCTTTTAGTTCCAGCACTCCAGAGGCAGAGGCGGCAGGATCTATGTGAGGCTCCCAAGCACTGCGATTAAAGGCAAAGGCTGCTGCTGATTGGTAATTAAATTAATGGAATTGTAGTATGTAGTATTTTGCAGTGAGCCCTTTGTGATGGTATTGGTTTATGGTGTTGCTGTTTTGTTTTTTGAGACTGGATTTCTCAGTCTGTAGGCCAGGGTAGCCTCAAGCTCATACAGATGGGCCTGTCTCCGCCTCCCTCCTATGTGTTGGGAGAAAGGCAGAAGCCACCACTGCCTGCCGGAAGTCTTTTTTTTTTTTTTTTTTTAAGTCAAGCAGGGCATGGTGACTTACAGCTTTCTCTCTCTGGTTTTGTTTGATTTTGCTTTGTTTTGTTTTTCCCTTAAATATTCCTTTCCTTTTGTTTATTTGTTTGTTTGTTTTTCCTTTACTTTTGAGACAGTTTCTCTGTGTAGCCCTGGCTGTCCTTGAACTTTATTTGTAGACCAGGCTGGCCTTGAACTCAGAGATCTGCCTGCCTCTACCTCCTGGTATTAAAGGCATGCTAGGATTAAAGTGCTGGAGTTAAATCACCAGCCCTATCCTTTTTGTCTTCCTCTGTCCCCACCCCTAACCCCAGAACAGGGCTTCTCTGTGTAGCCCAAACTGTCCTGGAACTGACTCTGTAGACCAGGCTGTCCTGTAACTCACAGAGATCTGTCTGCCTCTGCCTCTGATGTTCTGGGATTAAAGAAAGGCACGAGTCACCACCACTTGGCTTCTTTTTATGTGAATATTTTGCCTATATGTATGCCTGCACACCAGTAGTGTGCCCGGTGTTCTCAGAAGTCAACACTGAATTCCCTGGAAATGGAGTGAGAAATGATTATGAGCTACCATTTAAGTACTGGGAATTGAACCTGCATCCTCTGTGTCCTAGTTAGAGTTGTACAGTTGTGAACAGACTCCATGACCAATGCAAGTCTTATAAAGGGGCTGACTTATACATTCAGAGGTTCAGTCCATTATCATCAAGAAACACGGCAGCATCTGGGCAGGCATGGTGCAGGAGGAGCTGAGAGTTCTATACCTTCATCTGAGGGCTGCTAGCAGAATAATGGCTTCCAGGCAGCTAGGATGAGGGTCTTAAAGCTCATGCCCACTCCAACAAGGCCACACCTACTCGAACAGGGCCACACTTTCTAATAGTGCCAATCCCCGGGCCAAGCATATACAAACCATCACACTCCGTAAGGTCAACAGTGCTCTTAATCACTGAGCCATCGCTCCAGCCCCTGTTCATGGTCTTCATCTCAGCACTCAGAAGGCAGAGTCAAATGAAGAGACCAGACTGCTTCACACAGCAAGTTCCAGTCCCACCAGAGCTCCCCATGAGACCTGTCTAAAACAAAACAAGTTACACAGATGAACTATGTTCATTAATCAGTAATATCCACACTGCAAAGCACTCAGTTCTTTCTCCCAACTGATTTGCTGATTCAAGAAAGAAAACAAAAACAAAAAACAAACAAACAAACAAACAAAAACCTCACTGCTGGTAGAATCTATGATGTAAAATCTTTGTAGAAAATGAACCAAGACATCAGGTCACAAAGTGGCCCAACAATACTAATCTATGTCTGCACTAAAATATATTCATGTGCCTGTAAAAACAGCCCTCAGGAGGTAGAGACAGGAGGGTCAGAAGTTCAAGGCCAACCTGGACCACATGGAACCCTGCCAGTAAACCAAGAAACAAAGTAAAACAAAGAAATAAAAAAATAACAAAACCAAATAAAATTGTACACAAATGTTCACAGCATCATTATTCATAAAATTCAAAATGTAGAAATATCTAATGAATAGAGAAGTGTAGTATATCCAGACAAAAATATCATTCATCATAAAATTTTAAATACTGTTAGATTTTACGAACCATAAATATATGCAAATGAACTCCACAAACATGCTACAATGTTATGTCCAATCTGAAAGCCAGGGTACATGTAGCCAAGGATAGCTCTAAATAAGCCAGCAATACCAGGCAAAGTGATGCTATCCTTTCATTCCAGCACTCAGAAGGCCAGCCTGGTCCATGGAGCAAGTTCCAGGACAGCCAGGGCTGTCCCAGAGAAACCCTGGAAAGAAAGAAAGAAAGAAAGAAAGAAAGAAAGAAAGAAAGAAAGGAAGGAAGGAAGGAAGGAAGGAAGGAAGGAAGGAAGGAAGGAAGGAAGGGAAAAAGAAGGTTACAATTTCTTACCTATTGGGGGAGGGTTGTGTGTGTGCCTATGTCGAGGTCCAAAGACATACAATGTGAAGACAAACAACTTGAAGTTGTTTCTCCTACTACTACCAAGTAGGGCCCAGGGTTTGAACTCAGATATCACGCATAGTGCGAGTATCTTCACCTGCTGAGACATCTAACTGACTGACAATCCCATTTGAATGAAGTGTTCAAAATAAGCTTATCTGTGAAGGTTAAATAGAATTAGTGGCTGCCTTGGGTTTCAGGCTGAACGGGGAAGCAGGGCACGGTGGCTAATGGGCCTGGGCTTTTCTCTGGAGCGTGTTAATGTTTTAAATCTCCTGTGGTGACGGTTGCTCAGCTCTGTGAATGTAACAAAACTGTTGGATTACACACTTATTAAAGTGGGTGAATTCAATAATCTTTTAAAAACACAAACAAACCTCCAAGGTGATTTTTTTTCCTTTTTGTGGGAACTGACAAGCTGACCATAAAACATCTAAGGAAATGTAAAAGGCCGAAAAGAAGCCAGGTGTGGCGGCATGCGGTGCAGCCCGGCACTCAGGAGGACTCCAAGCTCTAAGGCAGCCCGAGCTGCATGGTGAGACCTATCTTTACAAAGAACAGAAGCAGGGCAGGGATGTAAGCGGGCAGCTGACCTTTTGCCCAGTGTGTCCAGCACCCTGAACTGCGAAGAAAGGGGTTGGCTTGATTTATTTCCAGATTGGATCTCACTATGTAACCTCAACTGGCTGGAGATGCACCAACCTCTGCCTCCCGAGTGCTGGGCTTGCAGGCGTGTGCCACCACACTCGGGGGGCTTACTTAGCTAGATGCCCTATACAACTCAGGACCACCGTCCCGCGGATGGTGGGGAGGTGGTCCCGGGTTGTATGAGAAAGCTGGCTGAGACAGGTGGTGCTGACCCATGCCTTTAATCCCAGTACTCCAGAGGCAGAGGCAGGTGGATGTCTGTGGGTTCGAGGCCAGCCTGGTCTGCAGAGTGAGTTCCAGGACTGCCAGGGCTACACAGAAGAAACCCTGTCTCAAAAAAACTAAAACAAGTGGGAAGAGGAGGAGGAGGAAGAGGAAGAAGGAGGAAGAGGAGAAAGGGAAGAAGAGGAAGAGGAGAGGAGGAAGAAGAGGAGGAGGAAGAGAAGGGAGGAGGAGGAAGAGGAGGATGGGGAAGAGGAGGATGGGGAAGAGAAGGATGGGGAAGAGGAAGAGGAGGAGGGGAGGAGGAGGAAGAGGAGGAGGCTAGCTAGCCGAGCAAACCATGGGGAGCAGCCTGTAAGGGCGCTGCCCTCTGGTCCCTGCTTCAGTTCCTGCCTCCAGGTTCCCGACATGAGTTTCTGCCTTGATGTCGCTCAGGGCTGGACTGTGACCTGGGAGTTGTAAACTGAAATGAGCCCTTTCCTCCCTGAGTCGCTCTCATTCACAGGACTAATCACAGCAACAGAGAAGCACACTGGAGCATGAAGTAGGACTCCAGAACTTCTGAAGGATGCTGGGCACGGCGGCACACCTTTCACTGCCGCACTTGGGGGCAGACGCAGGTGGACTATTGAGGCTAGCCTGGTCCACATAGTGAGTTCCAGGACAGCCAACACTACATAGATGAGACCATCCTATATAATATATTATGTGTGTATGTATGTGTGTATATATAAATATATATACACAGCCATATGCATACATATATACATATGTATATATATATATATATATATATATTCTGGAGGAAATTTTATTACCTAGAATTCTATGCTCAGTAAAATGGCCAACCAAATGTAAGGGAAGGTCAGGGAAATTCAGATATTTACATTTTTTTCAGAAATGATATCAATTTCAGTTCCTTAGGTCAAGAAAGCAAATGAAGAAATAGGCTTCAGGCAACAAGGCCCCCATGCCCAGAGGCGCTGACGTGGACTGGAGGAGTGGGAGAAAGGTAGGTAGACGATGGAAAGAGAAGAGATGTTTCCAGTTGAGAGCAGGGCAGCCCCAACTCAGGGCTAATGGGTTCCAGGTCTTCAGAAGAGACTGTTTCTGAAGGAGAACCCGACAAGAGTCCCTGGTGTGTCTGATCCTCTAGAGACAGTCTTTGAACCACAGGCACTGACAGAGCACTGATTACAGGAAGCTAAGTGGGCGACCGCAAGGCCAGGTACCTATTACTCCAGATGAAAGAGAAAGGGAGACCATTAAACACTACACGGCTCAGACAATGGATCAATCAGACACTCAGAGCAAGGAATACCCTTGAACACTGGCCTCGAGCAAATTATCACGCAGCCATCCTGGGCATTGGGAGGACCTGGAAGCAGTTTGGGAAAAGTTCAGTACGTACATTAGAGTGCTGGCTTAGCGTATGTAGGGCCACCGGAACCTAGAAGTTAAAAGACACTGCCTCCAGCATGGTCACACAAACCTTTCGTTCCAGCACTTGGGAGGAAGAGGCTGGAGGATCTTTTAGAGTTCCAGGCCAGCCTGTTCTACTTAGCAAGTTCATGGGGGAAAGAATGAGAGGTGGATGGGAAATCCAGCAAGATAGCATAGGGTAAAATCACACGTTGCCAGGCCTGACAACTTGAATTCCTTATCTGGAATCTGGAAGGTGGAAGAAAGGGACCAGCTCATGCAAGATTATCTGACCACCATACGCGTGCTGTGGCACGAATTAGCCTTGCCGCCCCCCAGGTAAATAATAACTAAAAACTGAAATAAGAGCCCTCGCCTTCTCTTCCTCTCTCTTCCTTTACAGCAGGATAGGCACTGTGGTTGCGCTCGTGGTGAGCCACAGTATCCAGATGCCCCAAACACCGCAGAGTGGCTAAGGACACCTGTCTTGGGGGAAGTGTCAGCTGCAGGGAGAGCAAGTACTGTGTGCAGCAATGACCTAGGCAGTTTATCAGTGGTACAGGAAAGGGTGTCCCTGCAGAGAAGGCGTGTCATGGAAGATCACATCCAGAAGTGGACTTGGGGGGGATTTTTATGTGTCAGGGTCACAGGGTATGGGGCGTGAGAGCCCTGGAAGAGAAAAGTAGACACCCATAGCGGACGTGGTGGTCGCAGAGGTGAAGAGGGGTAGCACATGGAGGAGGTGACTGTATAAGCAGATACTTTAAGGTCTCTCTCACTGTTGGAAACAGGAGAGACCCAGAATGAACTGGTATCGGAACTGTGTGAAGCCACAGCTCCCAATGCATGCAGACAAAGAAAAGCATATAACACACTGGATAGGCGTGGGCGTCGCCTAGTTCTGCCGACCAAGAGGGTTAAGAGAAGTACCATTTCTTTTTTGTTTTGTTTTGTTGTTGTTGTTGTTGTTGTTGTTGTTGTTTGTTGTTGTTTTGTCCTGGGAGAAAAGCCTGAGATAGAACCCAGGACCTGTTTCATTCTAGTCAAGCAGTCTACCGCTGAGATCCCCAGCCCAGCATGGGAGCCCCAATAGCCACGAGACCTTATTCTCATCTTAGCTTCCAGGCATCCTTTTCCAACAAAAAAGAACCAGCTCTCTGGGTAACTGATTGGCTTCGGGACAGGAGGCAAAGAATGTACCTAATAAACTAGTAATGTTTTGTTCCAGAGAGTAGTGAACTCTTCAAAGAATAATGAGTCTACCCCAGTCAGCCTGGGCTCCTGTAATGAAGCATCACACTCTGGGCTGCTGAAATGGCGGACATTTTTTCCCCCACACTGTACTAGAGGCCAGGGTCAAGGTGCTGACAAAGCTGATGTCTCCGCACCCTCTCCCCAGTGTTTTCTCCTGTGTCTGCTCATTATCCATCCTCTGAGTGTGCCCTGCCCTGGTATCTCTTCCTCTTCTAAAATCTTCAGTCTTATTGGATTAGGGCTCCACCCTTATGGCTTCATTTAACCATAACCTCTGTGGTAGTTTGATAGTGCCCATGGGAAGTGGCACTATTAGGAGGTGTGGCCTTGCTGGAGTGGGTGTGGCCTTGATGGAGAAAGTGCATCACTGTGGGAGATGGCTTTGAGGTCCTATGCTCAAGCTCCACTCAGTGAGGAAAGAGTCTCCTCCTGGATGCTTTGGGATCAAGATGTGGAACTCTCGCTCCTCCTGTATTATGTCTGCCTAGATGCCACCATGCTTCCCGCCGTGATGACAGTGGGCGGAGTGTCTGAAACTGGAAGCCAGCCCCAATTAAATGGTTTCCTTTATGAGAGTTACCTTGGTCATGGTGTCTCTTCACAGCAATAAAACACTAAGACAACGCTTCTTGTGTTTATTTGAAGAATAATTTATTGAGTACAGTTAGGATTTCAACATGTCTTATTTCAGTCGGCAGAAACATAAATATGACACAGAAGCCAACTTGAAAAGGTACTCAGCAGCTGCTCCTGGATCTATTGGGCATCAGAATAAATAATGAACTTAGTGGGGCTGGAGGGATGGCTCCGTGGTTAAAAGCACTTGCTGCAGGGCCCAGAGCGAGGTGGGGGGCTGGAGCAAGCAGGGGTGGGGTGGGGGGGCAGAGCAAGAGGGAGAAAGGGAAGGGGTGGGGGAAGCACTTGCTGCTCCTGCAGAAGACCTGGGTTCAATTCCCAGAACCCACATGGCTCACCACAGCCTGTGTCTCCGTTTCCATGGAGTCCAGCATCCTCCAGCATCCTCTATGCAGGCAGCAGGCAGTGCACAAGACCGCTGTGTGCAGGCTCACACCCAAGCATGCACACAGATACACGTGAGTACCGTAAGAGCAGCCAGTGCTCTCAACCCCTGAGCTCTGCTGCACCTTTGAAGGGAAGACTCTCCATCCGTGGCCTCTTCCTGCTTCACCAACTGCTCCCTGGCCTCCATGAAATAAGCAGTTTTACCACGTCCTCCTGTCAGGGTGCTTCCTTCTAGATCTTCCAAGGACACCACGAAGAGCTGGAGCTGAACGAAGGAAGAAGGCCTGCCTGAGCCTGAGCTGAGCCTGGCTGTAATGTTGCACTTTTAGTCTCCATAGCTGTGAGACGGAAATTTCTGTTGCTGACAATCCCTTCCCGAGTCTTTAATGTCCTGGTTTTGTTTGCTTGGTTTTTTTGAGACACGATTTCTCTGTGTAGCCTTGGCTGTCCTGGAACTCGCCCTGAAGACCGCAGGCTGGCCTCAAACTCACAAAGATCTGCTTGCCTCTGCCTCCCGAATGCTGGGATTAGCACATGCCTCGGATGTCGCTGCCACCGCCACCGCCACCACCACCACCAGGCTTCAAAGTGAATCGTTAAGGCAGTTCAATCAGCTGATAAAGAAAAGAGCATTTCAGTCAAAGCAGCCAACAAGTGCTAAGCTAATGGGTGCAGGGAGAAAAAGAAGGAGGCACGTGAGTCAAAGTCCCCGCTCTCAACATGCATTTAATTACAATGGGGAAAACAGACCCGACACATCCCCTCAGTCAAACTCAGTCAACAGAGACTGTAACAGGTCAGAAGTCAGTGAGAAGAATACGGTGTCAGCTCTGTGAGGTTCCGGTCCCACATTCATCGTAACTGGATTTTTTTTTTGTTTTGTTTTGTTTTTGTTTTTGTTTTTTCGAGACAGGGTTTCTCTGTAGCCCTGGCTGTCCTGGAACTCACTCTGTAGACCAGGCTGGCCTCAAACTCAGAAATCCGCCTGCCTCTGCCTCCCAAGTGCTGGGATTAAAGGCGTGCACCACCACCGCCGGCTAGACAAACTCATCTTAAAAGACACTGTGCAGAATCGTGGTCTGACAGCTTGCAAACGGACACACCTGGAAAGAAGGAACCTCAAATGGGGAACCGCCTCCATCACTCTGGCCTCTGAACCTGTTGGAGCATTTTCTTGATTTACAAGACTGATATGGGAGGGGCCAGGGCACAGTGGGCGGTACCATTGCTAGCCGGGTGGGCCTGGGCTCCAGAAGGAAAGCCTGGAACAGTTTTCCTGCATATGGTTCCTGACTCTGCTCCTACTCAAGCTCCTGCCTTGACTCCTCTCAACCATAGACAGTTACCCCGAAATAAACCCTTTCCTGCCAAAGTTGTTTTGATCATGATGTTTATCACAACAATACTTTATTTTCCCCCCAAGACAGGGTTTCTCTGTATAGCCCTGGCTATCCTGGAACTCACTCTGTAGACCAGACTGGCCTCGAACTCAGAAATCTGACCGCCTCTGCCTCCCAAGGACTGGGATTAAAGGCGTGTGCCACCACAGCCCGGCAGCAATACAGCCTTAATGAGGACGTTCACATATGCCTAGGAAAAGCCGAGGGACAAGAGCGAGGCCATCAACTGGGTCTTTCTGCTACAAAGGACATTATTACGACAAATGGGAGAATGCACATAAATTATATCACTGCAGCTAGATTTCCCCAGCTGCTTTGTGGTGACTCGGGAGCACGAAAGTGTGTGAGGAGACCGAGACGCCACGACAGCCATTCGCTTGCAAGCGATCGCTGCTAAAGGGAAAAGTCTTTGGCCCTACTAGGGGAGTTTGTTGTTGTTGCTGTTGTTTGTTTGTTTGTTTTACAAATGTGAAAGTATGTCAAAATAGAAAGATAAGGTGGTAACAAGAGAGCTTGTAAAGGGATATGTATGGGGGAAATCTGTGTATATATTCTCACAGCCAAAGGGTGGGGTGTGTTAGACGCCTTAGCATTTATTCTTTTTGATTCCACAAATGTTATCTAGATTGCATTTGGGGGAACCAGCCCTCCCCCATTCTCTGTACACACACACACACACACACACACACACACACACACACACGGCCAGCGTGGGCATCTGCCCAGATCAGCCAGCATTCTTCATCTGCTTGGCTGAGGTCACTGGTCAGAAGAGGGACACTGGACTTAAGTCAGATCAATGTGGGTCAATCTTTGGGGTTTTTTTTCCCCCCTCTCTGAAACGATTGTGAAAGAGGTTTTGTTTTTCTCCCGGGATTGTTAGGCTCTTAGAAAACAGGCTAAGGAGGCTGTCTGAGGACCTCCCTCTTGAAGCCAAACTGGGCAGACCAAAGCTATCACTGTGGAGAAAAGCAAATCCAACAGAGGGAGAAATCACATCACGATAACCTCCCAGTCCTCAGAGCCTGGCTCACTGGCCTTTCTGGCAAAATAAGCCAAATATCTTTAATTTTCTGCTTAAGCCACTTTGAGCTTGGCTGTTGGCGCTGGTGGCTGAAGGAATCATGACTAATATTAGGAAATGCCTAATTCCACTGGGCTGGAGTTCAGAGGATGAGAGGGAGGGGAATTATAGCCACAGCCAGACTTGGCAGGGCCTCTGGGCATCAGGAGCCAGTGCGGGTTCCTGCTCCTCCCTCCCTGAGGGGAGGTTTTTGAAGGTGCTGTGGGAGACAGGGAGAGAACAGGTGGCAGGTCACCCCAAGCAGAACCTCCGAGGGCCTGCTCAAAGTTTACCTGTAAGATTATACCTCGTCACTTCCACTCTGGAGCAGCTGCTTGTCCGGTCCACAGCCCAGTGACTACACTCTGGCACAGCCCCAGCAATGATACCTAGGTCTGGTCCGCTCTTCCCTCCCACCCCTGTGATGGCCAGGCCTTGAATTTCTCCACCCTGTCTAGGATTACAAAGCATAGGGCCACCGGTCCACACAGCTGAACTGAAGGACGGTCGCAGGGGGGAGGCTGGATGGGACCATCCCCACTGCACAGACGTGGAAAGTAAGGCCCTGGGAGGTCCGTGGTCTCCAGGCTGTCTGGTGACACTAGAAAACAGGGTTCCTCCCTGCAAGCCCAGAACTCATTATAGGGCTTTTCTATTGGGGTATCTCTGAGGTGGGTTATAGACAGTGCGGAGATGTAGTAAAAGACAGAATCCTTCCCTTGGCCTGCGAGTTTGTGTTTTGTGTGTGTCCGCAAGTGAATGTAGGTGTGGCATGTGTACATGTGGGAACATGGGTGGATGTGTGTGTGTGTGTGTGTGTGTGTGTGTGTCTATGCACACTCTTGCACACAAGCATGCACAGAAGTTACTTTGGATAATCTCTCTCTCTCTCTCTCTCTCTCTCTCTCTCTCTCTCTCTCTCTCTCAATAGAATCTCTTCCTGAATCTGTGTCTCACTGATTGACCAGACAGGCCAACTCTGGGCATTCTAGCCTTGTCTGCTCTCTTCTCTGCCCAAGGCCTTTTATGTGCCTGGAAAAGGCACAGAGCCATCTCCTTGGTCTCCTTATTTGCTTGCTTGTTTGTTTATTTGTTTGTTTGTTTGATTGATTGATTGATTTTGGTTGGTTTTGTTGTTTTTGTTTTGGTTTGGTTTGGTTTTTTTGTTTGTTTGTTTGTTTGTTTGAGACAAAGTCTCATGCCTCTCATGAGACCCAGCCTGGCCACCAAACTGTGTAGCCAAAGATGACTTTGAACTCCTGATCCTCCTGCCTCTACCTCGTGAAAGTCTCTCTTTAGATCTGAGAACCTCCTTCGTCTGAATCAGCAGAGGGGCACTTGAGTCCCTGGGAGAAGGAAAGGGGGTGAGAGGGATTTGGGCTCAGGATGCTGGCTGGGGGCAGCCAGGGGAGAAGGGTCCATTCCCAGGAGGACAGGGGAGCTGCACTCCTGCCACTGGACCTCACTGGGTACGAAGGCCCTTACATTTTCATAAAACCAAAGGATCATTCTCTCCATTTTAGAGACAGAGCAAGTGAGGGTGGTACAGAGAAGGGGAGAAACTTGCCCAAGGTCTCTTGCCAGGGACAAGGGGAGGCTGGGATTTGAAATGGAGATCTGTGGCCAAAGCCTAGACAGTTCTCCAGTATTCCCTGAGCATTCAGAACCCACTAGGCAAGATGCTAGAAGAACAGAAACAGGAAGCAGGAGCCTCTCCAGGGCCCCCAGCACCATCTGCCCGTGGTTACTAGTTTCCACTTATTATATATTTATTAGTATGTATTTTAAATTTAATATTTAAATATAAAAATATTTATAAATAAATATTTAATTATATTTAATTAAAATGTATTTGCATCATTCCCCCTCCTCCTTTACTCCTACTTAAAAAAAAAAAAAAAAAAAAAAAAAAAAAAAAAAAAAACTCCCCACCCCTGTTCCCCAGTATCAGCCAGCCAGCAGCACAGTGAGGCCGGCTTTCTTCGGGAGAACCTGGTTCCAGGTGGGCAGAAGTGGGATCTCAGAAGAGTCTCTGACACATGCTGAGAACTGGGGGAGGCAGAGCATTGAGGTGGCATTGGAAGCCGCAGGAGGAGATGGGGGGAAGGGACTGTCTCTGCAATGCGGCTGTGGCTCAGGGTCCGCGCTGGGCGGGACACACCCAGGCCTTGCGCCACCAGGGAGGGAGGGCCAGCTGCATTGGCAGGCCACCAGTGCTCTGCAGGACGTGGCACCCGCGCTGCCTCCAGCAGCAGGACCTGAGGGACAGCTGGGGGTTGGGTCCCTTTGGGAGTCGGGACCACGACCCAAGGGGCCAAAAGCTCAAAAAGTGGAGACCAGGCACCTCAGGAAGACTCCCAGACTGCGGAGGGGGGGAGCGCAGGGGTGTTGGGGGGCGGGGAGAGGGGATGCTGGGAGAAGCGTAGAGAGGGAGATAAAGGCGGCTGGCATTCATCCTCAGGGACTGAGGAGCAGAATAAGGAGGCCATGGCTTGGACGAGTGCCTGTGATGAAGTTTTTTCGATCATAGAACTAGAAAGCCCCTTTCATGCCCAGCTGTGGTGGGAGTCAAAGCCTTCAGGACGGAGCCTGTGTTGACCCTTTAGCGGCTGGGCAAAGGGCAGGTTGCTTAACCTCTCTGGACCTCAGTGTCCTTAGCTCTGGAGTGGAGCTAAGGACCCCAGTAGCCAGAAGGGTTTGGCTGTGAAGATCGTGAGGATACTTCCGCCGAGCAATTGTTAACTTGTGGAGGCCGTTACGTGAAGGACAGAGCCTGGAGGAAGGAGCCAAGAAACACCTTAGAAGGTGGACGGCTTTAGGGAGAAATACTGGACTGGGGTCCTCAAGTCCCACAGGCGAGCCTGAGCCTCGTACCTCCCCCCGCGTCTTGAGTAAGCCCCTCCTACTAGCTGCTATTGACCAGCGGAAGCCAGGGTGAGCATGGGCCCAGCTGCCATAGTTTATACAGTGAGCCAGGAGGCCCGGCTGGGGGAGCCACTAGGATTCCTTAGGATTTCCTTATCACTGTGGAATGCAGCCCAGGAAGTTAGCTGGGAAGCTTTTTCTCACACCTTCTCTTAGAAGACCTTGTAGCTGGGACAGCCATGGTGGCTGAGGCTGGCCTCGATCTCCTGGTCCTTCCACCTCCCCCTTCCCAAGCGCCAGGATTCCAAGTGTGCACTGCCACGTCCAGCTTGCTTTTCCGGCTTTCCTTCTCTTCTTGCTTTCTCCACATCCCCACCCCCACCCCACCCCCACTCCATGACCCATTCCCCTCTAGAGCTCCGACTGACCTAGAACTCTCTCTCTGAAGACCCAGATGACCTGAAACTCAAGAGAGATCCACCTGTCTCTGCCTCCTGAGTGCTTGGGCTTAAAGGGGTGGGCTACCACTCCGTTTTTCCCATTCCCAGCCAGCATTAAACTCACACACCAACCACCAAGTTTTAGACAACTTTAGAAGCATTTATCTCCAAAATAATAATAATAATAAAATGCAACGTGGTAAAAGCAGTACGAAGGCTAATTACCCCCAAATTAACGAGAGGACACAGCAGTTTCAAGGAGGCAGACGGGTTTTCAAACCCTGTCTGTCGTTTTCTTACTCCTATTTGTACTGAATTAGAAAACCCCAAACCACAATTATAGGTCGTTAGAAATGGCAGCAAATATTAGTGGTTCTGTCAGCTGGCTTTGGATTTGGACCACAGCCATCTCAGAGGGCCATCCACCTTCACCTCTCAGCACCCGAGGTCAGTAGGTGCCAGGTTTTCTAAAGGCCTAAGGCCTATGCCGGCTGCCCGGCTGCCGTGACTTAGAGAGAGCGGTATGCAGAGCAGCAATCTGATCTTTCCTTGAATTTGACTCTGGAAAGAATTCTTTAAGTTCTGATGTAATGTTTGGATGTGGTTTTTAAATACTCTTAATAATATGTCATTGATTCCAGTCTCCCGGTCCGAAACAGAACTCTGCAAATGGTGAGGGAGATTTGAGCCCCCCTAATGGAATGGTGACGTTACAGTTTGGGTTTAGGACATTCTGCTGTGCCTAGGGTTGTAGCTCAGTTAGAGCTATGCTTAGCAGAGCCTGCATGAGGTCCTGGGTTCAACCCCCGATGCAAACCATAAAGAAAATCAGTCTGCTCACTGTAAACTCAACAGTAAATCTGTAATAGATTGGTGATGTCTGGGCAGTTCAGCTGGTGACTATGCTGCTGCTATCTGCTTAGGCCACTCAAGACTGTGGACGTGGTGATCTTGAGTAGCCTTATGAAAACATGACGTCCTGGCTTTATTTCCTCACTCTCCCAGGGATGGGATTGGCTCACAGCTACAATTCCCACTTTGTTTGCTTTAACTCCTATCGGGGAGGATTTAGATTGCATCTTTCATTACTAAGGTCAAAACCTAATAGTGTCAGGCCATCAAAAGGACTCAGGTACATGCTGCCAACCCAGACCACCCACATTCACTAACAGGAACCCTCGGGATTATAGTCGGACCTCCACACCCGTGCCCCCACATGGATAGACAAACACACACACACACACACACACACACACACACACTCACACACACGAAATATGGAAATGCAAAAAAATAAAAATAAAACAAATAGAAAAAAATTAAAAACAGCAATAGTAAAGGTTAGGTATGAAGGTGCATGCGTGTAAACCTGGCACTCGGAAGGACAAAGCAGAAGGACCACAGACAGATTCCAGGCTAGCCTGAGCTACACAGTGATTGTCAAGGCAGCCTGAAACCACATTTCAACAAACAATAAAATGGTAACAATAAAAAAGACAAGCAGTGTCTCTCTTATCTGGTAATCTGGAAGACAGTAGCCCAAGCCTGGGGAAACACTCCTTTTCCTGGACTGACTTGCTCGGAGACCCAGGCTCCTTTGATCCTGTGTTTTGGCTACCCACAGCTTCTGTTTGCATCTGCAGGCTCCAGGATGGCTGACCACTAAATGGTGCTCAGCAGTAGAGGGAGGGAGCGGGAGAGGAATGCCAGGCCCCCTTCCTATAAGACCCCGAACGCTGAAAGCCGCCCGCACTTTATAGATGACATCCCATTCAATGGCCACCTAGTCACAGTGACCACATCCAGCTGAAAGTGCGGAAGGGAAACGTAGTTTTTATAATTCTAGCTTGTCATCTGTCCCGCTAAGATGGAGAATACTAATTTTGTAAAGAGGAGAAGTGAAGGGGATCTTGGGAGACCCTAGCCACAGCTTACACTAACAGACACCGAAGGGCAGTCGGGAAACAGATGCACAGTGGATTTTATGTGTGGTCTCCTTCCTCCCCGGAGGAGTGACCTGATGGCAATTGTCATGGGTCCCCCCCTTGGCTGTGACATCCAAAGTGGCTTATCAAATCCTATCATGATTAAAAACTAATCACTGAACAAAGAGTCCTTTTGTCCCCGAAGCGTGGTGATGAACGAACATTTTGAAACACCGTCCTCTCCTTTGAACTACACACACGCCAAGCGTGCCTGGACTCTGCCCACCACTGACGTCTAACCAACTTTAAGCATGATCCCACAGGAGATGTTTAAAAGAAAGGAGACGCAGCTATTCGTTCATTCAGGCATGATGACACATGCCTGTCATCCCAGCATTTAGGCAAAGGCAAGATTGTGAGCCAACCTGGGCTACCTAATGAGATCTGTCTTTGTGTTTGCGGGACGGGGAGTGTGTGTGTTTTGGTTTGTTTCTGTTTGTGTGGTTGGTTGGGTTTTATTTGAGACAGGGTCTTTTTTTGTAGCCCTGGATGGCCTGAGGCTCACTATGTAGATCAGGATAGACCTCTGCCTCTCAAGTGCTGGCTTTGTTAAAAATAAGTTCAGGGTCACAGAGAAAGAGACCACCACTCCAAGTGAAGTGTCTGGGTGAGGCATACTTTACTTTTGATCAAGAGGGCATGCTGGGAAATAGAAAGTGCATTTGACTTTTATGCTAGCTCAGGGGGTAGCAGCATCTTTTCCCCGTTCTGGGGTCCAACTTCGCTGTCTTATTCAGTTGGTTAGTCTGAAAAGAACTGGAGTGCAGGTCACTGCTCCAGGCCCTCACAGTCCTAGATTAGAGCCGTGAGCCTTTGTGCAAACAAGGGTTTTACTGGGAGGGGAGAATTAAAACATTTGCATAAAAGTCCTGCAAGGTGGTAGAGAAAGTCTTCCTAAACACGAGTTTGATAGTATTTGATATATGTAAAAAAGATTCCTATTTGATATTTTTCACAAATTTAGACATTGCCACCTTGGGACAGGCATTGAGGCATCTAATCCCAGCACTCAGGAGGCAGAGGCAGGAGGATCTCTGTGAGTTCCAGGCTAGCCTGGTCTACAGAGTGAGTTTGAGGACAGCCAGGGTTACACAGAGAAACCTTGTCTTGGACAAAAAATAAAATAAAATAAAATAAAATAAAATAAAATAAAATAAAATAAAATAAATAATAGCGAGAACGAAATAAATTATTCACATAAACTTATTCCATTTACATCCAATGCTGCCACCTGATAAAGGACTGCCAAAAGCTGGCTTCCAGCTCTCTCTCTCTCTCTCTCTCTCTCTCTCTCTCTCTCTCTCTCTCTCTCTCTCGTGTGTGTGTGTGTGTGTGTGTGTGTGTATGTGTGTGTGTAATAGTGAACACAGATGCTCTCAAGTTTTGTGGAGCAAATTATTTAGTATCCGTGTGCCTGAAAGGGTGAGATTTTCAGTCCAGTCTCCAAGGATTTGTTTTTCTTCCTGCCTCTGGGAGTGGGGGTGGTGAAAAAAAATCCATTAATTTTGTCCTGGAAAGTTTATTTTGCTTTTGTTCTGAGAGAGAGAGAGAGAGAGAGAGAGAGAGAGAGAGAGAGAGAGAGAGAGACTGCCAATGACTCACCAGCAAGATCATTATGTTGTGTTTGAAAACTATGTGAGAATCTGAGAAACTCAGGGGCTCTCTGCCGCTGCTTGACAAAGTTTCCTAACAAACAGCACCCTGGAGACTCAGATGGCAGGGCTCACCCTTCAGCCAGCCCTGCTCTCAGCTGTTCAGCATCCTAGTCACCCTTGCTCTGCACTGCCGCCTGTGAGATCATCCTACTTGTCCCCATTCTTTTTATTTATTTATTTATTTGGTTGGTTGGTTGGTTTTTTGTTTTTGTTTTTTGTTTTTTGTTTTTTTGTTTTTTTGTTTTTTTTGGTTTTTTTTTTTTTTTGGTTTTTTTGGTTTTTCAAGACAGGGTTTCTCTGTGTAGTCCTGGCTGTCCTGGAACTCACTCTGTAGACCAGGCTGGCCTCAAACTCAGAAATCTGCCTGCCTCTGCCTCCCAGAGTGCTGTGATTAAAGGCGTGTGCCACCACCTCCTGGCTAGGGTTTCCCTCCTCTAAAGGCCTGATACAGGACATGTCTGAACCTTCGTCCTAATGACCTTTCACAGTACAAAGTCAGCCTCTGAGAAGAGTTTGTCCCAAATTGGTGGTTTTCAAACTGGGTTCTGTGGCCCCATAGGGATTTCTAGAGTTCTAGGCATTCCATGGGGGGCAGATTCAGAGGACCTGATGGCTTCGGGCCCTCTCCCCTCATATCTATACCCAAGGCAAAGCTGTTTTTATCTGTTTGTCCGAAAGGTCTTGATTGAGGAAAGTTTGGCTGTGGCAAAGTTACTGTGGGACATTCTAAAGAACACATGACCCATGCGCCTCAAAACTGTCAAAGCCACAAATTAACGTCCAAGACAAAGGCAGAGTTGTGAGCTAGAGGAGCCCATGGAGACATAGAATCCGAGTTGGACAGAAGATCTGGGGTAGATCCTGGAGCAAGGCCTGGAGGTTAGCTCACAGTAGCGTCCCAGGGCTGGCTCCTGTTTATGCAAAAGCCCACACTGAAGGCACACACTAACCTCGACTGTGAGGGGTATATAAGAATATTCTGTCCTCCTCTTGCAAATTATCTGTAAACCTAAAATGCCATCCCCCCAAAGGTTATTTTGAAAATTAACGTTAGGAAAGTATCAGATCAGCTCTAAGTATCCAGAGCCAAGAGCATAGGTGGGCTGCAAGCATCCTAAGAAGCTTCCAGAAGGAGGCAAATCTTGATCTCTGGCTGGACCAGGATGTTGGAACACTGTTGGGATATCAGTATCCTGTACTGACAATCTGTATCCCCATCTGTCCCGGGGAAGTAGGACTATATCTGCAAAAATGGGGGAGGGGCCATGACTGAACAGGGTCTCTGGGAACAGGGTCATGGGAGTGAGGAGAGAGCTTGCCCCAGAGAAGGAAGGGGATCGGTCAGAGGAGGGAGGGGCCATGCAGGAGGGGAATAAATAAGAATAAAGTATAACACATATGTATTAACCATCAGACAGTAGGACTCACAGGGCCCCTGCCCTTTCCTGGGCCTGACCTACACCCTCTGACCCACCTCACAAAGAATGGGCCACACTCGGGCATGGGTGCCCATTCTGATGGTGGGTGGCTGAACTCCCAACTTCTGCTACTCCCCCAGGGCACAGAGAAGCTGGTAAGTGATGAGGGTACCCGGGAAAGCAGGAGGGACACAAGACAGATGGGCATCAACAGAATGGCAAATTTGAAGGGACGAGTCTAAGATGGAAATGTGTCCACCAGACTACAAATACCTGAGACGGTTTGAAGGAGGGAAGATTTGTTTGGGCTCATGGTGTCCTTCCATGATCAACTGCTCAGTCACTGCAGGTCTGGGGTGACAGGGGATCTCTGTGACGCCAGGAGGCAGGTGTGAGGGGACAGAGCAGCCAGGCAGCAGAGGGGGAATGCCTGACACATCGGGCTTCCTCCTGATCGGCTCCTTTTCTTTCATCCATGTTCCCAGCCTACAGGATGGTGGCGTCTACTTTCAGGAGAAGTCTCCTCATCTCCCGGGTAATTCTCTCTGGAAATTCCCTCACAGACATGCCCAGAAATAAGCATCTCTGGGGAATCCCCAGACCCGTCAAATGGAAGAAGCTGGAGAGACGGGCTCGGGGCGGTTAAGAAGAGTTGCTGTTCTCACAGAAGACATAAGCTTTGTTTCCAGGCGCCCACACCAGGCAGTTCACAACCGCCTGCACTTCCAGGCTACGGAGAAGCGGATACCTTCTTCTGACTTCCGTGGACATCACCCCAGGAGGATACAGAACAGATGACAGCGTACAATCCTAACGGAGCCAGAAGCAGAGAGACGCGCCCCACCCCGCTCCCCTACCCCAGCCCTCGTCTCTAGAAGCTCACCATGTTGTACCAACTGGCCACCATGTTGCATCACCTGGTCCCATGCTTCCCACCCAGGGACTCCAGCGTGGCACCTCACTAGGTGTCAAATGTTTGGGAGCCAGAGACCCACATGTCCTTCTTAGCAATCCTACGAGGGAGACGTGCTGGGCGAGGGGGTAATAGCATCCTGCTAGGCAGGAGAAGACAGAGAAAGAGAGGAGCACCCTTTGTCTCGCTCACCTGTGTGTGCCTAACACAGGAGGACACAAAAAAGCAGTCGGCAATTGCGGACTCTGCGACTCTGCGACTCTGCGACATAAATATCCCACCAGCAACCAGGAAAAGGGAAATAAATTGTAAATATAGAATATATCCAATAAAAAAAATCTAAAAAAAAATATCCCACCAGCATCAAGAGGGTGAGACATAATAGCACACTATTATATATTATAGATTCTATTTATATTATTTAATTATAATATATATTTGTGCCAGGCAGTGGTGGCACACGCCTTTAATCCCAGCACTTGGGAGGCAGAGGCAGGCAGATTTCTGAGTTCAAGGCCAGCCTGGTCTATACAGAGAAACCCTGTCTCGGAAAAAAAAAAAAAATATATATATATATATATATATATATATAAAATACATATTTATAATATATATTATATATTATAAATATTATATATAAATTATATAATATATATATTATAATATATAAATTATAATGACACTGTTATATAATAGTGTTATGCTCTGGTCTCAGCTGCACAGCTCCCTGGTTGTGTGACCTTGAACGCATTCTTCCTCTGAGACAGTCTCTTCTATAAAAATATGAATAGAACCCACACCATAGGACCGCTATGACCCTTCACCGACCTAACAATGATGCCTGGCACACAGGAAACACTGAAGAGCCCTTGGCTTAGGTGCCCAAGTGGGGTACACAGCCAGAGTGTCTATGCTGATAGCAAAGAGGGGAGAGCGTCAGTACCTGGCTGGCTTGACCCCTGCAAGGGGCTTCTGGTCATGGCAGGCCTAAGACCTTCCTGGGGAGTCTTCAGTGAGAAGGAAGGAAAGATTGCTTGCGCCCCAGCTGCAAGCTGTCGGTCTCCTCAAATGCACCGGATCCGATGCAGGAACTGTGTGGACGTGCAAGCAAGGACTCTGGCCGTGGCCATAATGACCATGACTGTGTCCCCGCTTCAGTCAACCCTCGGCTCTGGAAAAGGGGCGGTGAGTAAAGGTCCCTCTAGGCCTCCCCTAGCCTCTCTGTGTCAAACAGAGGTATTAAGGCTAAATTAAGGTCTATCAGGGCCAAGAGGGTTCACCGAGATGCCATGAGAATGAGTCGTTTTTACAACCTTCCTCCGTGACGAGAGGGAGGCAGACTGGTGTGCTCTAGCCACTGCGGCCACGGTCTGTCCATTTCTAACCGCTCTTCCGCTGCACTCTCCCTGGGTGAGCACACATACACACACACACACACACACACACAGAGAGAGAGAGAGAGAGAGAGAGAGAGAGAGAGAGAGAGAGCCTGTCTGCATGCACAGCGGCCTCTTCCAGTCAGGCACTTTGCTGTCTATCCTGGAGTAGCAGTTAGGCATGAGGGTTCTGGAGCCACACTGTCGGGAGTTTGAATTCTGACTCTTGGCTTTGTGACATGGGGCAGCTGGCTTAGCCTCTCTGTGCCTCTCTTTTCTCTGAAACGTCAGAGACTAAGCACACCCCCCCTAGGGCCTTCGTGTGAGGACAGTCGTGAAGGAACATGAACGTGTGGAGGGCTTGCAGTGCGGCCTGGTACAGATGTTTGTTTTTAGTCCTGCTGAGCCCGCCCAGTTCCCACGCCTTTCTGAGCCAGCAGATAGCTCATCCCCTGGAACAATCCTTCTGAGGGCTGACTGGCTCCCCGAGGCAGAAGTTCCTAGAAGGGCGCAGCTTCAGGCAGCTGCCAAGGGCACACGGCTCCGATGGTCACACTTCAGATGAAGTCCCCGGGGATGCAGAGGGGACAGGTTTTAGTGCTAATGGGATGCGGGGAAGAAAGGTGAGGGGCGGTGATTTGAAGGGCCCCAGTGCTAGGGAAAAGCACCTTATCTCTCTGTGTTGTACTCACAACCCTCAGAGGAGCCTGAAGGCGCTTGAAGTCTGGGAATGGTCCTGGCCAGAGCTGAGGCTGGAGTTCAAAGGAGGAGGTGGAAAATAAAGGGGGGAGGTGGTGATTGGAAAGCTGGAAAGGAAGAAGTACTATCCAGAGGTAGAAACGGAAATTGTAAAAACCTGCCTGATGAGGACTGGGGGGGGGGGGGGCAGCAGAGTGGAGGAAGGAGGGGAAAGAGGGAGAGAAAGAGAAAGAGAGAGACTCAATGTATGTCTGATTCTCTTTTGGTTTCTGTCTGTCTGTCTGTCTGCTTATTTTGTGGTTTGAGATGGGGCCTCACCATAGAGCCGGCTGTCGTGGAACTCACTATGTGCACCAGGCTGGCCTCGAACTCACAGAGGTCCATTTGCCTCTGGTTTTTTCAAGTGCTTGGATTCAAGGCATGTGCCACTATGCCTGCCTGTTGTCTGATCCTCTAATCACAGTCCGACTTGAGGGGGAGGAGCCTTTCTGTTCAGCTTCTGTCTTCCTATTTCTCAGATAAGGAAACTGAGGCACAGAGAAATGATCCCCTCTAGAATCATCAGGTCAGACTAGCACTGGGCTGACAGCTCGAGAGAGAGTCAGACAGAGTCGACTCATCCGAGGCTGGGATGGGGAAGGAGAGGGGAATTAAGGGGTGAAGATCCTGAACTCCCCTAAAGCCAGCGCCCTCGGCTGCTGAATCGCACCAACTAGAGGCCTTCCAGGACGCATGAAGAGGGCAGGACTCGCTGCTGGGGAGACCACCGGGCAGGAGGTGGGGGAGGTGACCTCACAGGCTCAGGGATTCTGTTAGAAGGGTCCAGGCTCATGGCTTCCCCACCCCAGCCAGGAGGACAGTCATCCTCAGCGCTCTTCTGAAAGAAGCCTGGGACCATCCCTAAGGTGGCCTGAGTCCACCCCAAGTACCTGCCCCTCCAGACCTGCCCCCCTTCAGTCCCCACACCTGGGATGCAGGAGTCCCGAAGGCCACTATTAGGCAGGGACTGTCTCCGGGAGAGGCCAAGCCCTCTAGCTCACTTGCAATTAGCTTTAAGCAAGACATCATCTCAGGACTCCTGTCAAACAAAAGGAGAAAGAGAGCCGCTGGCTTGGGGCTGGGAGCTGCAGGCAGAACAGATTTTCCCCGATGACTCACAAGCCTGGAACTCTGTGGGCCAGCGGGGATGGGGATGGCTTCCTGGTCAGTCAGGGTCAACTGGACACCCACGCTGGGGCAGGGAGGCAAGGGGGACACAGAGATGAGAGCTCTGTCCAGGGACTCAGGATGAGGTCTCTAAGGTGGCTGGGGAGAGGACGGTACATGCCTCTCACTGCAGCTCTGCTGCAAATCTGCAGATTGCAACCTAAAGCAGCAGGAGGGGCCTAGATTTCACAAAGGATTTCAAACCTTCTGGGAACTTCCTTTCATTTGAACAGTTTGACAAAGGAAGGAGCCCCTCCCCCCACTGGCTCACCTCTACCTCTTCCTGAGAGCCATCCTCTCCAGACAACTGAGGGATGGCTGGGATGACCTCTAGGGACCCCCCACACCTTGACCCTTGTTTGGCAGCCCTGACCTGATTCACACCACGCTCCTCTCCTTTTCCTGGGACTCATATTTGGGGAGGGGAAACTGAGGCACCGAGTGATCACGACTCCCTTCCCTAGCTCTGTCTGTCTGAGCAGGTTTCCGGGCTAAGGATGCTTGGGTCCACCCCTACGGAGAGTGCCGCTGAGGCTCTAGTCTACGTGGCAGGCATCTGAGGGGTGCTGCACGGGAGGGAGCTGGGAATGAGGTCAGCGGGTTGGAAGAGCCTGGCCGGCTGTGGAGGCATCTGGACTCCAGCCTTCCGGAAGGTGGGGGCCTCCAGCAGCCACTCCCAGCCCAGAGCCGTCAGTTGCCCGCCCACTGTGGCCTCCTGCCTGTCTTGCCCCGCCCTCCCCGCAACCCACACTCCCAAGGCCCCACCCCTGCCAGCTGGTTCCCATCAAGGCCTTCCAGGTGGCAGTTCCTCCCTGCCCACCACGCTCCCTTCCCCCTCTGGCCACAAGGCCCAGCTGAGGGCCTGGAGCTGTTGTCTGGGACTATCCGGGGGGCTCCCAGACTCGGGTTGGAACGATACAGTGGTCTCATCTCCCATGCTCGCCTCGCCCACCCCTGCTGCTTCTGTAGATGGACAGAGTGAATGTTGCAAGGTCTGAAAAGACAAACAAAGGCTGTATCTTACAAAGAGCCCTGGGTCCCAGCTGTGAGGCCACAGAGAGTCACTTGCCTATTCTGGACCCTCTGCACCACTCAGGGGGTGGGGGCGTGGGGGCGCGAACACGTATTTTTCTTCCAACAGCATGTCTCTTATTTTGATACTAAAAACCCTGGAGCTTAGCAGAGGCTGGACAGCAACTTTGCGGGGGTGGGGGGTGGGGGGAGGGGAGATGTGGGGGAGTGACAGCTCCTTTACTTCAGTCTACTCTTGTTCCTTGTCTTCCTGTTGGTCCCAGACCCGCATTCCCACTCACTCTCCCAGAACTCCCCTCCCCAGTTCAAGGGCGCCAGCTTTGTATTTGAGTCTTTTTTTGATGTCACGGAGGTCAAAGTGCTTTGGGCAAGTCTCTGTCAAAAGTCCCAGCCAGGCCCTGCTCAGAAGTGGTCGCCAACTCCCTGAGATGCTAGCTAGAAGAATCCAGAGTTCCAGGTCTCTGGTCGGTCGGCTCCAGCTGACTTGTCTAGCCTTGTCTCTGTTCCTCGGTCCAACCCCTTGTCGGGTCTCTCGTCATTCATACCGCACCCCTCCCTTTCTGAATTGGCTGGACCTCCCACTCCAAATTGAGCCCTGCCATTGGCTGCACTCCCAGGCTGGCTCTAAAGCCCCTCCTCCATGAAGCCTGCCCCCTCCACCCAACCCCCACCCCCAGTGTATGATCCTTAATCCCTGAGTCTCTCTGGGGGTTTACCTTTACTGTGTAAGACCATCATTGCTTACCCCATTGTACAGATCAGGGAGATAAAGTTCCGAGCACGAAGCAATTGATAATCCACAGCCAGTGGGCCTTGGACAGATGCACTTTTGTTTACATCTCACGGATTTCCCTGCTTCCCCTTCCCTAAGGGTACAAGCCATTGATCCCAATACTCTCCCAGCAGAGGCCTGATCCCCAGAGGCCTGCAGAACTGTGCATTGAATAGGGTCAACTAGAGTGACTGCCACAGACACTCAGGATTCAGGCCCAGGACCCAGCCACTCCCACCCCCCCATCGCTCAACCCCACATCTGCTCGCTTGCTCGGAACCTAACACCCCCCAGTCTGTTCTCCACAAGGCACAGGAGGCCATCTTCCTCTGGCTTGTTCCTGCTCTCCCCAGCTTGGCACACGCCTCCTCACTTGGGCCACGCTGGCACCTCTCAGCCATTCCATCCAGGGACTATGGTGACCTTTCACAGATACAGCCTTAACTGTGATCCCTCCGGCTTCAGACCCTCCCCAGGGGACTGAATGCGCTCGCCTGCCTGATCTACTCACCTAGCCGACCAGCCTACCTTTCCCCCTCCCCCACCAAAGACAGGCTTTCAATGTATACTCCTGACTGTCCCAGAACTCACTCTGTAGAGCAAGCAGGCCAGTCTCAAACTCAGAGATCCACCTGCCTCTGCCTCCCGAGTGCTGAGATTAAAGGCGGTCAACACCACCGTGGCACTAGCCAGGAACCCCTGAGCAGCTGGATCCTGCCTGCACCAGAACCCTTGCATATAGCGCCACACCTATGATCTCAACTCCCCACCTGAATCTGCTCCTTCCCTAAGCCATCCCCACTCAGCCATCTATCCTGCCCAGGGTCCCACGATTAGGGCAGACCCTCATTCACAACCTGGTCTGCTGCAGCCCTTGGTTATGAGATTTATGTCTGTCTTGTTACCAGACGTAAGAGGCGTGAGGGCAGCAGCCACAGGGTCTCTGCAGTTCACTGAATTCCAAGATGACAAACACCCTTGATGTTTAAGCACTGTCGGGTGACTACATCAGAAAGTGAACCCCGAGTCTTCAGCAGAGGAAGTTGGGGGGCGCTGTGGAGAAGAACATGGGACCATCACGTCCTCCTTTATACTGGATTCTTTCTGCTGCCAGCCAGATTCTGACCAGTCAGGCCCTTCTGTTCAGAGCTGACATAAGGGAATAGACCAAGTTCTTCTCTGACCCCTAAGATGGTCCCTCACCTAAAAAACTCCAGACCCGTAAGGAGAACTCATTAGAAGCTGGTACAGAAGTGTCAGCTGGAAGGCATCTGTGGCTGAGGCTTACCTGGAGAACGGGGACAATATCTGGACAGGAGCCCCTGATTCCAGCACTATCTCCTTACCCAGCTCTACAGACACACACTCTAAAAAAACGTGAAAATCGGGTTTCATTGGATTCTCTGCATTTATACCCTTGTAGCTCGAACTGGAATCTGGTGCTGATACAAGACCCTTGGACCGCATCCCCTCCCGAAGGCAGCCCACGGGGCGGCCTCATCCTGGCGAGAAAGGGTGCGGATACTGGAGAACTAGAGATGGCAAACAGGAATGTTAGAAGAGAAGACAAAGGAGGAAAAAAAAAAACCAACTGCAAGGGTGGAGGGGTGGGGCCACGGGCAGAGGGAAAGAGAGGACACGGAGAAAAATGCATGAAAAGGAGAGTTTGAGGGAGAGGAGTGGGAGGGCAGGGGAAGAGGTGAGAAGGGGGAAAAGAAAGATGAAGCTAGGGTAGAAGGAGTCCCTCGGGAGTAAATGAAGAGCCAGGCATGTGATGCCTCCAGGTTGTAAGACCCTCCTCTGCCTTCAGATGCCCCCAGAGACCTCAGGAGGCAGAGGTGGGGGGTGGGGGTAGGTCTGCCGTCTCCTAAAGAGGAGTAAAGAAGAGCAGGAGTTCTTCTTTGGAACTTCCCCTTCGTTCTTTTGACATACCCATACTCCACCCATCTCGCGGCTGAAGGCTTTCTCTGCCCACCATGTTTTACTGGGCCACATAGTTCTCTTTGGAGCATCGACCTCTTCCTGTTTCCTAACGCTCTCTTCCTCCCCCTCTCCCTTCCCTTCTCTCTCAGTAGGCCGTTCTTGTCCCATCCCCTGCGTGTGGTCCTCTTCTACCAAAATCCTTCACCCTGAGGGTGCTCAAGGCTCGGGCTCTAGCCCTCAGCTCCCCCACCCCCCATGCTCTCTCTGGGGACAGCTCCATCCGCACACACCACTTCATGTTCCTAGGGTCCCTTCCTGTTGTTTCTTCTCTGAAATCTAGACTGTAGAAGCCAAGGATTTCAAGGATTTCCCTTTCTCTTCCTTTTCTCTTTTTTCTTTTTCCTGAGATGGAGTTTCTCTATGTAGCCCTGGCTATCCTGGGCTACACATTCACTCTATAGACCAGGCTAGCCTCGAACTTAGAGATCTGCCTGCCTCCGTCTCTTGAGTACTTAGGATTAAAGGAGTGAACCACCTCTGCCTGGCCAAAGATTTCTTACACACTTCTGGAGAACTAAGAGGCATCAAACCCAACATAAGAAGGACGAAACTCGTTGCCTTTCACCTTAAACCGGCCAGGAAAGGAGGGATGGAGAGAGGAAGGAAATGGTTAGAAGGAAAGGAGTAGGTTTGGAGATGAGCTGGAGGAACCCAGATCCGACCATGCAGAAGAAAAGGAAGAAGGGAGGCACCGGCACACCTAGACTCCACCCACAGATTTTGCTCTGGGCACCTCTGTCTGAGGACGTTAGGGCTTTGTGATGGAGGGCAGCGTATGCTTCATACCCATGGCCTTTACTCCAGATCCAAATGCCCACCCCCACATACATCTGCTCTCTCTCCCTGCCCTTCTCCCAAGAGAAGCTCTCCATCACTGGTCTGCGGCCAAGGCTGGGGGCAGAAGAACTTTCTGGAGGATTTGAGCGAGGGAAGCAAGAGAGCTTGGAGCAGGGACTGGAACCACTGGGAAGCCAGTGCAGAGGAGACGGGGTGTGTGCCCTACCTGGTACATTTCTACCTAGACTGCCTCCGCTCCTGTTCCACACCACAGAGTCCAGACGGGTCCTCTCCCTCCCTCCTGGGGGGAAACATTTGGGAAAATTGGGAGAGAGACAGAACTCAGAGCTCAGCACTTTCCTCTTTTCTGTTTTTCTTCTTGAGGAATTTTTTTCCCCCAACTGCTGATGACTTTACCATCCTTGGGGGGGGGTGGAGATTCTGGCTTTTGCTCCCCCTACACTCCAAGTGCCGGACAAAGCCCTACATTCCTCAAGAAGCCAGAGAGCTTCAGAGTTTCCTAAAGATGAGGTGGCGTGGCGTCTCCTCCCTTCCCAGCTTCCACTCCCCCTCCCCCAGTCTCCAGCCCTCAGCCCGGCCAGGGAGGCCCCGCCAGGCTGGGAGGAGACCCCAGCACATTCTTCCTCTAACTGTCATGCTGCAGAAATTAAAGACACATCTCTGAGCTGGGCACCCGCCAATCATTTCAAGTTGAGCAGTGGCAGAGGAGGTCCCGAGCTTCAGCTCCATGCCACGTGTAAAGGAAGCTTGGGACCCACTGCCGCCTACAACTGATGGGGCAAACGCCTGGAATCAGACGTGGGGTGGTGGCTGTCACAAAGCACATACACACCAACCGCCCCCCCCCCCCAATTCTAGTGGTCTCCAAGTCTCCATCAGAGACTCCAAGTCTCCATCAGAACCCCGGGGCCCTTGATGTGGCAGTCACCAGTCCACACCTGTTAGGCTCCTGTTTCTTCTTCCAGGTGAGCCTTGGGGATGCTAGATCAGAAGCAGGGCAAAGGAGCTTTGGATAAGTGCTTTTCTGATACAAAACCCCACCGAGGGTGGGCAGATCACACCGCCTGTGTTGTGCTTCGTGGCACCCTACCCTAGACAGCTTCTTCCAACATCTGTTCCCTCTGAGGTACACCATCCTTGTCTACTGCTGGGGACTGACCGCAGTGGAAGGCAGGACTTTGGTGAGTTCCGGAACTACCATCTCAGCATCCCAACCCCAGCCCTGCCCTGCAGGCACTGGCACTAGGCGGGGGCAGATCCTGGGCCACAAGTTACTGCCACATGGTTGGGATAATTGATGAAGTCCTGTCCTTCCATCGCTGTCTCCAGCTCTGCTTCTCTGGAAACTCTATATTTTCCCTTTAATTATAGCCCCTGCCGTCTCCCTCCACCACCCCACCCGCGCTGCTCGGCCGAGCTGCCCACGGCCAGCGACGTGGCTCCCTCCCCTTCTGTTCCCTTGGTCTTTTTTTTTTTTTTCCTTTGCCTTCGTTGCACAAAACTAGCTGAGGGAGGGCGTGAAGGGGGGGGAGTAATGGAATCTTGGATGGTTTGGAGGAGGCGGGACTCCCTGCTTCCACGTTTACAGCTCTAAAGAAGCCAGTGGGGGAAGTGATACAGGATGTCTATGGGCCCTGCATGGAGACCCCAGTGCCTTCCCTCGCCACCCGCACAGTCTGATAAGATGAAGTTCCTGATGGGGGTCAGGCAGAGCACCTTAGCAGGGTGTGGGGGGAGCACGGGGAAGAAAGGACACTGTCTTTTAGAGACATCTTTAAACATAAGCTGCTGTTTTAGGGGGGACTACAGATGACCCTTTCCTGATTGCAGAGGTGGAAAGCAATGGCCAAAATGTTCAGCAAAGAAGGAAGGATGTGGGGAGTAAACGCCAAATTAAGTCCCTCGGCCACCAAGCACAAGTGTCCGCCACACACTGAGTTCACCCAGGTATCCCCAGACCACAGCCAAGGACTGTTAGAGAAGAGGGCTCCCTGGAGTCTTGAGAACACCCCTCTATGGCCAAGGGCCTTCTACCTGTTCATTCTGGATTGATATTGCTACATAAGAGGGCCTCTAAACCAGTCGCTGGTTGTAGCCACAGCTGACCCGAGACCTTTTTCTAAGACATCCCTGGTTACAGGCCTCCTGCAACAAACTCACATCCCAACCCCGGGATAGAGGAGGTCGGGGAAGAGTTTATACAACAAGCCTCAGGCCGCAGCTTTAAGGACCCAGAAAGCCCCCTGCCCACACTGCTGCCTGTCACTCCGTGCATGAGCTTTCTTCCGGAAGAATGTCAACTTCTCCCCAAGCCTCAGCCTCAGAGCTGTCTCCCTCGGTTATACCTGGAGCTGGAGAAAGGCGGGTCTGTCTCGGAGCCCCAGGCATGGCAGAACAGACAGCCACCCCCTCCCTCCTATCAAAGAACCACAGATCTGACTCTCAGTATCTGTGAAGAGATATCCAACCTGTTCACAAATATTCCTACCCTCCACACCTGGGCCTGCACCATGAGGTAATCCCCTCCCTCCGACAGGCACATCTTCTTAGCTGCTTGGTTCTTCGGATTTGGAGAGATGCCTGTCTAACTTATTCCTTAGTTCTTCCCAAGGATGCTAAAAAGATTATGAGGCATGGCCAGGAGGACCTTTTCCCAATTATTCCTGACACTGACCCCTTTGTAATGTTCCCCAATTCAGATCCCTAGTTCTACATTCCTCTGATTTGAGGTCCCAGAAAGAAAGTACAAGGAGCATCCCCTATGCACAATCAGTATCCTGAGGGCCCAGCCACACACTCCAGTGACAGCACCTCTGGCCCATGTAGATCTGGGGGGCAAGGACGGCAGAGATGCAGGGGGGGGGGACTGGGTGGACTCCTTTCCCTTCCTTTCCCTCCTCCCCCCTCTTCGTTCCAAATTGGGGGCCGGGCCAGGCAGTTCTGATTGGCTGGGGGCCGGGCTGCTGGCTCCCCCTCTCTGAGAGGCAGGGTTCCTCCCAGCTCTCCATCAAGATGGTATAAAAGGGGCCCAGGCCAGTCGTCGGAGCAGACGGGAGTTTCTCCTCCGGACGGAGCAGGAGGCACACGGAGTGAGGCCACGCATGAGCCGAAGCTAACCCCCCACCCCAGCCGCAAAGAGTCTACATGTCTAGGATCTAGACATGTTCAGCTTTGTGGACCTCCGGCTCCTGCTCCTCTTAGGGGCCACTGCCCTCCTGACGCATGGCCAAGAAGACAGTAAGTTCCAAACTCTGGGGAATTTATGGCTTCTTAGAATCGCGTTTTGCGTGGGGGGTCCTAGCAGTTAAGACTTAAACGGGAGGCGCGGGGGTGCTCCAGAGCGAGGAATGGGGAGGTGATGGAGAGGAACTGGGAAGAGAGCGGGCACCCTGGTCAGCAGATGAGGGCGAGCAGTTCTCAGAAGTGGAGTCCTGGATGAGATGGCACAGGAGGAAATTTCAAGCACCCAATCTTTAGCACAACAGGAAAAGTGGGAGTCTGGACACGGGTTGGGGTAGAATACGTCGAAGATGAAATAAGGCCTCTGGACTAGAGATTCGGAGCTCAAGATGTAAAAGCTATCAAAAAGGCTGCGGGATGATTCATAAGGAAAGATTGTTTGCCCTCTCTGCAGGCTAGACAGTGTTGCTGGGGCCTCCGGGGTGCTGGGCTGGGGCGGGGGGGGGGGAGGGAACGCACGGAGAGGGCGGGTTGCTGGATGAAAAAGTTTGGCTAGGACTTGACTGGGCGCGGTCCCTGTGCCTCCTGCTGGTCAAGCTTGAGCACTGCGAGTCCTGGTACAGCACTTTACAGCGCGCGGGCTGAAGAGGGAAAACCTGGGTTATTTCCGGGCGTGGACCTTCATCTCCAGACTACGAAAATAAAAGCAGGAGTGGATGGGGTCGTTCTGGTCTTTGAAAGAAGTGACCCAGGCCGAGTAAAATTGGTTCCGCCCGGTGCATTGCTTAGTGGTGCCCGCCACCTAGTGGTTGACTTGATCCGGTACTAGAGCGGTGGGCGTGGTTAACTAATCATTACTATTTGTAGACTTGAGTTCTTTGGCTAAGGAGAGATTCCAAAGCACTTCTGGCTTTGAATGACCCGCCTTGTCCAGATAGAAAGCTTTTAAGATTCCTGGGAGCTGGGAATTAGGATGTATCTAACTTTAGGGACTAAAGTTAGTAAAGTTAAATTACTACTCTGGACAGGGCTCCACTGAAATCAGCCCCTCCTCATTTTAGCCCCGCCCATTCCGTCCCACCTGCCCAGGGAAAGGAGGTGGGACCAGGGCTGGAATTCCCCTTCTCTCCTCCCACCCCCACCTCCTGTCCCACGTCCCACGAGCTCCCACAACCGTGTAGGAGCCCTCCTCCTTTCCTTCGGGAGACTTTTTATTTCATTTGGTTCCCGCGCGCGTGGGCTGACGTTGTTTGGAAGAAACCCCAGTCTAGAGCGAGCTTTGTTGAAATTCCTGAGAACTGGGAAGTTACAGTCCTGGCCAGGAGCTGTGGTGCTATCCCTGAACGCCGCTGATACGGAACAGATCTGCATCTAAGGATTTGAGGAATGAAAATAGGGGATGAGGGAAAAGATGCCGAACATGGAAAATTTCCGTGTGCCTCTTAGACAGGGGAAAGGGTGGATAAGGCTGGGATCCCTGGTGCTCAGAGGTCTCAGAGCCGCTCACGTGCTCTGTCTCTTCTCATTTGTGCAGTCCCTGAAATCAGCTGCATACACAACGGCCTAAGGGTCCCTAATGGCGAGACGTGGAAACCCGAAGTATGTTTGATCTGTATCTGCCACAATGGCACAGCTGTGTGCGATGACGTGTTATGCAACGAAAATTTGGACTGTGACAACCCCCAAACACTCGAGGGCGAGTGCTGTCCTTTCTGCCCAGAAGACTATGGTACGGTTCTGGTCCTAGGGGTGAGGGAGGTCGGAGTCCCGCCTTTGCCTGTGTCTTGAAAGCCTATAACACCCGAGGCACCGTAGCAAACTTACTTCTAACTGCACATTTTTCTCCCCAGCATCACCAAACTCAGAAGCCGTAGGAGTTCAGGTAATAATCTGCTTCCTACTTCCCGCCCACCCGTCCACGACCCTCACTGTCCTCCAATAAACTCCAGTTTTCTTTGGCTCTCTAACCGGCGGCCTCTCGTTTCTTCATCCTCAACCCCACAGGGACCCAAGGGAGACCCTGGCCCTCAAGGCCCAAGGGTAAGCATCCTATTCTAAGTGAGCCGAGGAACTGGAGGGGGTGTGGCTCTGATTTGTGCTCATAGCCGCCCCCTCCATCTCTTGGTGCAGGGACCCGCTGGCCCCCCTGGACGAGATGGCAATCCTGGACAAGCTGGACCTCCTGGTCCTCCAGGTCTCCCTGGCCCCCCCGGGACCCCTGGCTTTGGAGGAGTAAGTAGATCTTGGCGACCCCAGACCCGTGTGACTCCCAGTTTTGTTTGTTTTGTTTTCCTTTGCGTCCGTTTTGTCGGACATAACTTGAGATTTTTAAATAATCATAAAGTTGCAATGATAACACAGGCCTTCTAGTCACCCGTCAACACAACCGCTTTGCCACTTTCTGGGCACCCATTGCTCTTTGTGTGTTTTGGACCAGTTGGGACAGAAGTTGCCATGAATATGCACATGCTTTATGCTCTTAAGCACATTTCCCTAGAGCAAGTACACTCTCCTGCGGGACCATAGCACCAAATTTAATGCTCATCTAGCACTATTGCATGATATACGTTCCCACTTTTAGATTTCACCAATGCCTCCCAAAATGTCCTTTATAGCATCCCCCCCCCACCTTCCTGTCCAAGACCACCAACCGCATTCCATTATCTTATTCCTTTGGTTCCCGCGAATGTAGACTGTTTCTGAGACTCTTTGTCACCCTTGACTCAGCAAGGTCCTAACGAGTCTGGCCGTTGGGCAGAGGGTGTTATTCCATTGCTTCTTCTGCAGTGTGGGATTGTCTGGTTAGATTAGGTTCATGCAAGGTGTCTGGTACGGGAACACCTTACAGGCTGTAGTGGCCGTCTCTTTTAGTTAATTACTTCCAGAAGCCTGTGTCAGTTTGTCCCATTACTGCCAATGCCGCCTGGCTCTCAGCGTACCACTCTGAGTCCAGTTTCTCACGCACTCTCTCTTGTTTTTCTAGAACTTTGCTTCCCAGATGTCCTATGGCTACGATGAGAAATCAGCTGGCGTTTCTGTGCCTGGCCCCATGGTGAGCCACCAGGGGGAGCAGTGGGACACAGAGCCGAGGGAGCCAGAAGAGAAAAGGCCAAGGATGGGGGTGGTGGTGCAGAGAGCTGGGGGGGGGGGTTAAGTCCACTTTTGGGACTTCAGATCTAGAGAAGACACAGGACAGACAACTGTGACCCCCACAGGAAGATGTAGGAACAGATCTCTGACACACTGCCTTTACTCACAAATATCACAAGCCCCTCTTTTTCCTTCTGTAGGGTCCTTCTGGTCCTCGTGGTCTCCCTGGTCCCCCTGGTGCACCTGTACGTATCTAAGGGTCTTCATGTATCATTTTGGGCATGGGCTGATGGGGGGAAAGATGGGGAAGAGGGAAGAAGGCTGGGAGACATCTCTTATAAGAGGGAGACAGCCTGGAAGGAGCCTGCCTTTCTGAGTCTACCCTTCTCTTGTGTTCTTCAGGGTCCTCAAGGTTTCCAAGGCCCCCCTGGTGAACCTGGCGAGCCTGGTGCTTCAGTAAGTTAGCCCTCGATGCCAACACACCTCTCTCTCTCTCTCTCTCTCTCTCTCTCTACAAATTCTCCCGTGGAAAGTCACTGAGTGAGGGGTGGCTTGTCACCTCCTCATTCCAGTCTTCCTCCTTGTCTCCCATCTTGGAGTTCTAACGGCTTCTCCTGTCCCCTCTAGGGTCCAATGGGTCCCCGAGGTCCCCCTGGCCCTCCTGGCAAGAACGGAGATGATGTAAGTACCCCCTGGGGAAGACACTTATCGAATCCTGTGGCTTTCTCTATGTGGGTCCTGAAATCCTCCCAGCAGAGTCTCACCACCAATAATGAGGGGAAGAAAACTCAAGATGGCCCTTGGCAGTGATCTTTCCACTGAATAGAATGTTCTAGTGAGGCAGCCCCCATCCCTCACCCCCATCTCCATCCCTTGGAGTAATCTGGGTTTAAGAGCTCTGGGTGAGCAGATGTGGAAATGAATATACCACTGTAGATCTAAACTGAGTTTTAGGTTAGAGGTTAGATTTGGTCCCCTAAACCGAATCCACCCTTCAATAACCCCCAATAAACCTGAGCCCTTCCACTCTTTCCCAGTATGGGGTTTAGGGGAGGTGTTGCCATAATGGCTTTTTCTCTCTCTGCAGGGGGAACCTGGCAAACCTGGTCGTACTGGTGATCGTGGACCTCCTGGGCCTCAGGTGAGCAGAATGTGAGGGTGGGCCCAGGGTTCCTGCCCTGGGGATGCGTTTCGGAGCAGCATTCACAGAGCCCTTCCTTCTGACGCCTTTCCAAGTCCTCATATGCCTTTCCCTCCAGGGTGCTCGAGGATTGCCCGGAACAGCTGGCCTCCCTGGAATGAAGGGACACAGAGTAAGTCTCTTTGGAGTCACTGACACTCCCAAAGTCCCAAGTCACCATTCCATCCTCTCCCCTAAGAGATCCTGTCATGAATCGAGTTAGATGGTAGCGGCAGATGTCTCAAAGGTCATGGATTAGACATCTGAAAGAACTTCCTTTTGTGGGGGAAGAAGTCCCAGTAAAGCGACTGGCTGGGATGATCGGTGAATTGGGATCTACTTTAGCTCAGAGGCAGGGAGATGGCTGGAGATCTTCCAACAGTTATTGTCAAATCTGTGTGGGTGTCTAAGTGGTATACTTCACCCCCAACCCCCACGGGGTCTTATTTCATCTCTTTTTCCTCATTAAGGGTTTCAGTGGTTTGGATGGTGCCAAAGGAGATGCTGGTCCCGCTGGTCCTAAGGTAAGATACTGTCGGGAGGTCCAGAGCTACCCGCTACCCACGAGTCCTACTGTGACTACTTCACTCTGTTCTCTGTCCCTAGGGAGAGCCCGGCAGTCCTGGTGAAAACGGAGCCCCTGGCCAGATGGTGAGTATGCCAGCTTGATCGGTAGGGGGCGCTCCAGGAGGGAGGCGTAGGGTGAAGAGTGGAGGGAGGCTGCGGAAGAGGGTGTCTCCATCTCACTCGACCTCCCTTGGTTCCGTTATTAGGGTCCCCGAGGTCTGCCTGGTGAGAGAGGTCGCCCTGGACCCCCTGGCACTGCTGTAAGTACTCCTGGCCCCTTGGATGCCCCTGGGCTCTGGTTGGGGGCTCCCCGTGGACTGAGGGAACTGGCCTGTGCTCGGGTGACGTAATTGGGCTTCCTCTCTCTCTTGCAGGGTGCTCGTGGTAACGATGGTGCTGTTGGCGCTGCCGGGCCCCCCGTAAGTATGGCCTTGACTTTGAGTTTGGGAGTGGGGTAAGGCGCCAGGGTCAGCTTTGGGACTGACATCAACCACTGAAACTTAAAATCTCTTAGTCTCCACCTTGTTAACTAAACTTGCGTTTCACTCACAGGGTCCCACCGGCCCCGCTGGCCCTCCTGGCTTCCCTGGTGCAGTCGGTGCTAAGGTGAGACTCGTTCTTTCTTTGAACATGATTGTCATAGGCCATGGGCTAAGTGCCACCCCAGATCCGAGAAGCCCAGAGGGGCAAGAGCACGTTCCACGAGACCCTTATCCTGGCGTCCCCGCCCTAGCTCTCAAAGGCTTCATCCTTGCACCTCGCACCCTCCAACACCTTACATCCAGGAGTAAGGCTGGGTGCCCCATTCTGATTTGTCCTCTCGTCCAATCTAGGGTGAAGCTGGTCCCCAAGGAGCCCGAGGCTCTGAAGGTCCCCAGGGTGTGCGTGGTGAGCCCGGACCCCCTGGCCCTGCTGGTGCTGCTGGTCCTGCTGTAAGTGTCCTTCCTGCTGCTGACCCCCGTGCTATTTGCCAACATCACAGGTCTAGGCTGTCACTCACCCTCCTTTCTCTTTGGGACAGGGAAACCCTGGTGCTGATGGACAACCTGGTGCTAAAGGTGCTAATGTAAGTCTCTAGCAGCCCTCCTGCTCCCCGTGCGCACCCGCCACCTGCCCCGTGCCCTCCACCCTCGGGCTAAAATGTCTGTCCTGACTCCTGCAGGGTGCTCCTGGTATTGCTGGTGCTCCTGGCTTCCCTGGTGCCCGAGGCCCCTCTGGACCCCAGGGCCCCAGCGGCGCTCCAGGTCCCAAGGGTAATAGCGTAAGTATTAAGATTCTCTCTCCCTTCCGCCAGGCTCATGCACTAGCTCCAGTGCGCCCCCTTCTGGAGAAACAGACACTTGCTCGCCAACAGCGCAATTCCAGTTCTTACTTCCCCTTTCTCTCCCTCCCTACACAGGGTGAACCTGGTGCTCCTGGCAACAAAGGGGACACTGGTGCCAAAGGAGAACCCGTGAGTCGCACATCACCCCCTTTTCCTCCTCAGTCCCCAGAACCTGGGAGCCTCACAGGGGAGCTCCAGGGAGGAAGGGAGCCCCCGTCTCATACCCAGAAGCCCTGTTGCTAGAGGCCAGCATCATAGGCTCCTGGGCTTGTGCCCCCTCACCAAGGCCACTCCCTCTCTGCCCACTCCAGGGCCCTGCTGGAGTTCAAGGTCCCCCTGGCCCTGCTGGAGAAGAAGGAAAACGAGGAGCCCGTGGTGAGCCTGGACCCAGCGGCCTGCCCGGACCTCCTGGTGAACGTGTAAGTGTACCCCCCCCCGTCCCCCCCTGTGTCCCTCCTCCTCTGCACCTAGTGCTCCCCCGGTGCTGCGGTGGTGATGGGAGCTCACTGGCCTATGTTCTTCTCCCTGCAGGGTGGACCTGGTAGCCGTGGTTTCCCTGGCGCTGATGGTGTTGCTGGCCCCAAGGTAATCTCTCTTCCTGTCTCCCCAGATGCCTGACATCACCTCCCTGACAGTACTGATTACATCCACCTGCACTCATGTCTGCAACCGTGCTCCCTCCCGCCTGCGCCCATGACTGTGTCTCCCTCCTCCTCTTGTTTGGCCTCTCTTTGGCATCCCCACGAATCCCCCCTCAAAAGTCCCGGACCTTCTTCTTCCGGCGTGAAGAAGAGGCCAGCCCATGCTAATGAGGCCAAGGCTGTGACCCTGATGTGTCTGCGACTTCTCTCCACTTAGGGTCCTGCTGGCGAACGTGGTGCTCCTGGCCCTGCTGGTCCCAAAGGTTCTCCTGGTGAAGCCGGTCGCCCCGGTGAAGCCGGTCTCCCTGGTGCCAAGGTGAGAAGATCCTGTCCTGCGTGGGACTTGGAACCGCCCATGGCCGGTGCTCCAGACTCCCCCTCCCATCCTCCCTCCTCTCCTCCTCCCCCTCCTCTTGCCTTCATCCATGGTCTTCTGCCTCTCCCTAGGGTCTCACCGGCAGTCCTGGCAGCCCTGGCCCTGATGGCAAAACCGGCCCCCCTGTAAGTATGCCTTCCTCTCACGCCTCACCCCTACCCTCCTACGTGCCTAACCTAGTCCTTACCACAGCTCTTGTGCCTCCCATCCTCAGGGTCCCGCTGGTCAAGATGGTCGCCCTGGACCCGCAGGTCCTCCTGGAGCCCGTGGCCAGGCTGGTGTGATGGGATTTCCAGGACCTAAGGGTACCGCTGTGAGTATTCAGTGAGCACTGCAGAGCCAGGAACAGGCACGCTAACTCAACTGATGTGCTGTGTGACCCCAGGCCCCTTACTGACCCTTTCTGGACCCATTAGTGAAAATAAGAGGCCATTGGCTCCACGGTCATCATTTTGTCCTTGATAAATAAGTATAGTTGCTAGGCAGACTTCCCTGGACACACAGATAAGATGGTCCTTTTATGGGATAGTCACACCCCGCCATTAGTCACTTCCAGTCACTGAGGTGTGTGTCAAGGGGAAGGAAAGGGAACGACCAGAAGGAAGCCTCGGGCATCATCTGCCTCGGGTGCAGGAAGAGAGGCCAAGCGTTCGATGCCAGCAAGACCTTCCTAGAGCCCGAAGCTTGCCAACCATGGGCAGTCTCCCTGAACAGGAAGCCCCCTGGGAACGCTCACTCTGGGAGGTCGTGACCTGTGACCCTCAGTCTTGCCTCCCTTTCTACACAGGGAGAACCTGGAAAGGCTGGAGAGCGAGGCGTCCCCGGACCCCCTGGTGCTGTTGTAAGTATCTCTCCCTTTTGAGTCTCTGTCACCTTTCTGCCCCTGCCTGTGACGTGCACCCTCCTCACAGCGGCAGGAGTCTGCAGCCACTGAGAACACTGGGAGTCACTAGTGTGCTCTGCTGGGTCCCGGAGGTCCAGTCCCTTACCTTCTGCTGCCATCGGCCACCCTGAATTTGTCACCTTCTCCCCACAGGGTGCTCCTGGCAAAGATGGAGAAGCTGGAGCTCAGGGAGCCCCTGGCCCTGCTGTAAGTATCCCTGTTTCCTGGGGAGCAGGAGAGGTGGGGCCTTGCCTCCCTTCTCCCTGCACTATTCACGACCACTGCCTCTTCTCTACCAGGGTCCTGCTGGTGAGAGGGGCGAACAAGGTCCCGCTGGCTCCCCTGGATTCCAGGTAAGGCTTCACGGCTTAGGTTTGTAGGGACGAATGCAGAACACTCCCTTGATAACTGTTAAAGATCCTAAACCCTTCCTCTTCCCCCCTCCACCTCCCACCTTACAGGGTCTTCCTGGTCCTGCTGGTCCTCCTGGTGAAGCAGGCAAGCCTGGTGAACAGGTAAGAGCTAGCGGCCGGCCAGAAGGTGTGCGCATGCAAGAAATACAAAGAAAAAGACACCCCACACACACACACTGCCCATTGTTGACCAGGAAACCACTACCTAGAGGGTTAGGGATTAAACACCAGCAGGGGGTTGGGGTGGGGGAGACTTTGGATGTACCAAAAGTGTGAGGGCACTCACTGCATATGATCTGGCAGTGTCTGTGTGGCTTCCAGGCAAGGTGACTTCTTTATACACACTCCTGGAATAACTCTGGCTTTACCTCAAGCCTTCCCATTGTAATGAGGAATTTTGGTTCTAAGCTGAGAATGTGTTCCTCTGGGCTCCGAGGACCAGCTCCTAGGAAGAGGGGCAGAGGCTCTTTCTCAGGGGGAGGTTAGGTTCACTGTTGTTCCTCTTTCTACACTCAGGGTGTTCCCGGAGACCTTGGTGCCCCTGGACCCTCTGGTGCAAGAGTAAGTGAGCCCTCTCATGCCGCGTCCCTTACAACATTCTGAGCTTGGTCCTGTCAGAGCGTCATGGGCCCTCTCCTTCCTTTCTAGGGCGAGAGAGGTTTCCCTGGAGAGCGTGGTGTACAAGGTCCCCCAGGTCCTGCTGGTCCCCGAGGAAACAATGGCGCCCCCGGCAATGACGGTGCCAAGGTGAGGGCATGGTGGAAAGGCCGTGATGGCTGTGACCCAGACCATAGGACTTGGGGACAAGACCAGAGTGGGGGCGGGGGATCCCAAGGTCAGGTCTGTGTGTTTGTCCTTCTGGTTAGGACCTGTGATCTGGGATTCCACACATAAGGGATCCTAAGTGAGCTCATGGCTCTGAGAATTTTCTGGGACTCACTAATCTTGTTTACCAAACAGGGTGATACCGGTGCCCCCGGAGCTCCCGGTAGCCAGGGTGCCCCCGGTCTTCAGGGAATGCCTGGTGAACGTGGTGCAGCTGGTCTTCCAGGTCCTAAGGGTGACAGAGTAAGTCACGCTCCCCTTCCCATGGTCCCTTGGTGGTTCTCATCTCCTTGCTTTGCTGGTTAATATAATACCTGTGATTCAAGCCCTTCTGATGCGTTACCATGGGGATGAGAGTTGGGGCATCTCCCTGATGGAGCTTCCTTTATTTATCCCTCATTCGGGGACCTCTTAACCCAGGTTCCACTTGAATCCCCAAGTTGGCACCTTTAACCCCTGAAAGAACGTTGTGTCCTTGGCGGGGCCTCATAGATGCAACTGCAGAATACTGTAGCTCAACTCCTGGCCCCAATCTGGAAGGCTCAGATTTTTTTCCCCTGTTTTTAGGGCGATGCTGGTGCCAAAGGTGCTGATGGTACTCCTGGCAAAGATGGCCCCCGTGGTATGACTGGTCCCATTGGTCCTCCCGGCCCTGCTGGCGCCCCTGGTGACAAGGTTAGTGGCTGCCTCTCTACCTTATTTCTTAACACATAGCTTCAGCTGCAGGGAAGGCGGGTCCGGCCATCATATGAAGCTGGTGACCCAGCGAGTTGAAGAGACCGGGAGGGAGGCGTGGTGTCACTGGTTCATCTCCCAGGAGAGTTTAGAGTTCCTGTCTCTCCCTCACAGGGTGAAACTGGCCCCAGTGGTCCTCCCGGCCCCACCGGAGCCCGTGGTGCTCCTGTAAGTACAGAAGACCCTGATAAGATCTCTGCTCAGCCCTTCCCTCCTACCTGCTTTCTTGCCCAACCCCAGACCCCATCCCTTCACTCCATCTGTCCCTCTCCTTCACTAATGTTGAGACATCTCTCCAAAGTGTTCTTCTTCTTCTTCTTCTAGGGAGACCGTGGTGAGGCTGGCCCCCCTGGTCCTGCTGGCTTCGCTGGCCCCCCTGTGAGTATCAAGACCCTCTTCATTTTCTGTCCCCAGCTGAGACATGAGACATGGGACTTTGGGTGACTGAATGAGGACAGGAGTGTTACCCTGAGTCAGAGGAGAAGGGTGGGGAGGTAGTGGTTGTCTCCGGGTGTCTCTGCATCTCCAAATCCCTACCTGTGGCTCCTCCTCCATCCCAGAGGCCCCCTGCTCCCAGGCTGCCTCACCCACTCCTCCGCTCTCCATCCCCCCACCCCAGGGTGCTGATGGCCAACCTGGTGCAAAAGGTGAACCTGGTGATACTGGTGTAAAAGGTGACGCTGGTCCTCCTGGCCCCGCTGGTCCTGCTGGACCCCCCGGCCCCATTGTAAGTATTTCATCTTCTGTACCATAAGCTTTGGTAGCCTTGGGCTTTGGGCTAGCCTGGGTCTCATACCTCGACACTCTCTTACAGGGTAACGTTGGTGCTCCTGGACCCAAAGGTTCTCGTGGTGCTGCTGGTCCCCCTGTGAGTACCAACCGCATCTCTGTCACGACTCCCCAGAGGCAGGGGCTGGAGGAAATGAAGCCAGGTAACAAGCGACTACTCACATCTGACCACCCACTGTTCTCTCCTACCAGGGTGCTACTGGTTTCCCTGGTGCTGCTGGCCGTGTTGGTCCCCCTGGTCCCTCTGTGAGTATCTGTGGTTCTGGAATGGGGATGGGGTGAGACACGCACTGTCAGAACAGCAGGCCTGCCTGGGGCATGTCACTGTGATGCTTTGGAAGCCTGGACTCTGACAGTCCTCTTGTGCCCATCTAGGGAAACGCTGGACCACCTGGCCCTCCCGGTCCCGTTGGCAAAGAAGGGGGCAAAGGTCCCCGTGGTGAGACTGGTCCCGCTGGACGTCCTGGTGAAGTTGGTCCCCCAGGTCCCCCTGGCCCTGCTGGTGAGAAAGGATCCCCTGGTGCTGATGGACCTGCTGTAAGTGCTAACTCAGATCTCTGTATTTCTGGAGAGCTCCAGAGTTGTGTGTTTCCTATGTTACCGTGAGACCTTCTCACCCCTGTCTGCCTCCCACAGGGCTCTCCTGGTACCCCTGGACCTCAAGGTATTGCTGGACAGCGTGGTGTGGTCGGTCTTCCTGGTCAGAGAGGAGAAAGAGGCTTCCCTGGTCTTCCTGGCCCCTCTGTGAGTGTTCCTTCATCTCGGGGTCTCTAAGAAGAATCGTCCTAGGACTTGGTGACTAGAAGGGGCGGGATAGCAGTGGTGGAGACGAGGAGAGAAAATGTGATAGAAATGCTCTCATGGAAGCCCAGAGGTGTTGGTGGTGACAAACACCTCGGATCCTAACGCTAAGGAGGCAGAGGCAGGTGAATCCCTGAGTTCAAGACCAGCCTGGTCTACAAAGCGAGTGCCAGGACAGCCAGGGCTACACAGAGAAACTCTGTCTTGAAAACCAAACTAAACAAGCATACAAATAAATAAATAAATAAATAAATAAATAAATAAAAGGCCTTGTGGCTTGAGCCCCTACATCTGACCTCCAACCTTACTCTGTTCTTTAGGGTGAACCCGGCAAACAAGGTCCTTCTGGATCAAGTGGTGAACGCGGTCCCCCTGGCCCCATGGGCCCCCCTGGATTGGCTGGTCCCCCTGGTGAATCTGGACGTGAGGTAAGCAGCCTCCACCTCCTAGCCGGTCCCGTGCAGGACCACTTGTCCTACGCCGGACCTCTCCCCTGGAGTGGACTCTCATTTCTTCCCCGCCCCTCCGCAGGGATCCCCTGGTGCTGAAGGCTCCCCTGGACGAGACGGCGCTCCTGGTGCCAAGGTGCGAGGTCATGCCACACACCGGGCTGGACTCCGGTTTGCCCCAACCGGGCACTTCATCTGAGGCTGACCTCATGACCTCTACCCTCTGTTCCTAGGGTGATCGTGGTGAGACTGGCCCTGCTGGCCCCCCTGGTGCCCCTGGTGCTCCTGGTGCTCCCGGCCCCGTTGGCCCTGCTGGCAAGAGTGGCGATCGTGGTGAGACTGTAAGTTGCTGAGCTCAGATCAGACCACTTCTTCAGGCAATGCTCAAAGGCCTGAAAAAGGATGAATTCCCTCACTCAGGCTGGGGAAGAAGAGGGTCTTGGGATGTGTCTGGGCCCTTGGCCTCCCTGGAAAAAGTCATAACTTGGCCTTCGTCTAGGCAGGACTCCATCTTCCCCCAGGCATCACTTATCACTTATCAGCTTATCAAGCTTGGCTCTAGGGAGGTTTAATTGGGAATCAGGAGAGGCAGCCACAGCAGAAGAGATGCGGGTTGGGAGGGGTCTAGCCAGGGGGAAGGCTCACCCTGCAGCCCTCAGCCTTGGGTTCCCCAAGTCAGGCTCTAACACACTATTTTCTCTCCAGGGTCCTGCTGGTCCTGCTGGTCCCATCGGCCCTGCCGGTGCCCGTGGCCCTGCTGTAAGTGTCCCATGCCCACCTCATGCCCTCTGAACACTGGCCCGGATATGAACAGAGTTCCACTGGGCACTCAACGTGAACTTGCACCTGACAGCCTATCTCCTCCTCTCTTTTAGGGACCCCAAGGCCCCCGTGGTGACAAGGGTGAGACAGGCGAACAAGGTGACAGAGGCATAAAGGGTCATCGTGGCTTCTCTGGTCTCCAGGGTCCTCCTGGCTCTCCTGTGAGTAGACTCAGCTTCCCAGGCCCTGGCTGCCATCAGGCCTTTCCCACCATACCCTGGTACAGACTGCAGAGCGGGAGGGGCACACTTGACCCCAGTGTCTACTCTAGAGAGACATTCTGATTCCTTCCTAGTGAGGGGGAGGGGCAGCGCTCAAAGAAGAATTGCGGGAGTGGTCTGGATTTCTAGAATGAGGAGACATGTTACCCCCCACTCCCCCCTGAACTGCTTTTCTCTGTTCTTCAGGGTTCTCCTGGTGAACAAGGTCCCTCAGGGGCTTCTGGACCTGCAGGTCCCCGGGTAAGTTACACCTTCTATGGCTTCTTCCTGGGTCCCTCCCTGTCTTGGTTACTTTCAGGTATTCCTCAGTTCTCCAGAGAAGAGTTCAGAGACCAGACAGGGGGTGGGGAGGGAAAGGATCTTGACCCTATAGAGCCTTTGACTCTCATCCCTGCTCCTTGCAAGCCTAGCCTAGGAACTAGTTGAGGGAACCCTTTGAGACAGAAGCAGCGATTGGGCAGAGCCAGCGGTGGGGGAGGGGAGAATGTTCCTGAGCCAGAGTTGGGGTGCCTTGGGTTTCTGGCCGCTCTTTCTCACCATCTCTCTATCCCCAGGGTCCCCCTGGCTCTGCTGGCTCTCCTGGCAAAGATGGACACAACGGTCTCCCTGGCCCCATTGGTCCTCCTGGTCCTCGAGGTCGCACTGGTGACAGCGGTCCTGCTGTACGTAGTCCCACATCCTCCGCCTCACGACCCTCCCCGACGAAGACCTGAATACCAGTAAACCTTGATCTCCTTTCTCTACGCAGGGTCCCCCCGGCCCCCCTGGACCCCCTGGCCCTCCTGGTCCTCCCAGCGGCGGTTACGACTTCAGCTTCCTGCCTCAGCCACCTCAAGAGAAGGCTGCTGATGGTGGCCGCTACTACCGGGCCGATGACGCCAACGTCGTCCGTGACCGCGACCTGGAGGTGGACAACACCCTCAAGAGCCTGAGCCAGCAGATTGAGAACATCCGCAGCCCGGAAGGCAGCCGCAAGAACCCTGCCCGCACATGCCGGGACCTCAAGATGTGCCACTCTGACTGGAAGAGCGGTAAGGACTACTGACCCCAGCCGCCTCCCCTCCCCCACCCTCTTCCGCCCACCATGCTGCCTCCCCCCCCCCTCCATGTTTTTATGCATCCCACTCCCATATGGCTCTGGCCGCCTACATCTCTTGACTCTGCATTGCTCTGCCCCACTTCAGGAGAGTACTGGATCGACCCTAACCAAGGCTGCAACCTGGACGCCATCAAGGTCTACTGCAACATGGAGACAGGTCAGACCTGTGTGTTCCCCACTCAGCCCTCTGTGCCTCAGAAGAACTGGTACATCAGCCCGAACCCCAAGGAAAAGAAGCATGTCTGGTTTGGAGAGAGCATGTCCGATGGATTCCAGGTATGACGTGAGCTGAACCCCAGAGCCGCTGTACAGGAGGAGATGGGTTAGCCTCGTGCCCAGACAGCATAGGAAGTGGGGTGGATTTAATGCTCAGTGAAAAGGCAGATTCAGATCTAGGATATGGGCGTCCTGGGTAGGAAAGCCAGGGATTAGAAGGTCCACGTGATCGCTCAAGTCTCCCCTCTCTCCGGTCCATGCAGTTCGAGTACGGAAGCGACGGCTCCGACCCCGCCGATGTCGCTATCCAGCTGACCTTCCTGCGCCTGATGTCCACCGAGGCCTCCCAGAACATCACCTATCACTGCAAGAACAGCGTAGCCTACATGGACCAACAGACTGGCAACCTCAAAAAGTCCCTGCTCCTCCAGGGCTCCAACGAGATCGAGCTCAGGGGCGAAGGCAACAGCCGCTTCACCTACAGCACCCTGGAGGACGGCTGCACGGTGAGTCCCCCCCCCCGCCCCCAACGGGGTCCAGCCCACCTCTTTGGGCGTCTGGCAGGGCAGAGTAAGCCTCACTCCATCCCCCCGCCCTTGGTAACGACCCTCTCCCGCTGTCTCCATTCACACCAGAGTCACACCGGAGCTTGGGGCAAGACAGTCATCGAATACAAAACCACCAAGACCTCCCGCCTGCCCATAATCGATGTGGCTCCTCTGGACATTGGTGCCCCAGACCAGGAATTCGGAATAGACATTGGCCCTGCCTGCTTCGTGTAAACTCCCTCCACCCCAACCCGGTTCCCTCCCACCCAACCCACTTTCCCCCAACCCTGGAAACAGATGAACAACCCAAACTCAATTTTCCCCGAAAGCCAAAAAAAAAAATGGGAGACAGTTTCACATGGACTTTGGAAAACATTTTTTTTCCCTTTGCATTCATCTCTCAAACTTAGTTTTTATCTTTGACCAACTGAACGTGACCAAAAACCAAAAGTGCATTCAACCTTACCAAAAAGAAAAAAAAAAAAAAAAAAAGAATAAATAAATAACTTTTTAAAAAAAAGGAAGCTTGGTCCTCTTGCTTGAAGACCTATGTGGGTTTAAGTCCCTTTCTGCCCACTGGGCTAATGATACCCCAGATGCTGCCTTTCCTGTTCCTTTCTTCACCACCTCTTGGGGCCTCTCCTCCATTGCTCCCCAAATTTAAGTCTCCCCCAAAGACACAGGAAATAATGCATTGTCTGCCCAGCAAGCAAAGGCAATTCTGTCATGTCCCACCAGCTCCCCAACCCCCCAGCCTACTTCCCTACCCAGCACCCTCAAATCCCGCCGGGACATGGGGTTCTTGGACTGTTGAAGGAGCCCTAAGCATCTGGCATCTCCATGGCCTCTGCGACCAACCCCCTCACTTTGATTTTGAGGGCCTGTGCTGGGGGAGCCACCTGCCCCTTACAGGGCTTTGGAGCCAGGCAGGGTCACAGCAGAATTGGAAACATCGGACACGCTTGTGCAGACCGGGTGGGAGAGACTGTTCTGTTCCTTGTGCAATTGTGTTGCTGAAAGACTACCTCGTTCTTGTCTTTGTGTGTCACCGGGGCAACTGTGTGGGGGCGGGGATGGGGGCAGGGTGGCAGCGCGCCCAGTTTGGCATCAAAGGTGCTACATCTCTGTGAAAGGGTGGGGTGGGGAGGAATTTCTGGTGCTATAGAAGCTGAGATGTTCCCTAGGCCAGCAAATGTTCCTTTTGTTCAAAGTATTTTTTTATTCTTTTTTTTCTTTTTTTTTTTTTTAATGGATAGGAACTTGTGTGAATTTTTTTTCTCCTGACGGTGCTATTTAACAAGGGAGGAGAGAGTTCGGACTCCAGCCTGCTCACTCTCAGCCCTCCCTCCACTCTTCTACTTCCTGGGCCTAGCTGATCTCTCTCTCTCTCTCTCTCTCTCTCTCTCTCTCTCTCTCTCTCTCTTCTGAAACCCTCCCCTCTTCTGCAGCTGCTCCCTCCCCTCTGCCTCTCCCTCCGTCTATCCTGCATCAGGGTTTCAGAGTACAACTTTCCAAAGCACAAAGCAGTTTTTTTTTGTTTTTTGTTTTTTTGTTTTTTTGTTTTTTTTACCCCTGGGGTGGGAGGAAACGAGATTCTGTACCTATTTTGTATGTGTATAATAATTTGAGATGTTTTTAATTATTTTGATTGCTGGAATAAAGCATGTGGAAACGACCCAACGCATGTGCAGTGGCCTCTGAATTTCCTTCCTGGGACTTGGGGAGGCGGGGTGCAGGGAGAGGGGTGGGGGTGGGGGGTGGGCTTGCCTTCTGTCCCCGCCCTTTCTCTCCCCTGCTTCTCACCCAGATGCTGCCGCCTTCCTCTTGCCTTTCTCGTCTTAGACCTTTACTTGCCCCTTTTACCCCTTGCTCTTCCCAGTCCTCTTTGCACGTCCCCAAGTCCTCATCTTCACCACAGTTCAATGACAGGCACACAGCACCGCAAGTGCACGCACACGCCCTTCAAATCCCAGATCACACACACCTCAGGCCCGCCCGCCCAGGGAGGCGTTGCCCACGGGGTCCTGAGAGGCTTATGGGCTCTCAAAGGGATCCAAGCAGAGAAAGCAGAGGCTGAGTCATGGAGGACCAGGTTTCTCCCTGGTCAAACACGGAGGGGTCGCTGGCCTCTCCCCACCTCTTGTCCAAAGAAAGAAGTAATTTGGTATAGAAGGGGCCTCCTAAGGCTGGGTGTCACCAGGAAGATAAGAATGGTCCAGGGTCACTCTTGGTCTCACCAGAGGGATGTGCCCAGCCCTCAAGGGAATCTCCTGGGGGGCTCTCAGAACGCTGTGGTGACGGAAGTTCCAGTGTGTCACCAGAAAGGGCAGGACCCCACACCACAGAGGTGCATGGGTCCCTCCTGGTCTCCAGCATGCCAAGAGAGTGCTGGCTCAGTGCAGGGGGGGTCTGTGGACTCCGCCCACACTTCTTCCCACCCCCTTCCTTCTGTTTCCTTTATCTCCACAACTCTTTGCTTATTCTTCCTCCTTTCCCTCCCTCCATCCCTCCCTCCCTCTGCCCCTCTGAGAACCTGAAGCCCTAGGGGATGGTAACTGGCTGTCCCCCACATCTCAGAGAATGGGGACAGTGACGTAGTGGAAGGCCCGAGGATCTAGCAGCCAGATGTCTGGGGTGAACCAAACACTAGACATAAGGACACAGACGACCCTGTCCACTCAGGGAGTCAGCTCCCAAATCTGAACAAAGGGAGAAGCCCATTTGGAGCTTCCCTCTCCTGTGCTACCAGAGAGGACTAGTCTACTGAGGAGGACTAGTCTACTGAGGAGGACTAGTCTACTGAGGAGGACTAGTCTACTGAGGAGGACTGGTCTACTGAGGAGGACTAGTCTACTGAGGAGGACTAGTCTACTGAGGAGGACTGGTCTACTGAGGAGGACTAGTCTACTGAGGAGGACTGGTCTACTGAGAAGGACTGGTCTACTGAGGAGGACTAGTCTACTGAGGCGTCTGGACACGCTCACATTGTCCCTGGGCATCGGGGACTATTAATTTTGACCTTTAATAATTTATTATTAGCACTTTACATGAGGACAACGTAAAAAGAAAATCTACCTAGAGGGGAAAAGAAGTTAAGGAATGTAAATAAAGATGTATTCATACACAGACTATCCACCATTGCGTGGTACTCACAGACCCATTGATCGACGCATCGGTTGGGGGATATCGCCGGCCTTGGGACTCCTCCTGGCTAGACCCTGTCTCCTCCCATCCTCACGGTCCATCCTGCTGAACTCAGCATCCCAGCTGTACCTGGCCACTACTCACTTGTGAGAGCTTGTCTCCTCCATGGCTGTCATGTGCCATAGCAGCTAAAAGGTGTGACTGCAGTTTCTACACATATAACCCCCCTTCTCATTGTATTTCCCTCCTGGTGTCATGTCTTAAGCCCAGGCTGGCCTCAGCCCGCTGAGTTCCCGTCACACCGTCAGCCCTTCACCCGTATGCTATGGCCAGGCACCTGTGGTTATGGCCCACCATGCTCTTTCCAGGCCTGGCAGCTCTGTGCAGGGTTGGGCACAGTCTCCACAGGCACCAGGGAGCGACAAGATGGTGATCGAGGTCTGCCGGAGGATGTGAGTACAGAGCTGTGGAAAGGTGTGGATGAAGGCGAGAGGAAGCTCCAACTAGCCAGGAAGGAGAGCAGGTGGTGGCTTCCTGGCATGAGGTGGTCGAGCACTTAAAACGTGTCTCCGTGTTACAGGACAGCGATCCTAACTTTTACTGCTGCAATCACTTTTAATAACTACAAAGGGGTCGAAGGAAGCAGAACTCCAGACAAAGGAGCAAATAACTTAACCAGTCTCTCACTGTGCATGCGCAAATCCACACGTGCGTCTGCACATACATACATGCACACATGTGGAGGTACACACGGGCACGGGCACCTTGTGGTAGGCCTTATGTGTGCAGCACCCCACAGCGGCTATCCCATGGCGTGGGCTGGAATGTGCTCTAAATGTGTGTACAGAGCAGGAGGGGAGGGGGACAACAAAGAGATCATTGTATCACACGCTGAACCCAAGCCCTCCTTTCCGCTGACATCATTGCTGCCTTAAATACCGATGCCAGGCCCTGTTCCCAAGACCCTCACTGTCCCCTGTGTGCTAGCACAGCACCTACTCCTAGTTCTGCCGTACGACATTCACCTTCGTGGGGAAGACTAGTCTCCTGGACCGGATACTTCAGTCAAATCCAAGTGGAAAATCTACAGGAAAAGACGACTTCATTTTGATTTTTTTTTTCTTTTTAAAGTTTACTCTTGCTGTCCTTTTGGAATCTGAGCCTGTTTAGGGAGGGGCCTGGAACCCGGTCGTCTCCTGGATGGATTTGCTGTCACCTAAAGATGGTGGGTTTTCTCCTTTGTTCATCTTTTCAATCCTGTTTCTAGCTGTCTCCAAGACTCCCATAGACAGAGCTGCCTGTGACCAGAGGGGAAGGGCTTCTCGCTGGAGCTTGGGGACCTCAGCGTCAGCGTGAGGAAGGGCGAGGGGAGTACACGGTATGAATACCCACCCCTGAGGGGAGGCACTCAGAGAACCACAGGAAGGCCTGGGTGATGGTGTGAGGGGGTGAATGGGAGCCGTGAGTGGCCCTGCGTGGGCGTCTCAGCGGGTGCCCGAGTGCGCAGGAATGTGCCTCTTTGTGTTCCCACCTACCCGTAACCAAGGGCGTCTGTGTCCTGTTTACTGTGGTGTAGGTGGGCGATCACAGCCTCTGGACATGCAAGTCTTACAAGTTTATCCGTGCAAGCTGATGGGTGAGAGTCTGAGCAGAGAGACATTTGGGGAAATCAGGAAGGGCTGGTATGGAAGGAGACAACCGTCCCAAAGTCCCCACACCAGTGGGAATTCTCAGAGCCGGCGAGAGGCTGTTGGTGTGTCCCTCCTGTGTGTGCTACAAACTGAGCTGGCGTATTTGGATGGAGGAGGCAGGACTGGGAAGAGAGAAGGGAGTCTTTCTGGGATGGTGATTGATCCTTTTGCACATGGAGATTTCAACTCTATGCAGAGAATCTGCAAAGCCAGGCGGGGGTGGGGGGGTGGGGGGAGTAGGGAGTGGGGGGGTGAGTCCTACCCAAACGTGTTAGACCACTCGAGATTCTCCCTGACTAAAAGGATGGGAGGAACAGGGACATGGTGGCACACCTTTAATTCCAGTACTCGGGGAAACAGAGGCAGGAGGATTTCTGTGAGTTCCAGGGCAGCCTGGGTTACAAACCAAGTTCCAGCACAGCCAGGGCTATACACAGAGAAACCCTGTCTCTCAAAAAAACAAAAAAGAAAGAAAGAAAAGGAGAGAGACAGACAGGACAGACAGACAGACAGATTATGGGAGGAAATGAATAGTAAGGCAACTGAAAAAGGAAGAGGAGGGGCTTGAGAGGCATCATAGGGATGGCAGCCATTTCAGAGCGTGGAGGCTTCGCTCTCAAGTTGGAAGATGTCAGGTTGCTGCGGGGCGGGCTTCCACCTTGAGGGCTGTGGAACTCCAGCCAACAGTAAGCAGCAAGAGCCAGAGCCTGAGCTCTGGGTCTGAGTGGATTTGGAAAAGCCATGAAATCGTTACCGCCACTACAAGAGCGTACGGGGCTAGAGAGGAGGCACAGCAAGTAATGGTACTTGGCGCCAAACTTGATCTTTCTTCCCACCTCCATACACGCGCACGCGCGTGCGCGCAGGAACACGCGCAAAAACCCCACTGTGCACACATGAGTGTGTGTGTGTGTGTGTGTGTGTGTGCGCGCGCGCGCGCGCGCGCGCTTGCTCGATGTTAAAAAGTGGATTGTGGGAAACTCATTTATTTTTCATTTTCTTTATGTGCACTGGTGTTTTGCCTGCGTGTATGTCTCTGTAAAGGTGCAGGGTCCCCTGGAACCTAAGTTACAGACAGTTGTGAGCTGCCATGTGGGTACTGGGGACTGATTCCTGCCTGGTCTTCTGGAAGAGCAGTCAGTTCTCTTAACCACTGAGCCATCTCTGCAGCCCCATATTTTTCATTTTCTAGCATCCATGTTTAAAAAGGAAAAAAAAAAAAAAGACGAGCTGGGATGTAGCTCAGCTGTTACAGTGATTCCTGGCGTGCACGATGTTTAGCGTTCAATCTGTCTACCACGTAAGAGGTGGAGGCAGGATCAAACGCTCAAGGCCTTAGCATCATCTCTAGTTCAAAGCCTGGGTTACATCAGACCCTACGTCAAAAAGCAAAAAAAGATAAGGTGAAACTAGTTTCGCCTCTTACTTAACCTAATACAATCTCAAACCATACACACATCTCGAATTAGCCGTATTGCTGGTGTTCACACGTGACCAGCTGTACCCTTGCGTTTAAGGACTGTGAACTTTATCATTCAGCTCCTTTCCGTCCGGATCTGACAGGTTAGGGAGACCCACACACTTCTCACCACGGGCAGGCTGCGTGGTACCCAGGATAATGCTGTTTCTAGGAAGTACTGGCTCGCTTACCCTCATGGGTTCTTACTTCAGCCCTCAAGGAGGAATGACTCCGTTTAGGAGCAAACTAACTGTTGAGGTCGGTACGGCCCGTGCCAGAACCATGTTAAAACCCGGTCTGGAGAGGTGTGGCGTTAGCGGTTGAGGTCTGCCGAGGGCGGCCCTGGTGTTCCAGAATCTGGACAATAGAAGGTGGTGCAGAAATGGCTGCAGGGTCCGGCCGCGCATGCGTAGTCTGTATTTAGAGCGAAGGTAGATGCCACGCATGCGTAGTCTGTATTTAGAGTGCCGGTGGAGGCCACTCCTCAGGCCACATAAACAGGGCCATCAATGGGACTAGAAGTAAGGCAGAGTGAGTGCGGGGTGAAGCCACAGAAGGTGTGGGGCTGGAGGCAGCTGCTACTCTGTCAGGGATTGTAGGAAGACGTCCTGATTCCTCTTCCAGGAGAGGCTTCTGCCCAGTGAGTGTGTCTGTGTCCTCCCTCTGTGCTGCTGGTCATCTGGGCGTTCACACGCGGATGCCCAGGCAGGGCTCGGTGTCTTCTGTAGTCACGCCATCCTCCGGGCTACTGGTCTGGGCCACTTCCTTTCAGGAAGGCAGCCAGGCGGGCTCCTGTGTACTCTTTGGAACTGAGCTGGGGCGGAAGAGGCTGCCAAGAGCCCAAGGCAAGGCCAGGAAGCCGAGGGAGGGAGGAACTGACTTCTTATTCTCCCGCCCTTGACCAGCCCAGGAAGGACGGACGTGCAGGAGACCAGACAGAGGGGACAGGGGAGCCAGCAGCCCCCACCTTAAGGGTGCAGGGACCCAATTGAAGTTACCCTAAGCCCGTAGCCAACGAGAAGTCAGAGGCATCTGTTCTGCAAAGCACCATTTGATCAGAGACCGCCCCCCCCCAGCCCCAGCCATTGTTACTGAGTACAAACACAGTGCCAGCGCCCCACCTCCCGCTCCACCCTGCCAGCCCCTGTCGGTGCCTACCAGCCCAGTTCTAATTACGCAGCTAATGGGCTTGGGGTGCCCAGAATAGGAAGAATGGGATACAGATGATAGCGGTTGAGACTTATTTACCTTTGTCCACAGAGGAAGTGCACCACCCTCCTGCAGAGGTCTGAGCAAGTTGGTCTGAAGGTAGTGCGTTATCTCAACTGACTGTTCAAAGCCGATTTCAGATGGCATTCCTGTTCTACACCCCACTCCCCACCCCCTTCTCATTACTACACTTAACTAGCCATTAAGATGACTCAGCAGTTAAGAGCACTCGCTGCTCTTCTAGAGGACCAGGGTTCGATTCCAGACACCCTCATGGCAGCTCACAGCTGTCTGTAACTCCAGTCCCGGGGGGATCTAACACTTCTTTTTGGCCTCTACAGGACATACACGCAGACAAAACGCCCATACACATAAAAACTAAAAACAAAACAAACAAACAAACAAAAAAACCCAAAACTCAGTTCCAGAGGTTTAGCAGTTAAGAGCACTGCTCTTTCAGAGGACCTGGGTTCAATTCCCAGCACCCACATGGCAACTCACAACTGCTTGTAACTCCAGCTCCAGGGGACCTGACATCCTCACACAGACATACATGCAGGCAAAGCACCAAATAAATTAAAACAAAAAAAGAGAACTCTGAGCAGACACACAGTCCTTCCTCAGGCGTTCCCTCCAAATAGCCTTGCCTGCCTGCCATCTTCTGTGTGCAGGAGCTGTGCTGGACTTTAAGGGGTGGGGTGGGCTATTAGAGAGGGGGTGGGCAGAATCCTAAATCTAGCGCCAGCAGCAGAAGACTTGATGTTTTGCTTGTGAGCCTAGCCTTTAAAGACTGAGTTATCTCAACAGCCCAGAGGACCCATAACCGGTGAGTCCAGACAGCATCTCCTGTCAGAGAGCCAAGAGGACTTTGAAGGGACTCTTGAGGGCACAGGAGCAGAAGGGACAGGGACAGTCAATCGAGGGATATGTTTTAGAGCAGACATCACAAGTGAAGGAAGTTGTGAAAATCTAGGGGAGTTTGAGGCCAGCCTGATCTACATAGTGAGCTAGCTTCTATACAGCAAATGCTATGTAGGGAAACCCTGTCAAAAGAAAAACTGGGAGCTAAGGAGCCGGGAGCTCCTAGGAAAGAACCCGTAAAGAGGGGCTGTGTTGTGGGGTGACACACTCCTGTGCATTCTCCCAGGGGAGAGGGGCTGGGCCATGTGTCCTTGCTCCTTCGTGGTTACTCGCTATCAGGGTAGCTGTATGGGCTGGTTTTGTGTGTCAACTTGACACAAGCTGGAGTTATCACAGAGAAAGGAGCCTCCCTTGAGGAAACGTCTCCATGAGATCCAGCTGGAAGGCATTTTCACACTTAATGATCAAGGGCAGGAGGGCCCATTGTGGGTGGGGCCATCCTGGGCTGGGTTCTATAAGAAAGCAAACTGAGCAAGCCACGGGGAGCAATCTAGTTAGCTGCATCCCTCCAGGGCCTCTGCATCAGCTCCTGCCTCCAGGTTCCTGCCCTGTCCCTTGCGATGACCACCAAGAACAGCAGCAGCAGTGGAGTACAGGCAGCTGGAGCCTGGAAGACAAGGTGTGTACTACAAAGGGCAGGGCTGGAGAAGTGACCCAAGGCCTTGGAGGAGCCCAGAAGATTGTGAGTTCGATCCCAGACATTGAACCATTGGAATTTGAGTTTTGCTTTTGATTGCGACTGTGCCCTGATATTTCTCCCTCTTGAAGGAAGAAAATACTTTAGTGGAACCCACAGTTAAGAGACTTTGAATTGAAAGCCGGGCAGTGGTGGCACACGCCTTTAATCCCAGCACTTGGGAGGCAGAGGCAGGCAGATTTCTGAGTTCGAGGCCAGCCTGGTCTACAGAGTGAGTTCCAGGACAGCCAGGGCTATACAGAGAAACCCTGTCAAAAAAGAAAGAAAAGAAAAGGAAAGGAAAGGAAAGGAAAGAAAGAGAAAGAAAGAAAGAAAGAAAGAAAGAAAGAAAGAAAGAAGGAAAGGAAGGAAGGAAGGAAGGAAGGAAGGAAGGAAGGAAGAAAAAAGAAAGAGACTGAATTGTAGAAAGACTTTGAATTTCAAGAGATTGGATATTTTAAAGGGATTGAAATTTTTTATAAGATGTATTTATTTTTTATGTATATGAGTACACTGTAGCTGTTTTCAGACACACCAGAAAAGGGCATCGGATCTCATTACAGATGGTTGTGAGCCACCATGTGGTTGCTGGGAATTGAACTCAGGACCTCTAGAAAAGCAGTCAGTGCTCTGAATCACTGAGCCCCCTCTCCAACCCAAAGGGATTGAAGTTTTAATATGTAAGAATTTGTAAAGACTGTAGGACTTTTAAAGTTATTTAGATCTTGGAGATGAATAAGAAAGTAAGGGTTGAGGCTTAATAGTGATGTGTCTGTGTGTCAAGTTGACAAGGGGTCAGTTGTACTGGCTGGTTTTGTGTGTCAACTTGACACAAGCTGGAGTTATCACAGAGAAAGGAGCCTCCCTTGAGGAAATGCCTTCATGAGATCCAGCTGTAAGGCATTTTCTCAATTAGTGATCAAGTGGGGAGGGCCCATTGTGGGTGGTGCCATCCCTGGGCTGGTAGTCCTGGGTTCTATAAGAGAGCAGGCTGAGCAAGCCAGTAAGAAACATCCCTCCAGGGCCTCTGCATCAGCTCCTGCCTCCAGGTTCCTACCCTGTGTGAGTTCTAGTCCTGACTTCCTTTGATGATGAACAGCAATATGGAAGTGTAAGCTGAATAAACCCTTTCCTCCCCAACTTGCATCTTGGTCATGATGTTTTGTGCAGGAATACAAACCGTGACTAAGACCTTTTAGGCCTAGTCTTAGCCTGTCCTCCCAAGAAAGTGGTGTCCTGTGAGACCCATCACAGAGCAGACAGCAGATGGCAAGGCAGAGAGCTGCCCTACTCCAACAAACCTGGACAAACAATCCCAGGCCCCTGCATAGCCAGCCAAACATCCCAGAGCTTGTGGGGAAGAAGCCACGCTGCCAACACTTAGCTCAGGGAACATTCTAGAAAGGCAGATCTCTGGCACCCAGGATAGCTGGCTGGTGCCACCTCCCAACAGCTCCTTACTAAGATCAGCCTCTTCCCAAACCCAGCATGCAATGGACATTCCTGCAGGGAACTGTGACAGGTGTCAATCAGATCTCTAGGTAAGGACCTGGGTCCTCTACTTCTCAAAGTCCACGGCTCCACAGAAGGCAGTGTACGGGGCAGACAGGGCTTGCTCTGTGACATCGGGCAAGTCACTTTCTCTCTCCATAGGCTTTAGTTTCTTGGTCTAGAAAGCATGGCTAGTGAACCAGTCAGGCATCATGACCGGATGCTGTGAATTGGAGAACAGCAAAATTGGAAGAGTCCAAAGGGCAAATTGGCATCCTCTGGGGATTCTCAGAAGGGAAACAGAGGCAGAGACAGAAGCACTAGAAGGGATAAGCAGAGAAGCAGGTTTTGTTTTTTGTTTTGTTTTGTTTTGTTTTTTATTCTTGGGTGCTGACTCCCAAGGGCCCTCACCCCTCCCTACACCATTCGTCTGCCTGTTTGGAGTCAGAAGTCCAAGTAGGAGCGGGAATCCCTTGTAGATGTATTCTCAGGTCAACAGCTCTGAGGGGTGCAGCTGGAGCTAAAAGGGGACACAGAGGATAGAGGGGAGGGTCAAGGGTTCCAGACTCCTGTCTCCCGTATCCTGACCCTCTGGCCCTGACTGCTTGGCAGTGGTGGGGACAAGTCCAGCAGTGTTGAGCATCCGCGCATGGGGGCAGGCAGGCGGGTGTGGCTCATATCCTACCAATCGCCCCCAGCCTTGAGATAAAGGCTCCCTTGTTTCTTGGTTGAAAGGTGGCACTGCCCAGCCAGACCCACCTGGCAGGGCTCTCAGTGCTGGTCCAGGATAAGGGGCATCTGTGCGCTGTCTACTCGGGGAGGTAACCGCTCTCCTGTACGAACGTTGAACATGGGCAAAGTGGAAAGAGGCCGGGGCACCTCGCGGCTGGCCGCCATCTGCCGAAGCTCCTCTGTATTCCCGAGGATGGAACAGTGGTGGAACATCTGGATGCTGGAGACACAAGCAGAAGACCCTCAGCTCTTGGAATCAGCCTCTAGGAGCTAGCCTGGCACTGCCTCAGAGCCACCCTGCTCTCTGCCTACGGGGTCGGGTTGCTGGGACACTCAAACCTGCCTGTGCCCAGTCATTTGAGACAAGGCTCTGAGTGCGGACAGCCTTGATTTCAAGCTGTGTGGTTTTGGCTTAACCCCTTTCTGCCTCCATGTCTCCCAACTGTGAAGTGGTAATAATAATACCCATATCCTACCGTGGGCTCCGTTGTTATGCAGAGTAAAGAAAATATAACTGGCTGCTTGCAATAGTGCCAGCATAAAGGACTCACACGATGCCAAGGCAAGAGTTTAAAACTTAGAGGGCCCAGGCCTCAAACTCCATATAGACTGAGGGTGACCTTGACCTCCTGACCCTCCTGCTTCCATCTCCCAACTGCTAGCATTACAGAGGTGTGCCACGCGCTCGGTTTACATGACACTGAGTTTCACACATACGAGAGCCCTCCCGACTGGCTGCATCCCCAGCCGTGTAACGTTTTTATATTCCCATGGTCTTCTCAGCCCCTTCTAGATCTTCACAACCTCCCTCAGTACCAGCTCCAAGCAACGACAGTAACTCTCTCCTTTCCTCCCATCCTTATGTTGGGCCGGCCATCTTACCCATGCCTTTGTCTCTCTTGACCTAGCTTTTGACCTTTCTGGGGCTGTCTTCCCCCGTGACCCACCAAGCTCTGGATCTCATTACCCGGGCTTCTTTAACCCGATCCCTGCTCCTTGGGACCTGACACAGCTGCCCCCCCCCCACTCTTGCTTCCCAGCCTCTGTTTCGGACCAGAGTTCCTTGAGCTGTCTTCAGCTCCAATCGCAGCAACTTGGAAACCCCTGCTGCAGAGAGCGGCCACACCCCGCCAGAAGGCCCTTCCTGAACTCCCAGCTTCAGGGCCAGCTTTAATCCTATGTGACAGTCCTAGGTCCTTGCTTTCTGTTGTCCCAGAGCAAGCTGCCACATGTCTGAGTTTGAGTTTGAAGCCAGCTTGGGCTGTACCAGAAGCCAAGTAAGTACAAGAGCAGAAGATCAGGACTTGCCTTGTTTGTTTGTTTGTTTGTTTGTTTAATCACTGGGTTTTTGCTCTTACTGCTCTGTGACATTTGGTAAGCTGTTTAACCTCTCTGAGCTATAATTTACTCTAGCAAGCCCAGCAATGAATTTGACCTCCAGGGGAAGTTTTCATCTTTCACATTCACACGAACCCGCCTTACTTTGGGTCGTCTGGTAACATTTTCCCAAACTCCTGATCTTCAGGTCAGAACGGAGACATCTCTTTAAAAATCATAGGTTTTGGTGTTAGAGAGATGCTCAGTGGGTAAGAGCACTGACTGTTCTTCACAAGGTCCTGGGTTCAATTCCCAGCAACCACATGGTGGCTCACACCCATCTGCAATGAGATCTGACGCCCTCTTCTGGAGTGTCTGGAGACAGCTACAGTGTACTTACATATAATAAGTAAATAAATCTTAAAAAAAAAAAAGTTTTCTACTAGGCATGATGGCATAGGGCATGGGAGGCTGAGGCAGGAAAAGATTTGGTTTGAGGCCAGCTTGGGCTGTACAATGAAGCCATCTTAAAAAGAGATTTAAAAAATATATAGAATTGAGTTTTCTTATGGAAAGCAAAGCTCCAGGCAGGCTGAAGAATACCTCCCCCTTTGTCATTCCGTTAAGGTAGGAGAAGGACCTCTACCAGAAGAGGACGTCCCAGTCAGTGGACACCAGCTGCAGCTAAGGGCCCCGAGAGGTTAGACCACTAAAAGACAGGCCTCTTGGAGAACCAGCTGCACTCCCCCTTGGAAGCGGGACTGAGCGCCTGCTGGCCAGGAAAAGAAATGAGGTCACTGTCTGAGGCCAGGGGAGAGTTAAATAAGCTCCTAAACGTGGAATCCGACAAAGCGCATTGTCTGAAACATGGTTTTCCATCCTAGGTGAGGGGAGCCTGTAGGGATGACAACCAGAAGTGTTTGGATGCTACGAGGAGCATCCCAGGGAAAGCCCTCATCGACAAGCCCCTCCCATCCCCAACCCCATATAAGTCTCATCACTCTGGGAATGCACAGGTGGGAAAAATCTCAGCAGGGCAGGGCAGTACACATCAAACCCTGTGGCGCTTTCCCAGGGGATTTCCCAGGAGGTAGACGGAAGGACGGGCAGCCACTGCTGCATACAAACACACACAACACATGTGCGTGCACACACTCATGGTCATTGGTTTCTCCTACCTCTACACCACCATCAGACAATCTGTCCCCAGCACAGACCCACAAGGTAATGCCACCAGGGCCTGGAGAACTTCATGACCAGTCTGATCTGATACAGGTGACAGCCAGGCAACAAAATCACTTCTGTGGCCAATTTGAAAAGTGACAGACGGGGACGGAGAGATGGCTCAGTGGTTAAGAACACTGACTGTTCTTCTGGAGGTCCTGGGTTCAAATCCCAGCAACCACATGGAGGCTCACAACCATCCATAATGAAATCTGACATCCTCTTCTGGTGTGTCTGAAGACAGCTACAGTGTAGTTACATATAATAAATCTTTTTTAAAAAGTGACCTTCATTAAAATAACCACATCTGGTAGAATTAAACCAACACAAAACACAGGCCAGCTAAGGCTGATAGAATACAAGGCAAAGGTCTCTTCCAAGCAGAAGGAGGAAGCAGATCTTCCTGACATCGGAACTGTACATGAAGCAGGAAAACTAGAAGTGGTAAAATACACTGGTCCCAAAAGAAACATCACAGTGCCAGTGATACAACTCATCAAACCTGGCACAGACCACAATATAAATTATATATATTTATATTATGGTCTATAACATTAACATGCTAATTAATATAATACATGTTAATATTTTTACATATATATTTATATTATGGTCTATAATATTAACGTGTATTATAAATACATGTTAAAATTATTGCTCAATGGGAAAGATCTATAAAGTGAAAACAATAGAAGACAATAAAACCCAGCCGAGCGGTGATAGCACAAACCTTTAATCCCAGCACTCAGGAGGCAGAGGCAGGCAGATTTCTGCGGGTTAGAGGCTAGCCTGGTCTACAGAGCAAGTTCCAGGACAGCCAGAGCAACATGGAAAAGCCCAATCTCAAAACAAAAAACTAAATAACCCAAAACCTTTATGTTTCTACTTTTGGTTTTGAGACAAGCTCTCGTGGAAGCCAGCATGACATCTAGTGGAGGCTTGGTGGAGATCCTCCTGCCTCCAGCTCTACAGTGCTGGGGTTACAGGCACGGACTGCCAGACCCAGTTTACTTGTTTGTTTAAAATATTTATTTATTGCTATATGTAAGTACATTGTAGCTGTCTTTAAACATACCAGAAGAGGGCGTCAGATCTCACTACAGATGGTTGTGAGTCACCATGTGGTTGCTAGGATTTGAACACAGAACCTTCAGAAGAGCAGTCAGTGCTCTTAATCACTGAGACATCTCTCCAGCCCCCCAGACCCAGTTTAATATAGCATTTTTAACAGTTTTGTGTGGAAAACTGATCAATTTACATAAACCAAGGAATTGCATTTTACTAAGGAAAGTATATTTTTGGTTAAAAATTATAATTCTTGTGTTTAAAATGTATTGGAAGAATTCAGCTGTAGGGTGCATGCCTAGCAGGCAGGAAGCCCTGGGTCCAACCCCCAGCACCACGGAAGCTAGGTGTGGAGGCTCACCTGTAATTTCTAGCACTCAGGGGAGAGAAGGTAGTAGAACCAGAAGTTATTTTCAGCTGTATATTAAGGCCATGACCTTACTCAAAAAATAAGTAAATGTAGCCAGACATGATGATGGCACATGCCTTTAATCCCAGCACTTGGAAGACAGAGATAGATGTGTTTGAGGCCAGCATGTTTATATAGTGAGTCCCTGGCCAGCCAGAGCTATAGTTTGACCCTGTCTCTGCCAGGCAGTGGTGGCACATGCCTTTAACCCCAGTATTTGGTAGAGGAAGGTGGATCACTGAGTTTGAAACCAGCCTGGTCTACAGAGCTAGTTCCAGGATAGCCAAGGCTACAAAGAGAAACCCTGTCTCAACTTACTCCCCCCCCCCCCAAAAAAAAGTTGATCTCATCTCAAAATAATAAACACTAAAAGCATTTTTCCACTCAGAAACACAAAACTGCAATGGGTAGAGACTGTTGGCAATCAAATAGTGGATTTAAAACTGAGGGCTTGGGGGCTTGGAGAGATGGCTCAGCGGTTAAGAGCACCGACTGCTCTTCCGGAGGCCCTGAGTTCAATTCCCAGCAACCACATGGTGGCTCACAACCATTTGTAATGGGATCTGATGCCCTCTTCTGAGGTGTCTGAAGACAGCGACAGTGTACTCACATACATGAAATAAATAAGTATAATTTTTAAAAAATTAATGCTGTTCTTAAAAAAACAAAAACAAAAAAACTGAGGGCTTGGGTTAGGGCTATAGTTTAGGGGTCAGACACTTTCCTAGTATGTGTGAAACCCTGGATCCCGTACGGAATCCACTAACTACGGAAACCTGAGGATTCCAAATGTCCCAGAACTGGTTCAGAAATGCACATACATTCCATGTTTGTACGGGCATTCCCTGTGCGAGGTCAACCAGCTACCGCCTTCCCCTGAAGGGCTTCTGACACATCAGATGTCCCCAGTGTCTACTGCCTCAGACCTTCCTAAGAAGGAACAATGGGGCTACTGTGACCCCCACAGGATTCTGCCTACGTCACAATGACCCCTTGAGGTCACTGCAGAGATAACTTCACCAGCCCCTGAGCCCACAGCACAAGTCTGCTGTGGCCAATCGTGGGTGATCATCCTCGGTCCTCTCTCTGGCCGAGGTGTGGCCCAGACCCCCCCCCTACAGAGGTGCCTCTGAGGGAAGCAGAAGCCAGAACACAGCCCACGCACTACCGAGAGGGACAGGGTGGACATTTCCAGCCACCACCCTGGAGATCGTAGCACCTGGTGCTCCACAGACATCTCCGGAAGAGAATCAGAGAGATATGCCGCTGGTGTCACCATCTCCAGCCTCAAACGCCACCGTGGTGGCTGGAGACCAGGATGCCAGCACATCACAGGTCCCAAGCCAGAGTGAGAGTAAAACTGGGCCCAACGTCGGGACCCAAACCCTGCGGAAGCCCACCATGTCGAAGGTGATTCTGAGGGCTGTGGCTGACAAGGGGGTACACAGCCGTGTGTCCCTTGCTGCCTTGAAGAAAGCCGTGTCAATCACCGGGTACAATATGGCCCAAAACACCTGGCGCTTCAAGCGTGTGCTCCAGAATCTAGTCCAGAAAGGCATGCTCAAGCAGGTGACCGGCAAGGGGGCCTCCGGCTCCTTCCGCCTGGGCAAGAAGCAGGCCTTCAAGTCCAAGCGCCGCGCCAAGAGACGCCAGCGGAGGCAGAAGAAGCAGCAGCAGCCCGGGCAGCGCGGGTCTGGATCACGCCGGTCACTACTTAGCTCCAAAAGCAGCAATAACCAGCTTTTCAAAGGAGTTCGTAGGGTGGCGAAAGGCCGCCGCCATTAATAAGGCAGGTCGGGCAGGGCGCAAGGCTTGCCATGAAGCGGGAATAAAACCCAACTTAATTTCACAGTTGCCTTCAGGAATCTTTGGGGTTCTTGGGGGTTGGAAAACTAGGCCGACCTGAGGGGCACGGGGCTGGGGGCGGGGAGGAGGGGCGGCTGGGACAGGAGTCAGAGGTAGGAGGAATCTAAGGCAGAATAAAACGGGCTTGGAAAAAATGTGGTTGGATTCAAAGCATCTGTCGCCACATCCGCTCCTCATGGAGAGCCTGAGGTAAACCAGGTGGCTGGCTCACAATGGAGGGGGGGAGGGAGGGGGGAGGGAGGGAGAGAAGGGGGTAGGAAGAAGGAAAGGAATGAGAAATAGAGGGGGGGGAGGAAAGGAAGTCACACTGAGAGCCCTTTGCTGCCTCTTGGGCTCTTTCCTCTGGACAGGGGCAGGTCCCCCTTCCCTATGTCCCAATAGCCTCGTCTGTGACTAGAACACAAGAGGACAGGGTCAGTCAGCCCGTGGGCTTAGACCCCAGGTAACCGGCTGCTCATAGAGACTAAAAGGTTCAATTCAATAACGCAGGGGGCTCCCCATCTCCAGCACCCCCCCCAACTTTGCTTTACTCACTCAGAGGTGGCCATGTCTCTCTTCAGCCTGTGGGGGAAAAACAGACGTTGGGGAGAGGGGTCAGTGCCAATCCGGCTTTGCTCCGTGACGTCCCGAGAGCTCCCAGGTGGGAATTCCACGTGCTTATAGTCAGACAGGGAACCCCGCAATCCCCTTACAGTCGAGAACCCCATTCCCTGAGAAGGATGGCTCCCCGAGTCCCAGAGTGACCCCCTAGATGTGTCAACCCGCCCTGCCCAGTACACTCACCGTCCTTCACGCCGACAGCACATGATGTAAGCCAGCAGCAGGGTGAGCAGCAGGGCCACCAGCAAAGGCACCAGGAGGGTCACCAGGGCATCTGTTAGGAAGTCTCGGCCTGTGGCTTCCGTGGGCGGGCAGAAGAATGGATCGTGCTCCAAGATGCCGTCACCTGGCGTAGGCACCTCATCCAGGGGCTCGGGCACTGACTTGTCCACCTGCAGGGAGTCCAGGGCTGACCCAGGCATGACTCGATGGACACAGAGACACCGCGCCCCCGCCGGAGACAGGCCAAAGGACCTGCAACCACCAACCTATAAACCCCATATAACCACAGACCTTTCTCCTACCTGTCTCCTCTAGCCCATGTGACTACAGAACAAGCATTGGATGAGAGGCCAGGAGAAGCCAGTTCCAGGAGAGGCAGGCACGTGCAATGGTTAGTGCTGGTGCTAAGTCTGGGCCAGCCTGAGTCTGAACTCTGACTTAGGCTAGTGATTCACTGGGGTGACGTGCCTCAACATGAATTCCTCAGCTGCGAATTCAGAGCGATAAGAGCTCGCCTATTCTGCCAGTGAATCAGCGATGAACTATGCTGGGGGTACGGTGCCCAGGACACGGCTTTCAGTAGGTCGTCAGTGTGACCCCGACGGAGTTTCCTTTTGCTGGTTCCCAGGAGCAGGGCTCACCAGCAGTTTCCAGCCTGAACTCTCTAGAGTCCCTTGAAACATCACCAAGAGCCACAAGTTGCCTCTTACTGCAGGTTGGCTTGCTTGGTGGCGTTTACACAGGAAGCAGACAGAGGTGTCGCGCAGATGCACGTTCTTACTCAGGAATTCCTGGTAGTTCTAGCAGAGCAGTTCTGGGACTCCAAGCTGGAGAGTCCAGATGTAGACTTTGTCGCCCTCTTGTGGTAGAAGATAGAATGTATGTGTGTGTGTGTGTGTGTGTGTGTGTGTGTGTGTCCATGACAGAGACAGCAGACTGATGCTGACAGTCAAGCTGACATGACACTACCAGAAAAAAGGCTGGGCTAGAGAAATCATAGCTGGAGCAGACTTGAAGACTGTACCCCCAAATCCAGGACCCCTCCTCACCAGAGACACATTACACCAGTCAACGCGGAAGTGGGGTGCCAAGGTGTCATAGCAGGACAGCAGTGGGGGCTGTCCCTGGGCACAACGGGCAAAGCTGTCAGGTGATGCCACCATCTTCAGGCAGGTGGAGAAGGGTGTGGCGGAGCCCACCTTAATGTATACCCTGGAGCAGAAAGGAGCCGCTGTCAGCACAGTACAAGTGGGGGTAGGTCGCCACTCTGTCGAGCAGGGGTGGGGATGTGCTGGCAGTGGGTAAGGACCTGGGGGAGGGGGACACAGGGTAAGTGGCCCATGGGAGACATCAGGGCCTGATGGGAGAAGTCCCCAAAACCTGAGACTAAGGCAGAGCATAGCATTGTTTATACACCCTAGAAATCTTCTAACATGTTTTCATGAGGCATCAGAGTTCAGAGTTCAGAGGCCAGACAAGGGTTTGGGCCCAGGGAGGACGAAGAGACGGAAGGGAGCCGGGTGGCGGTGGTGGCACACGCCTGTAATCCCAGCACTCTGGGAGGCAGAGGCAGGCAGATTTCTGAGTTCGAGGCCAGCCTGGTCTACAGAGGGAGATCCAGGACAGCCAGGGCTACACAGAGGAACCCTGTCTCGGAAAACTAAAGAGAGAGAGAGAGAGAGAGAGAGAGAGAGAGAGAGAGAGAGAGAGACACGGAAGGGAATGTGCAGTCGGGTGCAAGCAAGGTGAAGGTCTGTCACCGCAGCACCAGGAAATCAGGCAGGCGGCTGGCTGGTCGTTCAACCAGGAAACCCTTCCTGGGTTCGGCCCCTTACCCTTCCTTCCGGCCCTCAATAGGAAGAGGGACTCGGCCTCCACGGTCCAAGGCAGAAGTGATGTTCAGCAGCTGCAGCTCTCCCGGCTCCCAGAGTCCCCCCAAGGCGGTGAGGAAGCGGTTGGCAGGCGTGGAGGGCAGCACCTCCTCCACATCATGGCTGCGCACCAGAAACTCGGCTTGGTACGGCAACCGGGGACCTGGGGAGGCCAAGAGAGTGGGTACTCAGCTGCACCCCACTCTGCCTGGCACTCCGGGGTGCTTTCTAAACTCCTCCAAGCATCCCCATAGTCCCCACACTGCCTCCGCCCAAACAGACTCTATATAGGCCCCAAGTTCCCTTCCTTGGGCCTGTCTCTGTTTCCAGTGGAGAAACCCTGTCTCAGAAAACAAAAACAAAAGAAAACAAAAAGATTGTCACCAGTAGCGGAATGGAACAGAAAGTACCTTCGGGGTCCCCAATCAGCAGCAGTAGCCTCTGTCTAGTGGTGTCAAAGCTGTCCCGATTGTAGGCGGTAACCTGGGGGGGTGGGGGGGATGAAAAGTCTCAGGGGGGGCTCAAGGAGGAAGCTGGGTAGCCACACAAGGGGTGTATGCAAACTATATGCAAATGAGCACGCATAAACACCAATCCGGCTGGCAGGGTTCCCTTTAGGCCCCAGGGGCCACCCCCAGGATCTGGACGCCTCTGTGCTGGCACCTCGATGACTTGGTGCCCACGATCTTCTGGAGTGGGGGTGCCGTAGAGGAAGCCAGGGTTATAGGGACTGCGCTGTGTGTAGTGCAGCCACCTGGGCAGGTCTGGATGTCCCTGGAGGTGAGCGTGGTAGGTGAGTCGGACAGTGGGTGGCACCGCTGATGGGAGAAACAAGAGGTTAATTGGAAAGTGGAGAGAGCCAAGCCTCTCGGCGCACCCCTCTCGGCGCACCCCGGCCCATCTGGTCCCCCTCTTACCAATGTGCTCTGGAAGGCGCAGGAAGGCAGCGTGTTCCAAAGGATGCACAAACACGCGACCCACGCGTGGGTGTAAAGTTGTCTGCTGGGCCTTGGTGCCCCTCAGTCCCGCCAGGAGACCTATGGGGACACCCCCCCCCGCCCCCGTAAGTCCCAAACACACAGACAGCTTCAGTCATGGGCAGAGGTGAGCGCCACAGTGTTCCTGGTTCTCTGAAAGCCAAGGGCTCCTGGCCTGCTGCCGGGGTGGGGTATAGATCCTACCCCGCTTCAGAGTTTAGAAGGTGACAAGTCCCAGACTTTTGTTGTCTTTGAACTCATGGAAGGGACCCGACCCCACCGCCCAGCCAACTCCACTCCATCTTTTAGGCTCACATGGTAGGGGACGGGACTGGTGCTTGGTTGAGAAAGGGGTATGCTGTGTATGCTCGGGTGACTCGGAAAAGAGCCCCATGCCAAATGTCGGGGAGGCTGGAGGAAGAGAGGACCCCCAGAAAAGGGGTAGCCATTCTGAGCACACACACCCCCAATTCCCAGAGAAGAACAAAGAACAAAGTCTGAGCTTTGGGCCAATAGGAGCCCCGCAAAGTGGACTTACCCGCCACTCCCTCAGCCTTCCCTCCTAAGGCCAAATTTAGCCTGCTCTGGCAGAATTAGAGTCGCAGCCAGCTCATTAAAGGGCCCACAACCCTCTGGGCTTGTCCCATCATGCCCACCCAGGGCCCCAAGGCCCCTCTGCCCTCAAAGCTCCAAGCACCCTTCCTCCAGAACCCAGCTCCCAGCCCTGGGTCCCTGCGAGCTTATCATTAGCTCCCCCAAATCCTCTAGGTCTTACTTCCCCCACCCCAGACCCTCCTTCTGAGGATCCCCTACTCTTCGACCTCATAACTCCTAAATTCCACCTCTAATTCTGCCCCTCCCCCGAAGAAGATTCCCCAACTTGCCCGCAAGGAGAGGAATCCAAGTTACCGCTGCAGCCATCGTTGCCCCTGCCTGGCCAGTGAGTGACAGGGACAGGGACAGGGGCTGGAGGAACAGAGGGAGGGGGAGGGAGGGGAGGAGGTGTGGCAGAGCAGCTGGGGCCAGCCTGGCCCAGAGTGCTGCCTCTTCCCATTCCCAGAGGGAGCACTGACTCTGGGGCGGACACTGTCCTCACCCGTGGTGTCCCCTAGTTGTCCCTGGTGACCACAGTGGGTTTTATCTGGTGTCTGTCTTTTAAATAGTATATATTTGATGTATTAGTCTGCATTTCATTTGTTCCTTTGGTTTTATTATTTTGTCTGTTTGTCTGTTTTGCCTGTATGGATGTCTGTGTGCCCCCTGAAGACTGTGTCCCCAGAAAGCTAGAAGAGGGAATCGGACATCCGGACATCAGATCCCCTGGAACTGGAGTTCCAGACCGGCGGTTGTGAGCTGCCATGCCGGGAGCTGGAAATCGGAACTCTGGTCCTCTGGAGGAGCAGCACAGCAGGGCTCGTAACCACCGAGCCGAGCCGTTGCTCCACGCCCTTTTTGTTTTACAGAGACAATCTGTAAATTGAGGCCAGAGGCTGGCCTCAAACATGTTATGCTGTGAAGATGACCTTGAGCTCCTGATCCTCCTGCCTCATCTCCTGAGTACTGAGATTACAGATGTGTACCCCCCCCCGCCCCCGCTCGGTTTTATGCAATGCTGGGGATCGAACCCAGGTCTCAGGTCTCTACATGTTAGTTGAGTACTCCATCAACTGGGCCCCATAAACGGCCTTGGGTTTTTGGTTGTTGTTTTTACTTTTTGGTTTTTGGTGTTTGTTTGGGTTTGGTTTTTGTTTTGCTTTGATTTTTGTTTTTGTTTTGTTTTGAAACAGGGTCTCATTAGGTATCTGATGTGCCCTGGATATAGGAGAATCCCAGTCGGCCCATCAAAGGGCCCACGGCCCTCCTGGCTTGCTCTGGCTTGCCCACCAGGGGCCCTAGGACACCCCGACCCTCAGAGCTCCCAGTACCACCAGCCCCCACTCCGGTCTTTATATTTTCTTTTCCCTTTTTCTCTTTGGATTTTCGAGACAGGGTTTCTCTGTGTAGCCCTGGCTATCCTGGAACTCTCTCTGGAGACCGGGCTGGCCTTGAACTCAGAGATCTGGCCACCTCTGCCTCTCTAGCACTGGCACAAAAGGCGTGCGCCACCACACTTCCTCAAAATGTATGTGTTTGTGCATTTAGATGTTTTGTCTGCATTTTTGTCTGTACAAAAGATCATGTGAGTCTACAGTTGAAGATTGTTTTAGCCCCCATGAGGTGCTGGGGACAGAACCCAGAACTTCAGGAAAAGCAACAGGTACTCTTAACCTCTGAGCCATCTTTTCAGACCCTCAGTGTATGTTTTCTAAACCACCACTCTGGCTCCTTGGGCCCTCTCTTAAGGCTTTAAGGTTACTTTTATTTTCTGTGTACAAATAGTGGCCTGCATGTGTGTTTATGTATGATGTGAATATCTGGAGCCAATGAAGATCAGAAGCGGGAATCCCCTGGAATTGGAGTAACTGGTGGCTGTGAGCCACCGTGTGGGTGCTGGGAACTAAACTCCAACCCTCTGCAAGAGCAGCAAGTGCTCTTAGGCACTGAGCCATCTCTCCAGCACCCCCACCCCAACCCGTCTATAGTGGCTGGTTGTGTATGTCAACTTGACACAGGCTGGAGTTATCACAGAGAAAGGAGCTTCAGTTGAGGAAATGCCTCCGTGAGATCCAGCTGTAAGGCATTTTCTTAATTAGTGATCAAGGTGCGAGGGCCCCTTGTGGGTGGTGCCATCCCTGGGCTGGTAGTCTTGGGTTCTATAAGAGAGCATGCTGAGCAAGCCAGTAAGAAACATCCCTCCATGGCTTCTGCATCAGCCCCTGCTTCCTGACCTGCTTGAGTTCCAGTCCTGACTTCCTTTGGTGATGAACAGCAGTGTGGAAGTGTAAGCTGAATAAACCCTTTCCTCCCCAACTTGTTTCTTGGTCATGGTGTTTGTTTAGGAATACAAACCCTGACTAAGACACCAACCCCTTTAAGATCTCAACAACTCGAGGGCTCCCAACTCATCCCCCAGGAGATGGCTTTCTGGCCCTTCCTCTATTTCTGTGATCATTTTGATTAGAATGGCACCTCCCCACGCCCTCCCCACTCACACACACACACACCGACATCCCCAGGCTCTGACCTAGCTTAATGTGTCCTCTTCATTTCCTGGCCTCCATCCAGGCTCTTCCCTTCCTGCCTTGTCCCTTGGGCAGACTTTAAGCAGGTCACATGTGTCCCCCTCCTCTCTGAAGCCTGCTCCCTTGTACCTCCTCTTCCTAGGCTGGCTGGGTCCCGTTCACTCAGCCCTTCCTCATCCCTGGGTCAACCCATCCTCAGCACATCATGGTGTGGAACAGGTGTTCTGGGCCACCCACCTGACCTGGGGTCTAGCGACTCATAAGTGTAGAGGCTGGCTGGCAACTTCCTTAACAGCATGTAGAAGTATCTGGTGCCCAGCCTGAGCTCCAGACCAGCATCTCCCAGGCTTGGTTGAAGAAAACCCAGGCCCTCCATTTCTGCACTACACTTCTCTCACAGGGTCTTCTCCTGAGAACAGGCAGCAGAACGCTCTCCCCTTGCACCCTGAGGAAGAAACGGTGCCCCACCATTGCCAGCATCCCACAGTTTTTGTGGGCATGGCCCCACTGCTAGGCCTCCTTTCCTCCCCACACCCAGATTGTCCAAGCAAAGATGTCTCAGTTCGGGCTTGCATTCAGGTGACTAGTGGGCAAGTCACTTTGTCCTTGTCCCTTTTCCCTTCTTTCTTCCCACCTGACCACCCCGCGTGTCCCTGGAGAGTCACAAAATCTCCAGAGTCGGCATCCACTCAGGCTCACGGACAGGTGTTTGTGCCCGGGTCACCTTGACATCTCCTGCCTTCTTGGAGACTGAGGAGCGAGGCAGGGGGTTTAAGGCAGAGCAAGAGCAGAAGACACGGAAAGCGGGCAGGGTGCAGACTTAGCAGATGTCCCTGCCCTGCCCCGGAGTCTCCTGGGTGACACCTCCCCCCAATGCCTTACTGCTATTTTTGGTGCCCTTAGATCACACCCTCGGCTGTGTTAAAGGCAGAGTGTGCCCCAATGTTACCTACTCAGAAAAACTCAAGGTCCACAAAGGCCGGCCTCCCTCAACGGAAAAGCTACAGCCATTTCTCTTCTGATTTTCCCTAAGAGCACCGCCATTCAGAAGAGCCAGAGACGCTCCCAGAAATCCACTGGAGGGCCCCAGAGCTCCTGGGGTCACCGGAAAACTTCAGGGCTTTGGGGCTTAGGGACCGGAAAGTGTCACAGAGTCTGACTTAAGCTTTTTGTTCAGGAAATTTTTATTTTACTCCGTTTGTTTTGTTTTGGGGAAAGTGGAGTTGGGTGTGGAGGTACACTCCTTTAGTCCCAGCACAAAGGAGGCAAAGGCAGGCAGATCTCTGCAAGTTCAAGGCAAGCCAGAGCAACACACTGACCCTGCTTCGAAGGGGAGGGTGGAGAGATGCCTCAGAAGAAGGGAGCACTTGCTGTCCTTCCAGAGGACCCGAGGTCAGTTCCCAGCATGCACAGAGGCAGGTCACAATCACCTGTAACTCCAGCTCTGGGGAATCCTGCCAAGAGTGGCATACACTCACACACACACACACACACACACACACACACACACACATACACACTAAATGAAAAAAAAATGTTTTAACATGCACAGAAATGGGTCCTATTACCCAGCTTCAACAATTACCAACTCCTGGCCAGTGTCTTCCTCTCTCTGTTTTCCAGGTTCTCTCTCCCATTTAATTTCATCTATCAGTATCTCAGTGCATATCTTTTAAAGAGAATGACTCTTTCTCTTTAAACACCACCACAAGGGATTATCAATTATCAAGCTTCCTGTGTTGGATTTCCCATTCTCTTGTAAATTTTGTCTTTATTCATTCTGTGAGACACTGGGCCTTATGCTGCCCACATTAACCTCAAACTCTTGGGTTGAAGGGATTCTTCTGCCTCGGTTTCCCAAATGCCTGGGACTGTGGGCTCATGCCTTGGTACTTGAGACCAGGTCTAACTATGTAGCTCTGGCTGGTCTGATACTCCGGACGCTTCTGCCTCAGTCTCTTACTACAAGTGGTGTGACACAGCCCCACACATATTTCACAGGTTTGTTTTAGGGAGTGTGTGTGTGTGTGTGTGTGTGTGTGTGTAGGTGTGTCCAGGCATGCGCACTTCTTTGTTTTTGTTATTGTTTTGTTTGTTTTTGTTTTGTGTTTTAGCAACATATATGTTTGAATCGGGATCCAAGTAGCGGAGACGCTGTAACTGGTTGGTAGAGGTAAATATCTACGTTTTTATAGGCTTCCCGTGGCCTCTGCCTCTTTTCCTTCCTCACATCCCTCCATTCTCTCCTCTCTCCCTTCCTTTCTTTCTCTCTCCCTCTCTCCTGTGAAGGAGCCACATCAGCTCCTCAGTCATCCACGCCCTGGGTTTGCTGACAGCATCTCTCTAGTGTCCTACCAGTGTCCTACCGTGTCCTTGTGCCCTTCCCACCCTCCGCGGATGGAATCCTCTGGACAGTGCTATCTCCTGCAGGGAATGGTTGGATCTAGAGCCTGGGTCCTATCTAGGTTCTTTCCTCTGCGAATGCACTTCATAGGCGGGGACAGGCTCTTTATCTGGAGGCACGGTGTGTACCGTCAGTCTTTACAGCCTTCGCTGTTCTGCCTTGCAAAATGGTGATACTCAGATTCCGCCACTCTCGCTCAGCAGCCGGAATACAGCCAGACAGAAAAATTGCCCTCCGGATTTGCTTCCCAGGTGGCACAGTTCATATAGGAAAAGGGGGTAAACGCTCGATTCTTTCCACGTCTAAATATACTGGTTTCAAAATAATGGGTTGATTTCCCAGCATCCTCCAAACTGTGACCAATTAGCATCTTTGTTTTTGTTAGTAATAATATAATCATTCCGGTTTAAACATATCTGATTGCTTCAATCCATCACAAATAGCATCCCTCCTGGTGTTCAGGGTGTCCCATTTTTAATTCTTTATTTATTTAGTCCTCATCAGTCAGAGCATGTAGTCGGGGATGGGTCAGGTCTCTGCTTCTCTCAGCTTTATCCTAGTAAGCTCAGTGGGTCCTTCCCTCTGTTCCCCTCCCCTTCCCCCACCCCTCGCCACTCTTTGCTAGCAGGGGCTTTTTCCTCATCGCCCTCCTCATCCGAGACCAGCTTCCTATCCCGTCTGTCCACCCCAGAGAATATTGAATGAATGAATGCATGCATCATGCATGAATGAAAACATCGTCTGTCTGCAGTCTCATTCTATTCTTGTCTGCCTTTTGATCTCTAAGGAGCATATTTCTTCATCTACATCCGAAACGCATATTATACCGCTTTGTGAGGGACAAAGGAACGGCATTCTCATCATTGTGATCTGATTCTGCCTTCTGCCTCCCAAACTCCACCCACATCTTTCTCCCTCCTCTTCCCCGCCCCCAGAGCAACAACAAAGACTGCAACGGGGTCAGTCGTCCACGAGAGGGCGCCATCACGGGCTCCAGCCATCCCTGCGCTTGCGCAACGTTGGGGCTGATGGCGAGTGAAGAGCTGGGAGGAGCGAGGCCTGCGCAGCGCCCACTTCCAGGCTGGGAAAGTATGACCAAGGGGCATGCGTGCTAGACCCCGCCGAGCGACACGGGAGGACACTCAAGGGCCACAAGCCTATCGCGCATGTCGTCCATTTCCCTATCCAGAAAATGTATTTTTTTTAAAAGATAAAACAACAACAGGGAGAAGGACTCCCCGTAGGGGTAGGTGGTTGGAAATAATAATCACTTTCCTCACCCACATGTCATCTGTCAGCACTCCGGTATCCAAGGGCATCTCCTGCTCTCCCATCAACCTCACAGATATTTTGAGGACACGAGCCTGAAGACCTAGAACGCCTTCCCGAACCCTTTGTTTAATTTTTATTCTGTCTTATTTTTTGAAAAGGGGTGTCATAGAACCCAGGCTGGCTGTATGAGAGGGACGACCCTGAAGTCCTGCTCCTCTGGCCTGTGGTGGTGAGCAGAGTGCAGGCCTGCGCCTCACACGCAGGCTTTGGGCAAACCCTCCTCTGAGTTGCATCCCCTCTCTATAGGCTGAACTTGAGGTTCCCTAAGGGTTGTGACCACCCGAGAGCATCAAAACCAGAGTGCCAGACTGTGCTTGGCCATTCTTCTATTCCTGAGGAAGCAGAGAAGGGGGGAGGGACTGTTCCGGGTGTCACAGCCATTGCCGCAGCCGAGATCTCCCCTCTCTAAAGTGGAGGCAAGAAAGACCAGTGAGCTGATAACCGAGGGCCCTTGAGTACCTTGTAAACTGTAAGATTCGGGAGAATGTATGGCGTCTTCTACTTGTTTATAACCGACAGGGCACAGTAATAGGCAGGGCCACAGCAGCCCGCCAGCAGGATCTGAGACCTCCAGGAAGGTCAGCCTTGAAAGCTACTTAACTGAGCCGGGCGGTGGTGGCACACGCCTTTAATCCCAGCACTTGGGAGGCAGAGGCAGGCGGATTTCTGAGTTCGAGGCCAGCCTGGTCTACAGAGTGAGTTCCAGGACAGCCAGGGTTACACAGAGAAACCCTGTCTCGAAAAACCAAAAAAAAAAAAAAAAAAGCTACTTAACTGGATGATAAAATGGGGGAAGGGCTAGGACAAGAACACCAACTCCAGCAAGATGTCCTTTGACCTCCAGGCGCAGGCACGTGTGTGTGTGTGTGTGTGTGTGTGTGTGTGCGCGCACATGTGTGCAGATGCATACACTCACAATAAATAAATCAAAATATTATTGTAGCTAGTGATGGTGGCACATGCCTTCAGTCTTTAATCCTAGCATGGAGAAGGCAAAGGCAAGAGGATGTGTGTTAGTTTTTTGAGGTCAGCCTGGTCTACATAGCAAGTTGCAGGCCAGCCAGGAGTGCACAGTGTAAGCCTGTCACAACACATCCCCCACACCCCTGCACACACATACACGCATATAAGTTTTTGGGGGTTTTTTGTTTGTTTGTTTGTTTTTTTATTTTGTTTTGTTTTGGTTTGGTTTGGTTTGGTTTTTGGTTTTTCGAGACAGGGTTTCTCTGTGTAGCTCCGGCTGTCCTGGAACTCACTCAGTAGACCAGGCTGGCCTCGAACTTAGAAATCTGCCTGCCTCTGCCTCCCAAGTGCTGGGATTAAAGGCGTGCGCCACCACCGCCCGGCTTTTTGTTTTTTTAACAATAAGATAGTTTTAAAAGGTTAAAGAAGATAAAAGACAGAATCACTGGCATCGTTATAGATGAATTATCTATAAAGAAAAAAATCTAAGAGAGCCTAGATTTGTCTGGCAGCTGTGTGTGTGTGTGTGTGTGTGTGTGTGTGCTTGCTTGCTTCTGCGTACTCCTGTGGGAGCCAGAGGTGTATTTCAGGTATCTTCCACTGTTTATCAGCTTCTTTGTGTTTTGAAACAGGACCACTTGCTAAACAGAGATTTGCTGCTGCGATTACATGGCCGACCAGCGAGGCCTCTGGTCGCTGCCTGTCACTGCCTCGGAGCATGCTACTACCCCCAGCTGCACACGAGTACTGAGGATCCAGCCGCAGACAAGTCCTTATCCTCTCACCACACGTACATTACCCACTGAGCCACCTGTCCAGCCTCCATATTATTAGAATTATTATAAGAGACTTTTGGCTAGGTAACTGGATAGAGATCTGCATCCAAATAGAAATGAAATAGAAAATGTCACTGTTTCTACATGTTAACAATCACTCATTAGAAAGTTCTGTCGTTTTAGCCTGGTTGTGTCACTCAGGACGCAGAGGCAGGTGAATCTCTGTGAGTTCAAGGCCAGCCTAGTCTACAAAGTGAGTTCCAGGACAGCAAGGGCTACACAGAGAAACCCTGTCTCCAAAACATAAAAATAAAAGCTATTCATGCACTGGAGCATAACCCTAGCACTCAGGAAGCTGAAGCAAAAGAATGACAAAGTCAAGGGGAGCCTGAGCTACACTGAGAGGTGAGGCCAGCCTGGGCTACATATCAAGACCCTGTCTTAAAATGAAAAATTAAAGACAGGTAGTGGTAGCACACGCCTTTACTCCCAGCACTTGGGAGGCAGAGGCAGAGGTAGGCGGATTTCTGAATTCGAGGACAGCCTGGTCTACAGAGTGACCAAGACAGCCAGGGCTACACAGAGAAACCCTGTCTTGAAAAGCCAAAAATAAATAAATAAATAAATAAATAAATAAGCACATACACAGAGGTATGGGAAGGAAGAGGGAGAGACAGACAGACAGACAGGCACACAGACAAACCGACCACTGACTGAGGGATGGCCCAGCGGCTAAGAGCACTCACTGCTGTCACAGAGGAGCTGGGTTTGGTCACCAGCCTCCCTGCAGCTCACAATCATCTGCAGCTCTAGTCCCAAGGGATCTGATGTCGCCTTTGGGCCTCTGAGGGCCCCCACAGACAAAACATTCATACACAAAAATATTCTTTTTCAAAACATCAAGATATGTAAATTTTGTTTGTTTGTTTGTTTGTTTGTTTGTTTTTCCTGAGACAGGGTTTCTCTATGTAGCCCTGAAACTCTGTAGACCAGGCTGGCCTCAAACTCAGAAATCCATCTGCCTCTGCCTCCCAAGTGCTGGGATTAAAGGTGTGTGCTTCCACTGCGGGCTAAGTGTTACAACTTTCAATGTTACATTAAAAACAATGTTACATTTTTGTTACTGTTGTTGATGCTGCTGCTGTTGTTTTGAGACAAGATCTCTCTGCATAGCCCTGGATGTCCCAGAACTCACTACCTAAACCAGGCTAGCCTCAAACTCACAGAGATTAGCTCAACACTCTCCCTCCTGAGTGCTGGGACTAAAGGCCTGGTCTACTATGCCCAGCTTGCAAGATATTTCTGAATGAAGCACTATATTATATTTTAAAAGAACTAAATGGAGAGATATAGACACAGGATCAGTTAAGCTTGAGAATTCTTCCCGTCATTCTCAATGATAACCCCCCCACACACACACACGTTTTTATCAATTGATTCCACGCATACCCAGTAAAGATCTCAACGGAAACTTCAGAGTGGGACTAATTCTAACCCTCATATAGAACAGCATAGGGCCAAGAAAGCGGTAGGCCATTCTGAAGAAGAAAGTGGGCCTGCCCCAAAGAGATACCAAGACTTTCTTTGAAAGTGATAGTAATTAAAACAGTGTGGTCTTGGTGCCGGGCTGGACAAAGAGATCAATAGAACAGAGTGGCCAGAAGCCGAGCCAAGTGTATGTGGGGGTTTGATTTATGACGGGGGAGGGTGTGTGTGTGTGTGTGTGTGTGTGTGCCACAGCACTCAGCAAGAGAGAGCAGGCTATTCAATAAAAAGTGTTGGGACAATTGGCTTTTCACATGCAACCTCTATACGCCATCCATAAATATTAATTCCAGATGAATTAGAGATCTAAAAAGCGAGAAACAGAACTTTAAAATAAGGAGGAGGAAATGCAGGCAAACTAAGAGTTGGCAAACAGTTCTGACGTGAGGAACACAATTCAGAAAAGATGGATGTTTATTATAGTACTGACCCCCAAAGCCCTCATTCATATATATATATATATATATATATATATATATATATATATATATAAATAATTCTGAACCAAGTGAAGCGAGCCTGCTGGGTGGCAATGTTAGGGACACATAAAACAGATAAAGGTCAATATTCAGCCGATGGAAGGGCCTCCCGGAAACCAGCCCTCTGGATGTTGAAGCAGAAGGATCAGGGATTGCAGGCCAGCCATGGCTACACAGTGATGCCCCCTCTCAGAAGGGATGTAGCTCAGGTAAAATAGTCACCTAGCATGTGCCGTGTCAATCCCCAGCACTAAAAGTAATTTAAAAAAAAAAAAAAAAGGACCAGGGCTAGGCACGGTGGTACACACACCGTTAATCTCAGAGCTCACAAGGCAGCGATAGCTGATCTGAGTTTGAGGCCAGCCTGATCTGCATAGTGAGTCCCAGGCCAGCTAGAAATACACACACAGTAAAACCCTGCCTTAAAAAAGGCGTGGTGGCGCACACCTGTAATCCCAGCACTTGGAGGCAGAGGCAGGCGGATTTCTGAGTTCGAGGCCAGCCTATTCTACAGAGTGAGTTCCAGGACAGCCAGGGCTACACAGAGAAACCCTGTCTCGAAAAAACCAAATCCAAAAAAAAGGGGGGAGGGCTAGAGAGATGGCTCAGCGGTTCAGAGCACTGACTGCTCTTCCAAAGGTCCTGAGTTCAAATCCCAGCACCCACATGGTAACTCACAACCATCTGTAATGAGATCTGATGCCCTCTTCTGGTGTGTCTGAAGACAGCTACAGTGTACTCACATATAATAATAAATCTTCAGACCGAAACTAGTGGGGTTGGCTGTAGTGAGTGGGGCCGACCAGAGAGAGCAGAGGTCCTGAGTTCAAATCCCCAGCAACCACATGGTGGCTCACAATCATCAGTACAGCTACAGTGTACTCATACACATAAAATAAATAAATATTTTAAAAGAAAAAAATGTGGTCTGTTTATATAAATAAATCTTTTTTTTAAAAGGGCAGATATCTTGAGTACATTCTAAATGACATCATTTCTGTCTTCATCATTAAACACTGGACTGCGTCAGGCTCTAAGGCTTTGGGGAACGATGACCCTTCCCTAGCTCCCTCCATGAGCTACGATTGGTCGAAACATACCAATGATTTTTGTTCCTCTATCTGATAATTGGTTTAGGCATGGATATGTATAAAATTTTGTCACCAAGCAAGAAAGGAAGATTATCTGATTGGGGGAGAGAGAGGGGAGGTGGGAGGCAGTGGCTCTGGGGGGGGGGGACTCAAGGGTGAAAAGCATCTACTAGTCTCTCTTGTTTCTTTGGGTATCTCCTTTTACCCTCCAGAAAGGGGCATGGAAGAGAAAGATGGCAGACCTGCATCCCAGTGCTTCAGCCGAGCCTCTGGGTTAACCAGCTCTAGGGTGTCTTCCTTCCTGCCGTTTTCTTTCTTTCTTTCTTTCTTTCTTTCTTTCTTTCTTTCTTTGTGTGTGTGTGTGTGTGTGTTTGAGACAGGGTTTCTCTGTATAGCCCTAGCTGTCCTGGAACTCACTCTGTAGACCAGGCTGGCCTCGAACTCAGAAATCTGCCTGCCTCTGCCTCCCAAGTGCTGGGATTACAGGTGTGTGTCACCACCCCCCGGCATCTTTCTTTCTTTCTTTCTTTCTTTCTTTCTTTCTTTCTTCCTTCCTTCCTTCCTTCCTTCCTTCCTTCCTTTCTTTCTTTCTTTCTGTTTTTTTTTTTTTTTTGAGACAAGGTCTCACTATGTAGCTCTACATGTACACCAGGCTAGCCTCAAACTCATAGAGACCCGCCCACCTCTCACTCCTGAGTGCTAGGATTAAAGGCGTGGCCACCACTGCCAGGTTTCAACTCCAGAATTTCTTTTTTATTTATTTTATTATGTACAAGAGTACACTGTAGTTGTCTTCAGACACACACCAGAAGAGGGTGTCAGATCTCATTACGGTGATTGTGAGCCACCACGCAGTGGCTGGGATTTGAACTCAGGACCTTTGGAAGAGCAGTCAGTGCTCTTACCCGCTGAGCTATCTCACCAGACCCAGGATTTTTTGGTATGAAAGATAACCCCTTTTGCTCAAACCACTTTCTGTCCTTCCCTCCTTCTGTCCCTCCTTCCTGTGTGTGTGTGTGTGTGTGTGTGTGTGTGTGTGTCTGTGTGTTGTGTAAACCTTGATCAGAGGTCAACTTTGGATTTTGTTTCTCAAGAGTCGTTTCTCTGTCTCTTTCTTAGAATTATTTACTTAATTTTACGCGGATAAATGTTTTCCTCGTATGCATGCGCACCGTGTGTGCCTCACGCCCTCAGAGGTCAGAAGAGGACTTTGAAACTGGGGTTATGGATGGTCATCGTCGTGAGCCGCCATGTGGTTGCTGGGAATTGAACCCGGTCCTCTAGAAAAGCAACAAGTGCTGTTAACCACTAAGCCATCTCCTTTCTTGGAGACTGTGTCTCTCTCACTGCCACCTGAGATTTGATGAGGCCAGGCTGGATGGTGAGCCCCTGGGGGGTCTGCCTGTCTCTCCCTCTGCAGCACTAGGGTTAACAGCATGTGCCACCACTCCAGCTTTTGACACGGGTGCCCTTACATGGGCTTTTTATAGCAGGCATCAAAAGCAACTATAGGATAGTTGAGGATACCAATTGAAGTGATTAATCCAGAGGAAACCCAAATGGATAATGAGCCCAGGACACATGCTTTACCTCAGTCAGGGCATTACATTAAAGGACATGCTGCTTCTTCACAACAGACCGGCAAAAAGAAGAAATAAGTAGGACTATCGTTCTGCGGTAAGGCACCTACCCAGCGTTCATAACATCCTGGGTTTGACGTTCGTCATTGCAAAAGCCCAGAAAAAAAGCCCCAAGAGGAGAGGCTGCTCAGTGAATAAAGTGCTTCCCTGGCAAGTGTGGGGACCTCAGTTCAGTCCCCAGAACTCACACTTACATGGGGAGGGTGGCCCATGCCTGTCATCCAAACTGGGGAAGTGGAGACTTGCTGGGGGCTCGCTGACCAGTTAGTCTAGCCCAGCCTATGGGCGTCAGGCCAATGCGACGTCCTATGGCAAAGATGTGGACGGCCTTGGTGGGGATGACAGAGTGGTCCTCTAGGTTCTCCAGCAGTACACACACTCATCAGACACACACACACACACACACACACACACACACACACAAATGAAAGAAAGGATGGAAGCTGGGCGTCCTCGTCTAGGAGGAAGTGCAGGCAGGGCTCAGAGGTTTGGGCCAACCTAGTCTAGATAGTGAGCCGGGGCTACCCCATGAGACCTTGCCTCAAACAAACAAACAAACAAAAAGGATAGCAAATGTTGTTGGTCAGATGTGGTCTTGGACAGTTGCTTCTGGTAGGAGGAAGGATGGAGACTCAGCCACTTTAGAGAACATCTTGGCACTTATAGCCAAGTTCAAAGTTCGGTCACCCAGACCTGAACTTCTGCTGCTAGGCAGACCTCCTGAATGGGTTCAGATAAAATCCCAGGATTTTATCTGCCTAGAAGAGCAAAAACAAAAACAAACAAACAAACAAACAAACAAAACCCCAGATGCCACCCAAACGCTGTCAGTAGGTGAACCTGCAACAAGTACATTGTGGTTTGTTCAGATGATAAACAGAAATTAAAATGAGCAAACCGCATAGGGACTGTGATGGTTTGTATATGCTTGGCCCAGGGACTGGCAGGATTAGAAGGTGTGGCCCTGCTGGAGTAGGTGTGTAGGCTGTGGGTGTGAGTTATGAGACTCTTATTCTAGCTGCCTGGAAGTCATTCTTCCACTAGCGGCCTTCAGATGAAGATGTACAACTCTCAACTCCAGCCGCACCATGCCTGCCCGGATGCTGCCACACTCTCGCCTTGATGATAATGGACTGAACCTCTGAAGCTGTAAGCCAGCGCCTATTAAATTTTGTCCTTATAATATTGCCTTGGTCATGGTGTCTGTTCACAGCAGTAAAACCTTGACTAAGACAGGGACCCACTGTCAAAATCTTGAGTAGAGAAGGTACAAATGGCATATATAGTATTGCTATGGATACATAGGCTGCGAAGACTCAGAAGGCACTACTGTTTTATGGACATGTAAATGCATGGGAAAGAGGTAAAATTATGGGCTGATACTTGCCACGGTTTATGTAAACCCAAGCAAGACGAGCCAGCCACAAAAGGACAGATTCTGTATGGTGCTTACATAAGGTACCTAGAGGAGTCAAGTTCACACAGATACAAGTGGTTGCCAGGGGCAGCAGTGGGAGGGGCAAGGGCGGTACGGTGCTGGGAGATGGTTTCCACGGGAGAAGATGGGAAACACCTTTGCAGTTTGATTTGGGCTGGCTCTCTCTCTCTCCCCCTCTCCCTCTCCCCCTCCCCCTCCCCCTCCCTCTCCCTCAGACAGGGTCTCTCACTGGCCGTAGACTAGGCCAGCTGCCCTCTAAGTCCCAAGCCTCCACCTCTGCCTCCCCAGCCCTGGGATCACAAGCCTTGAGCCACTCTCTTGGCATGATTTTCTCTTAGTCAGGGGATGGAATCAGGTTCTCACTCTTGTACAGCAAGTACTTAACTGACCAAACCATTTCTCCAGCCTCCCAGATTAATATTTCTATGGACAAACCTGAAGCAAACAGAATGGCCCAGGACTGACACTTGTGATGCAATTCTGCTGTGATGCAAGTCTCTGAACTTTCCTTACTTTCTATGAAAAATTTTCAAACTAAAAGTAAAAGAAAAGAAAAAAAGATTAAAAAAGAAGAGTTTGGGGAAGCAGAATTGCCCCCAAAATAACAAGACTGCACATGTTCCACTCTCTGCGCCCCACCCCAACCCCTTCCCGAGGCTACTTGAGGAGCAAGGGGGCTAAGATAGAAGAGGGAAAGCAGCATTCTGGAGACTGAACCCGTGCCAGGTCCCAGGGGACCCAGCAGAGCCTGCTGGAGCCAGTCGGGCTGGAGATGGCCCGCAAAGGCCTATGGGAAAGAGTGATGCTGAAAGTTGCCTCTTCCAGGCACACGGTCCAGAAAGCAGATGAAAAAAAAAAAAAAACAGTTAGCCATCAAAAAAAAAAAAAAAAAAGAGATCCGAGTTCTTAGCAGCTAGAGCTCCTGGGATGTGCCCGTGACACAGTGCATTGCCCAATCTTTCCTGTTCCTTCTCCCCCCCCCTCCGCCCCTTTGACTTCTCTGCATGTCTGTAGAGCCCCCGTGGCTCCAACAACGATGTGGCAAAATACATATTTACAGGCTAAGCCAGCTAAATATAGGCTTCCCTTTAAAGCACCTGAGGATTTGGAGATATCTTTGCTGGGTCCCACCCCATCTCCCAACCCCACAACACACACACACACACACACACACACACTGATGCCTCCCTAGTCTCCAAGAAGCATGTGATCTTTACAAGGTTACACAGGGTGCTAGGGTACACTGTGAGACTGATGGGAAGAAAGCCAGTAGCCAGAAAAGAAAAAAAAACAAAACAAAACAAAACAAAAAACAAAAAACCAGGCAGTAGCTATCTCCCTGCTGTGGGAAGAAGGGAACCACAGTTGCTCTCTCTGCAGGTGCAGTGATAGACTTTAGAAATAAAAAGACCCTTTGGTAAGTTTAGAAGAAAGGTCACCTTCAAAAATTATCTCAGGACAGGGGTGCAGTTAAGAGATGTAACATTTTCCTTGAGGCCTGGGTTCAGTTTCTACCACGGCAAACAGAAACGACTCAGAAGGGTTTGGAGGAGTCACGGGCAGGAAGGCTTATATAGCAGAAGTTCACATAATGGACCTTGAAAAGAAGCAGAGGCCCAGTGTCTCGTGAAAATAGACTCAAGAACTGTAGACAGCGGGAGCTCGTGCCCAGCCACGTACCTGCCCACACTGAGCAGGCGCGCCCCCTGGTACATGCTCCGATCCACGTGCTTCAGTGGCAGTGCCAGCCCACACTCTGAGCTCCAGCCTCTGTGCCTTCTGCATTTTCAGGATCTCTTTAGTGTCCTGGGCGACTCCTCGAGGTTGGCCTATCCTCTCTGGCTTACAAATGAAGAGATCTGTCAAAGTCCTTGATCTTGGAAGTGGCAGCTTGTTGGGGTGGGGGTGGGCACATTCTAACAACAACAACAACAACAACAACAAAAGGCCTGATTTCAAAGCCCAGTTCCAGCCCGTGGCCCGCAGGAAGTAGGAGACACCCAGGGTCATCCTTGGTCAGAAGATTTCAGACATTCAGGTTGAGCATGTTGGGAACTGAGGAATCCGAAATAACTAGCCCAAGGTCACGGAGCGAATGGGAGGAGCTGGGACTCAATTCAGACCTGCAGAACCCTGGCTGGGGCTCTTAACTGTGAGAGCGTTGCTCATTCCATCCTGTTCCCAGGGACTCTAACTCCTCACCACCACCCCACCCCGGCACGGCCACGCTGGGTAAGCTCTCCTATTTGGAAATGTGGGTTCACAAGCATATCCTCCCTGGATCCCAGAACAAGCTCAAGGCCCTGGCCAAACAAAGGAGAGGAACTGGGGTGAATGTTGGCGAACCACAGAACAGGCAAAGGACGGGGTCTAGATTATCTTCTTCACGCGTGACAGTGGTCAGGAAACAAGGTTTTCAGAGGTTGTCTCAAGGGCCCAGGGCCGGGAAGAGCAGCCAGCCTTGGCCCCCAGCCCATGCCGGAGCCCAGGGTGCTGAAGGCTGGGACTTATCGCACATCAGACTCTCTCCACCCATCATCACCATCTTCGCACCTGCCATTTAAAGCCGGCAAGCCTCCAGGCATATCATCAAAGAACACCTTCCAAGAGGGCCCTCCTGAGAAACAAGGGCGGCCAGGCCCGGAGAGGGAGGATTATCATAGCCTGGTACAGTTTCTATCATTTAGTCATTGCTGGGGAGGCTTCTCCTTCCCCTACACAGGGTCATACGTTTCTGGGCTGCTGGCACCTCTCCCAGGCCTCAGTTTATCCCCCCCACCCCCCACCCCCCCAGGGAGCACGGAGGAGATACTCGACTTCCTCAAGGTCACCCAGATAATAAGTGGTATAGCCAAGACCTAAAGCCTGGATCCTGGCTCGACGTTGGGGGACTACTCCATTCCCCTCTCTCTACAGGACACAGGAAAGGAAAAGCCTTCCATCCCAAGATCACTAGGTACACTGATGATGAGTATCAACGGTTTCCTCTACCCCCCCCCCCCAGACCAAAAGTTTCAAATCATCCTGGGTTGCTAAACAGGCAAGAATCTGTGAACATTACAGCCCGAGGAATGAAAGTTTACCTCTGACAGGCAGGGACAGGATGGGGGTGACACCCCGTGCCCCACCCATCTCTTAGGCAGATTGTGTCCTGCCTGATTGTGTCCTGCCAAGGAACGAGTAAGGCAGTTACCACGCTTCTTCAGAAGTTCCAGCTTGGCTGTTGCTCAGCCTTCTAGGAGCCCCATGAAATAATCATCTCAACTCATTAGCCACAGTCACCCAAGCTCCGCGTTAACCACACGTTCTCACATCCCAAAGCCCTCAAAGGAGTTTTCACTCTGCGGAAATCACTGGACAAGGGAGACCTGAGGGTACCCATAAATCCAGTTCATTCTAAATTTCTGCCAAGGCTGTTGGGAAAAGGGCTAACAGCTGGTTCTCAACCCCTCCTCCCACCTGGCCAGGAGTGTGGGTACAGACCCCTTGGGCTGGGGCCAGTTAAAAATGACTCACCACAAAGGGTGTGGGAGATTCTGGGCAGAACACCCTGGGCCCTGGGCCCTCCCCCAGGGAACGAAGGAACTCTAAGGAAACACTGCTCAGATTCCCAACCGGCAACGGGCTGAGCAGAAGGGCATCGCCCAACCACCACAGCGGGAGCTGGGGCTGTAACACAGTTGCTAAAATGCTTGCCCTGCAAGTAGAAAGCCCTGGGTTAGAGCGACTGCCCAAGCCTGTAATTCCAGCACTCGGGAGGTGGCGGCGGCAGTTGGATCGGGAAAGTTCAAGGTCATCCTTGGCTAAATATTTAGTTCGAAGCCAGCACAGGACACTGCAGATCCTTTCTCAAAAAACGAGCAACCGACTGCCAGAGTCGGGTTAGGGGGGAGGGCTCAAAAACCCCGGACTTGAATTGGAGAGCAAGTCTTAAAGCTGGTTCAGGAAAGAGGGCAAGCCCTAAGATGGGTCAGGGGGTGAGAAGGGACCTGGATGGCTTCTTTACCCTGCACAGATCCCCAAATGCAGAACTGGGGAGGGGTAAGTCTCCTGCCCACTGTGCGGAAATGGAGGGGGCATCCGAAAGCCTGAGATCTGGGTTCATCTCCGGCTCCAGAGGAGAGCCAAAAAATCTTCCCTCTCCTGGCACACTACTCTAGGGAGCTAGTCCAGTGGTTCTTGGCTCCTCCCCATCCCAATCTTCAGGGTTCCCAGGCGGTTTCCCCACACCCCATCCCCCATGCGCGGAGCTCTTCCGCACGTGCCAGGGGTTAGTGCCCCACAAAACCCACACGCTGAGAACGGAAAGGTAAAGGGTTCCCTCCATGAGCTCGGCCAGGCCAGCCGGAGTGAGAAAACGGGAAGAGGAGGAAGAGGATGGAGGGGAAGAGGGCGGGGGAGGAGGCAAAGGCCGCAGGAAGGCCTGAGATGCAGGAAGCAGCTGGGGGGGGGGGGGGGGGAGGGAGGCTTTGTGCCTGAGTTGTTTTCTGGGTCCTAGTGTCCTCCCTGTTCTGTTCCTGGGAATTTACCGACGACTGGAGCCACACATCTAAGACCTGAATTTTGGATGGATCCTCAGTGCTAGATTGGGGAAGGATAACGGGCATACAAGGTCCCTTGTTGTGTATGTGAGGAATGAAGGAGCTCTAAAGAAGTTGAGTTTTTAAGATGGGACTTGTAGGGAACACATAAACACACACACACACACACACACACACACACGCAAACACACTTGCACACAAGTGTCCCAAACCCTCTAAGTTCCCAAAGTAGAACTCTCAATAGGGAAACTTTGGCCCTAGGCCTCTAGAATCATTCCTTCCACTCCTCCCCCAACACCTTCCAAGCCTTCCTGTGTCAGAGATAGTTGTCTGGAAGGTTCTGAAGGCCAGGATTGTACGCCTCTCCCCAAGCGCGTAAGAGAAGAATGTCATTTTAAGACTTCCAAAGGCAAAAGAGCACTTTTGGTAATCTCCTGTCATATGGGTGACACACACACCCCAACCCCGTCCCTTTCTTCATTTCTCCTCCCCACAGAGCACCACCAAGATTGCTGGACCAAAGTTTTACATCCTGAAAAATGAAAAGAAAAAAAAAAATCCCTATGGGGAGTTGTTAAAATGAAGAATCCCAGGCTCCGAGAGTCCCCCTTCACCAACTTTGGGAAGGAGCTGGAAATATGTGCTTTGATCTAGCACCCAACAATTTTGATGCTGGTAGCCCTGAACACCCGAAAGACCATTAAGGAAATGATTAAGGGCCCTCCTTCACTTAGTGGGAGGAGAAGGCCAGCTCCGAGACTCCCGTGGCTAGATGGCTCCCCGCCCCCAGGGTTAAATGAGGGGACGCCTATGTGGGTTATGAAAAGCCGCCGAGTTTGGGATGGGAGGGTTGAAGAAGAATAGCCAAGGTCCGAGGAGCTGCAGAAGGCTGTCCGCCAACTATGAGTAGGAGAGACCAGGCGACAGGGTGGGAGGGAAGGGGAGGGCTCACAGGCTCCGGTGCCGGAAATCCGATCCCTTTAGGACCCAGTGGTACCAGTCCCCCAGCGGCGGCGGCGAGAAGGGCAGCCGCTCGGTCTCCGGCAGCCGCGGTTCGGGCAGAGCGAGAGAAAGACCGAGGCTCGGGGCGCGGGGGGGAGGGAGGGAGGGAGGGAGGCGCGGCGGAGCGGCCCGGGTCAGCGGAGCAGCCACGGGCGCGGGGATGCCGGGCACCCCGAGAGCCAAGGCCCCCGGCCGGAGTAGGGGGCGCCTGCGCCGCCAGCGCCGCTGACACCGCCTCGGAGGATGTGAGCCGGTGCCGCGGCCGCTGCTTCGCGGGCTGGGCGCGCGGTCCCAGCGGCTCCAGCCAGCCTCCGCTTCTTCAATTTGGGTGGGGGCGACCGCGCCAGGCCGCTAGAGCTTTCGAAGGGGGCTGGCTGTCTTTGGCAGCTTGGTTGGGGGAGGCGACCCACACAGGGCGCCCGGAGATTTTTCTTTTTCTTTTTTTTTTTTAAGCAGGGTTAACTGTTTTTTGGCAGCTTGGTTTCTGGGGGACTCTATAGAAGGCCTTTCGGGATTTCTTTCTTTGGGGGAGGGGGCGGTGGTCCCGACTTGGCCAACCGCCTGCTGGAGGGGGGCAGCGGGGAGCGGGGGGATGCGAACCCGGCTCCCCCAACCATGATGAAGACGGAGCCTCGGGGGCCCGGGGGTCCCCTCCGGAGCGCCTCCCCGCACCGCAGCGCCTACGAAGCGGGCATCCAGGCACTAAAGCCTCCGGATGCGCCCGGGCCCGACGATGCACCCAAGGCGGCCCACCATAAGAAATATGGCTCCAACGTCCACCGCATCAAAAGTATGTTCCTGCAGATGGGCACCACCGCGGGGCCGCCGGGTGAGGCAGGCGGCGGCGCAGGCATGGCCGAGGCCCCACGGGCGTCCGATCGCGGCGTGCGCCTGTCCCTGCCGCGGGCCAGCAGCCTGAACGAGAACGTGGACCACAGTGCCCTGCTCAAGCTGGGCACCAGTGTGTCGGAGCGCGTGAGCCGCTTCGATTCCAAGCCCGCGCCCTCGGCGCAGCCCGCTCCGCCGCCGCACCCGCCGTCCCGGCTGCAGGAGACGCGGAAGCTGTTCGAACGGAGCGTCCCCGCGGCCTCGGGTGGCGACAAGGAGGCCGTGGCGCGGCGGCTGCTGAGGCAGGAGCGCGCCGGCCTGCAGGACCGGAAGCTGGACGTCGTGGTGCGCTTTAACGGCAGCACCGAGGCGCTGGACAAGCTGGATGCTGACGCCGTGTCGCCGACGGTCAGCCAGCTCAGTGCGGTCTTCGAGAAAGCCGACTCGAGGACCGGCCTTCACCGTGCACCCGGTCCCCCACGGGCCGCGGGGGCGCCCCAGGTCAACTCGAAGCTGGTCACTAAGCGGTCCCGGGTGTTCCAGCCACCGCCGCCGCCTCCCGCCCCGTCGGGGGATGCTGCGACCGAGAAGGAGCGTGGCCCCGGAGGGCAGCAGCCCCCACAGCATCGGGTGGCCCCTGCCCGACCTCCGCCTAAGCCGCGGGAGGTGCGCAAGATCAAGCCTGTGGAGGTGGAGGAAAGTGGGGAGTCTGAGGCTGAGTCGGCTCCCGGGGAAGTGATCCAGGCCGAGGTGACCGTCCATGCAGCCTTGGAGAATGGCAGCACCTCGGCCACCACAGCCAGCCCTGCACCCGAGGAACCCAAGGCCGAAGCGGTCCCCGAGGAGGAGGAGGAGGCGGCGTCGGCGTCAGTGGCGACGCTAGAGAGGGGGGTGGACAATGGCCGGGCCCCGGACATGGCACCTGAAGAGGTGGATGAATCCAAGAAGGAGGACTTCTCGGAAGCGGACTTGGTGGACGTGAGCGCCTACAGTGGACTCGGGGAGGACTCTGGGGGCAGTGCCCTAGAGGAGGACGATGAAGAAGATGAGGAGGACGGGGAGCCCCCTTACGAGCCGGAGTCAGGGTGTGTGGAGATTCCTGGGCTTTCAGAGGAAGAGGACCCGGCCCCGAGCCGGAAGATCCATTTCAGCACCGCACCGATCCAAGTGAGTGATCCCCCTTGGACACCCCCCCACCCCAAGCTGCCCCTGCCACGTGCTGTGGTCGCTCCCGCCCAGACATCCGTGTTTGACAGGCTGAGTCAGCCCCTGCCACCCAGCCGGGTTCCCAGAAGTTCCCACAATGAGGGAGGCGTGGGGTGTGGGGGGGGGGGACTTCCAGCTGTTTGTCAGAGTGGGAAGGTTTTCAGGTCTCTGATTGTGAAGGTGGCCTGCTGCGACCTGCCCTCAGGTGCCAGCATCCCTCCCTACCCCACACCTACTCTGGGACACCTGCTCTCTCTTCCTCCCCCAGACATTCTTTCCTCCAGAAGCTGCCAGAGGCTGGGACTTGGCTGGCCTGAAGGGGTATGGGACTTGTCCTGGGGACACTGTTCCCACACAGGCCCTGCTGTCAGGAAGAGAAAGGTGGGGAGCTTGGGACACTTCCTGCTTCTGGCTGTGTGAGGCTGGCTCTGTCTGGGGAGAGAGAGAGGGGAGCTAGGAACTTCCCCACAGATACAGAGGGAGGCGGCTCTCCTTCCCTGCCAGTACCCCCACTCCAACTTTACAGAAGTGAAAGAAGGAAGCAGACATGTCCGAGGATGAGCTGGCCCATGGCCATGTGACAGGGGCTGGGGAAAGACCAAAAGAACACCTCAGGGTCTGTGCTGGGCCAGCTTCCCATCTCCAGGGTTGCACAGGAAAGGGGCATCTTAAGTGGTCCTTGAAGGAGCAGGCCCTACAGGAAGAGGGCGGTGAGTCTGGAAGTCCCTCCCCCCACCCCCAAGGTGCCTGGCAGACTTTCATACCTATAGTCTGGGAGTCCTTCCTCTTTCCATATTCTCTATGCACTTTAAGAGAGTCTGGGGGCTTGCTTTGGTGGGGGTGGGGAGAGTGTCAGTCCCCCCTTTCTCTAACACCACTATTGGTGATTGGTTTGTGAACTGTGCCAGCCAGTGCTTTGAGATCCTCTGATCGTGGTGGTAGAGAAAGGTGTCCCCTGGGGAGAATTAAGAACAGGGGAGCACTCCTGTTTCCCCTTGCCCCGTGAGCCCAGCTGGTACATCCAGCTTTGATGGTCTGGTCTTCCCTACCCAGGCTCTCCCGGGCCTGGCACCTGGCCTGGCCTGCCCCCGGGGAGCACCGAGGACTTTCCTTGGCCTAGGCCCTGCTCCTCCTTGCCCTCTGAAGCCAAACCCCCATGTGTTTGCTTGCAGTTTCCATAGTTACTCCTGGACACCAACGCTGAGTTTCTCTTACTCTCAGCCTCCTCCTCCTTTCCCCCAGGCCAGCAGAGGTCCAAAAGGTTAAGGGTGGCCAGCCTCTCGCCCCTCCCTGCCCAGGGGGTTGGGTTGGAAGACCTGTCTGTCCGTGCCCTGTTCCCTGTGAAAGCAGTGGGGTTCAGGAAGGAGTGGAGGCTGTTGGGAGGGTGTCAGAGGCAGTTGTCCCTTCCCCACAGGGTTTTTTTTGAGCAGCCCCATGCCCTCATAGAGAGGGAATGTGGTCTGGGCCTCTGTCTATATCTGACGCCTTACCCTGATTTTTTGGTAAAAAATAGCACATGATTTGGAGCAGTGCTCCGGACTCCCTGGTGACTCTGAAGCAAGCCGGCCACTAGCGGGAGAGCCGGGGCGGTGCAGAGGCTCCACGTGCCTGACTTTTGGCCTTACTGGGGCTTTTTTCCTCCTCAGCCTGGCCAGGGCCCCAGGCTTTTCTCATCTGCCACCTCCACACTGATTGGGAAGCCAGGGTTCTCTGCCCCTCCCTGACCTGGTTGTCACCGTTATGGAGGTTGGGGTTTCTGCTCAGGACAGGGGATGTGATTCCAAACCCTCAGCCAAGGAGATGGCTGAACCCAGGGCCTTCTGATCCGAGGAGTGACCGGTGGTCCCAGGCCTCTGAGCCTGAGGCCTGCCTGGGCCAGAAGACAAGGCCCTCCCTGATCAGGCCCCCAGAGTGTTCTGGGAGTCAAAGTGGAATGTGTGTTGGCAAGTGGGGATGGTTTTGTCGAGGAGGAGAGGGCTGGGCGACACTGTATCTGGGCACAGGGTAAAGGCCAGACAGAGGCCTCCGGTGAAGAGATGGGCCAAGGCCAGTTTGCTGACCCAGGCTTATGCCATGCTTTGTCCTAAAGCTTGGAACATCTTTGCAATAGGGAACTAAGTCACTAGTGACCCACCTACCACAGCTCATCTAGAATCTAGTGCTGCCCGGCTACTGGATAAGCAGCCCCTGTGACCTTGGGGAATAGATTATATGTGGAATAGAGGGAGAGTCTGTTGCTTCGGGACCGGGACCGCTGGCCAGATGTTGGGGAACAGTCCATTGGCCACTGCACAGTAGCTGGATGAGCGTGAGAGTGTCCGATACAGTAGAGTGAGGAAGGGCGGTAGCTAGGTGAGCACATCGGCCCCAGCTGTGCTGCTGCCTGGTCCTGGAGTCTCCTCTCCGCCTCCCACCATGGCAAACCTCTGTGATGAGACTGGAGGTTTGGATGACAGTCGGTAAGCCCCAACAAAGGAGCAACCCTGCCTACAGGGTGCCCGCGCGCATGCTCCCAGAGCACGGTTCTGGCTGGAGACAGTGTCTTCCTCTAATCCCTCCAGCCGGTCCAGCTGAGGAGAGCTGCCTCTACCTCTCCTGCCCCCACTTGCGATGCCCACCTGGCATGGCTAGCAGTAAATCCAAAAACAAAAACCAAAACCAAAAACCACCACAGTGCCTCCTGACGAGGCATCAGGTACCCACAAAGCCCCGTCTCCCTTTGGCTGATCCTATGACGAGGTCAGAGTTAGACATCTGGAAGGAGACAGCAGAGGGGCCCAGGGAGCGCTGTGTAAGGACAGACAGACTGCCACTGCACATGGTCCTCGGTCCCTTTAGGGCCCCAGTCTTGGGACCTGTGTCTGGCTCTTCTGGTACCTGCGGACAGGGGCACTGCTCTTCTGGGACACAGTTCTGGCATGTGGGAGGGTCACAGGGGTCCCGCTTTCTCCCCCACTCCTGCTCTCTGAGGCCTGCGTGGGATTTAATGGCCTCTCCTTGTCTATGGAAGAAGGAGCCTCCCCCCCCCCCCCCGTGGCCGTCCTCTTCAGCATCCGAGCAGGGAAGGGTCCTGGTGCCTTTGCGTCTTTCCTCCTTCCCTCCTCCTCCTCCCCTCTCTCTCCCCATCTGGCATCCTCCAGTGTCTTCTCCTCTGTCCTTCTTCCCCTCCTCCTCTTCCTGTCTCCGGTTCAGCCTGTTCCTCCTCTGTGTCTGTCCACCCTCGGCTGTCTGGCTCTTAGGTCTCATCTCTTCCTTTCCCCCTGCCCTGCTATGGGAGATTCCCAGGCTTTGCAGTCTCCCGGGGAGTGTCCATCTGGTCCTCCCCAGACTACAGCATGTGGAATGGACCTTTTGCTCCCTTGCTCCTGGGGCTCTAGAACTAGGCAGCCCTCTTGCTGGGAGCTGGATTCCTTGTGAGATCAGTGTAAGGGAAGGGCCTCTGGACAGACGGACACGGGGCTTCGGGCAACTCGGCTGGCCCACGGGCCTTCTCCTGCCGGCGTGCTCTGGCGCTCCTGCGGACCTCTGAGGGCTGCTCCTTCCCAGGTCTTCAGCACCTACTCCAACGAGGACTACGACCGGCGCAATGAGGACGTGGACCCCATGGCGGCCTCTGCCGAGTACGAGCTCGAGAAGCGAGTGGAGAGGCTGGAGCTGTTTCCTGTGGAGCTAGAGAAGGGTGAGAGACCGGGCCGCTCTGAGGCGCACACTGGGGTCTTCTATGGTGCTTGACTGCCACCCCTGTGGGCACCACATGCTGGGCTGCTTGATTCCAGCACCTGCTTGCCTCTCTCGGCATCCCTTGTCAGCTCCGAGAGCCACTGGGGTTTCCGGTGTGTTGCCGAGGGATGATACTTGGCGGACACATCTCCTAAGTACCGCGTAGGTGATCCGGGGCTCTGTTGGAGGCCCAGAGACAGGTAAAAGCAGGCTCCCAGGGAGATGGCGCCTCTAACTTCAGCCTTGCGTGCGGGCATGCGTGCTGGGAGGAAAGAGAGGCTGTGTTTGATAGAGCCTCGCCAAGGGAGTGTGCTCTAAAGTGAGCCCTTCAGAGCTGAGCTTTAAAGAGGCGCCATCTGGAAAGTGGGGTTGAACAGAGAGGTGCACTCGGCATAGGATGAATGCGTGACCAGGGTGGCACGGACCACGGCAAGGGCATGGTCATAGCTGAGAGGGATTGGGAGCTCCTGTAGGGACGGGGAAAGCTATTCCAGAAAGTTCAGTGTCCAGGCACTGGTGGTCCGTGCCTTTGGGAGGCAGAGGCGGGCAGATCCTCTTGAGTTCTAGGTCAAACTGGTCTACAGAGGGAGTTCCAGGACAGCCAGGACTACACAGAGAAACCCGGTCTTGGGGGTCGGGGGTGGGGAGAGAAAGAAAAAGAAAAGGAAAGAGGAAAAAAAAAGATCACTGTGGTATGGGTACAGGGAGGAATCATAGTGGACGATGGTCTCCCATCGTGGCGTCAGCAGTCACGTAGAGGAAGCGGCTGCACTGGGCAGGAACTGTCAATAGTGTCTGGTGACCACTTGACCTAGCGGAGCTCAGAAGCGGGAGAGAGGAATCGGGCTTCCCAGGCCTGGCATCCAGTGGACAGAGGTGCCCGTGCTCCGGGAGTGTCCGTGGGGAAGGTCATATGTTTGGATGCTAGAGGCCCACGGGTCACACGGTGCACGCGTAGCTGTGCGGAGCTGGGCGGAGCTAGGCGTAGCTGGGCAGTAGGCGTCCATGTTTGGTCAGTGAAGCTCTGGGCTTAGAAGAGACTAATTGGAGACCAGAGGCTCAGGGCTACGTCCTGGCTCAGTCCCCACCCCAGCCACACACCCTTATCTGTATGCACAATAGTCTGCCACACCCCAGCCGCCCGACACACACCCTGCTGCCAGGCAGCTCCCGGGATAGGGCAAAGGGCAGGAAGTGAGGCATATGGGTTAGCCTGGCAAAGGGGAGGTGGGTGGGACCAGAGCTCTCTCCCAGCATGGGGTGACACCTAAGCTGGGGACTGCTTATGGAAAGGCGGCGGGCATGGATACGGATAGGGTAGAAGATCCCTATCATGGCTTCTCCCCTCTGCCTCACAGACTCTGAGGGCTTGGGCATCAGCATCATCGGCATGGGCGCCGGAGCCGACATGGGCCTGGAAAAGCTGGGTATCTTCGTCAAGACCGTGACCGAGGGTGGTGCAGCCCATCGGGATGGCAGGTACCCCCACACACACACACCCTGCACTTCCTCCCCCCTTCCACTCCCTTCCCCAAGTCTCTTTTATCTGGGGGGGGGGGAACTGCCCCTCTGGGAGGCGTGTGTGTGTGTGTGTGTGTGTGTGTGTGTGTGCTGTGTGAGTCTTTGGATGCTCGCGGAGCACCGCTGTGCAGGTGCTGTGCCAGGCTTTGGGGTGACAGCCGCGAACAGATGGAAGCCCTCCCCGGGGGGCCCCACACATTCTGTGGGGGGAGGGGTGTGAAGCTTGGCTGTACCTAGTACGGTGTGTACTGGCTTAGGGGGTGTGCTGGCCCTGGTAGGAAGAACACGGCTGCGTGTCTGGAATAAGGCTTCACATTTCTTTCCCTTAACGAATACTGAGGGCCTGACGCGCACTGGGTTGGTGCCAGGCGCTGGCCGCCAGTGCAGAGGGCCTTGCCCTCGGAAAACAAGCCGTGTAGTAAAGTAGACAGATACCAGACAGAACAAACAAACTAGATGAATGGGGAGGAATAGATGAAGGCCCAAAGTAGGAGGGCCTAGCCAGGAGTAGTGGCGCACGCCTTTAATACCAGCACTTGGGAAGCAGAGGTAGGTGGATTTCTATGAGTTCAAGGCCAGCCTGGTCTTCAAAGAGAGTTCCAGGACAGTCCTGGCTATACACAGAGAAACCCTATCTCAAAACAAACAAGCAATAAAGTAGGAGGGCCTGGCCACTCTGATGGGGTGGGCTTCTCAGAGGAAGTGCTAGTGGAAGAGCTAAAGGCCAGGCAGGGACTAGCAAGGCCCAGTGAGTATATATAAAAGGTTCTTTGTGGGCCAGTATAGTGACTTAAGCCTTTAATCCCAGCACTCAGGAGGCAGAGGCAGGTGGATCTAAGTGCTTGAGGCCAGCCTGGTCTACAGAGTGAGTTCCCAGATTGCCAGAGTGAGATCCTGTCTTGAAAAACAAAACAAAAATAAATAGAGATAAAAGGTCGCTTGTGAGCACAGGGCCTCCCGCATGCACGCCAGCCCCGTGCCAGCTGAGCGGTGTCCCCAGCCCGAGTGGAAGGACTTCCAAGCGGCAACCAGTGGGGCAGGGGTGCAGATAGCCAGGGCGGCTGGGATGGGGAGGATCGGGCTACCTGTGGCTGGGGTTCCAGAGCTGAGGTTGCTCGTTGTTTGTGCGTAGGTGTGTGTGCCTGGGTGGGGCATCGGTGGCCAGAGGCCTGGGGTTCTCTCAAGGCCGCTCGAGCTCTGGTATCCGGGCTCCTCTCTGCCAGATTTTCTGTTGTGTGTGTTGCAGAGGGAGGAAGTGGGAACGGCTATAAGGCTTTCCCTGAGGAAAGCTGTGAAGCGTTGACACCCTCACCCACTCCGCGTGCCTGGGATGAGCGGTGAGGACTGGGTACTGTAGGGTCATGTTAGAGGCTTTTGCCTGCTGTGGCGTAGGTGGCATGAAAGCGGCAGGGACAGAAGGGTGGCGTCCTTCCTGGCACTTCCCGCCCTTTCCAGAGCTTGGCCTCTGCCGCCTGTTTGCTAGCAAAGCAGGTATGTGAGCGTCACGGGCGGGCGAGCGCCCACGTGAGAACGCAGCCTGTAAGGGGGAAACCTGCTCGCCTCAGGCATTCTCTCCGTTTCCACCCGAAGCCCCGAGAGGCTTGAAGCCTCCCAAGAGGTGGAAATCGAGGAAGAAGGTATCCAAATCTTCCTCCCATCTTCTGCAGCCCCTCACAGGCAAGGCTACCAGCCCATCTTCCTCTCCTTTGGGGGGCCAGGACACCCCCGCACCTAGATTGTGTTGGGGGTATGCAACTTTGTGGATGTGGATTGGTGTGTGAGCAGGACAGGAGCATGCTTGGGTCTAAGGCATTTGGGTGGACACTGGGGCGGTGACATATGTCATGTAAAAATGAGCTCAGAGCAGGTCACATCACCCTGTTGAGTATGACTGGAGACAAGAGTGTGGCTGATACAGGAAGGATCCCGGCCACCTCTCCTGGTCCTGGATGACTGCATCTGTATTGCCTGGCTCTCTCTCTCGCTCTCTCTCTCTGTTCTCTACCTTTTTCCGGGAACCTTGTTGGGACTGAGCCTTGACTGTCCGGTGGGAAGAGTCCGCCTTGAACCCAGCCCCTGGTCCTCCAACGGCCCCATAACAAGTGTCACTGTCCCTAGGATCCAGGTGAACGACCTGCTGGTGGAGGTGGACGGGACAAGCCTGGTGGGAGTGACCCAGAGCTTCGCGGCCTCTGTGCTTAGGAACACCAAAGGCCGAGTGCGGTGAGAGTCAAGGGAACGTTCGGGCAGAGCGCTGGTCCTCTGAGCACCGGGTCCCTGCTCGGGGGACTGTGCCCGCGGCCCCTGCCAGGCCTGCCTTCCCGTCCCTGGACCCCAGGCCACTGTCCACCGCTGGGACTCGGCCTTCCAGATGCCTTGCTCCTCCGTGCTCTCCTCTTGGTTTTCCCTTCCCCTGCTTCTGCCTCTAACTCACCTATTGAAAACCAGACTAGGCTCTGCCCCCTAGAGCTTCATCCCAGGCCCACCCCATGACCCGTCAGTAAGGCTGTCCCAGGAAATGAAGCAGAAGCCTGTGTGTACCCCTGGCAGGACACCTGGGGACCACTGCCTGCCCCACTTGTAGAGGGGCGCTGCCCCCAGGAAAGGGTGTCAGGGAGAAACAGGATGTGGGTGGCCGGGGGAGGAGGGGCTGGTGCCTGGAAGTCCCACTGTTTCCTCCCGCGCTAATCTGCAGTTGCCATCACCCTGCCCCTTCCTGACCAGGGACTTGGAGCGCACCCAAGACACACCTCCACGGTCTGTGCGCCATCCCCTAGGATGGGTCATTTTGCCCACTCTTGTACTCTTGCTTTGGTTGGCTTGGTTTCGTGGTTGTTGGTTTCTCTTTGGTGAGAACAGCTCCTAAGCCGAGAGCCCCTGAGCTCCCGTCCCCTCGTTAGCCCAGCACAGAGTGTGGTTGGTGTCCCCTTCCCACAGCTGGCCAGGAAGGCCAGCAGGTCTCCCTGCTTCTCCTGGTAGGCAGCCATGTGAGAGCCCCAGCTCCCCTATTCATTATTAATTCTACAGCTTCTGGACTGGGCTCTCAGTTCTCCTCCCCTGGGAGGGCCTAGGCTTGGGGGGAGGGCAGTGGTATTCCCAGCTGTAGACAGGCTGAGAGGACGCCAGAATGACAGATGACTCTGGTGCCCCTGCAGGTTCATGATTGGCCGGGAGCGGCCTGGAGAGCAGAGTGAAGTGGCCCAGCTAATCCAGCAGACCTTGGAGCAGGAGAGATGGCAGCGGGAGATGATGGAGCAGAGATACGCCCAGTATGGAGAGGATGATGAGGAGGTAGGGCCGTGACTGCCCTCTGGTGGTCAGATGAAGCAGCGCAGTCATTTGCCTCAATGACTTTTTCCTGGCTTGGTAAAACAAAAAGCAAAAACAAAACAACAGCAAACCACCCTCCCAAGCCTGGGGGGGGGGAGGGGGGCTACGGCCAGAGGGAGGAGCAGACCCTCCCCCTCAGAGGGCCCTGGTCAAACGGAAGAGTCCCACTCTTCTGTCTCCTTGTAACTAGAAGGAAAACAGTCCTCTCTGACTCCTTACTCTGGGGGCGGGGTAGAGCCCCTAATGTAGGGAACCTGATTAGGCGAGGGGTGGGTCCTCAAGGACGCCGAGTGATGGAGGAAGCAGTACGGGAAGGCTCTGCGGGCTGGCAGTGTCTAGCCACGGAGACTCCCTGGTTTGTTCCCAGTCCAACATGAGCATCCTGCTGCGGCCTCGGGCCTGGCAGCAGCGGGGATGCTGAGGGAAGTGGGGTATGGACCCACATTGCCCGCATCCCTCCACAGACGGGAGAGTATGCCACCGACGAAGACGAAGAGCTGAGCCCGACGTTCCCAGGGGGAGAGATGGCCATCGAGGTGTTTGAACTGGCAGAGAATGAGGACGCGCTGTCCCCCGTGGAGATGGAGCCCGAGAAGCTGGTGCACAAGTTCAAGGAGGTTGGAAGAGGGGCCTGGGGGAGGGGGCTGAGGGGGGGGCAGGTGGGGAGCCGACCCCAGGAGCTGAGTGCCACCCTCTGCCTGCAGCTCCAGATCAAGCACGCTGTCACGGAAGCGGAAATCCAGCAGCTGAAACGGAAGGTGAGGGTGTGCGTGCTCGAGTGCACGTGAGCGCATGCGGAGGGGGGCCGGGCGGGGGGCTGGAGGAAGGAGCTCTGGCACCCCCTCCTCCCCAACGCACGACAGTTCACCATGGGCTACTGTGAGACCTGGGATATCAGGATTAAGAGCCCAAGAGCTCTGGCCCATCTGTTCCCCTATCCATTCACTGAGTCTCTTTCCCCTCATGTGTGAGGTGTGGTGTACCAGCATAGAGCTGTGTAGATGAGAAGCCAGTGAGACGATACAGTGGAAATCAGCAGCAGATACCGGAACTTGGCAGCCTGCTTCAGGGTCGGTGCTCAGTCAGAAATCAGTATCAGCAGTTCCCTGATGATGAGCCAAGTCTTACTCCTGGTGTCTCATGCTTTCTGCACAGCCACTCTGCGCGGGCCCTGAGATAAGATAGAAGGGGTTTTTTTTTTTTTTTTGACTCCCTTGAGTACACAGCGGTACACATAGTGACACGTGCCAGCCTGAAGCCACACACCCATTCACTCAGACACCTACACACTCAGTCTGCCCAGATAGGATTTCCAGATACCCGCGATTGGTTGGGCCAGAGGCATTGGCCTGAGTAGGTAGACCCACCTCTGCCCTGGAGAGCACCTCCAGCAGCACCCCCCGCCGGGCAGACACCCAGAAGCACGCAAGCATGACCACCATTCAGGCCACCCAGCCTCGGAAGAGTGTCAGGGGACATGTACATTTACATGTTTACCTGGGCCAGCAGCACACATGCTGGTACTAAGAGCACCAGCTGGTAACACACGTGGCTACTGTATCATGCACAGCAGATGCTTCCGAGCACACTGGGTACCCACACACTCCCGGGCATTGTAGACACACAGATTTCTATATTATTGAAGGAGTCTCGACTCCCACGGGGTTTCCGGGGTAGTAGGAGAAACCGATCTCCAGGGGCCACAAAGATACAGTGCGACAGGGACGCATGTGTCTTCTCCCACATAGATGGAGGAGGGCGGGGCTGGGCGTCCGGGGGCAGAGCAGGCGGGGCTGGGTGGGGGCTTGCAGGCCGACTTTGGGAGGAGGCCGGCAGGGGATGGTAGCTGTTCCCGCGGCAGAGGTGACAAGGCAGTTGGCTGGTGGGAAAGCGGGAAAATGACACTGTGTAGACCTCACCCTTGGAGAACTGCAGCCTCGGCTCTACAGGCACGGAGCTGTGGCCCCGAGGAATTTTTTGGAAGTTCACCACCTAGGAAATGGCGGCGGGTGTGGGAAGGGGGTTTGGGGGAAGAAAGACTTGGATATGGACAGATTGGTTAGAGGCCGTAGAGGCTGAGGGTGAGTCAGAGTCCAGGCCAGGGATGGAAAGGAAGGGCCAGACTATATTTTGGGGGGTGTTCTCAGGGCACGAAGCTGACGGCGAGTCACAGGTGGTTTCAGGTTCAGAAAGCAAAGAGGGAGTCAACTGACATGTCTAAGGTAACTTCTAGACGGCTCACGCCACTTCCGGCACAGTTGGGAGCAAGGGCAGAAGTGACCCTTGTCCTTGTGTGTCTCACGAGTCTGCACAGTAGTCTGCATAGCCGTGGTTCCTGCCTCAAGAGTTACTGAGCCTCCAGGTCAGGAAGAACCCCACCCCAGTGCAGGGCAGGGGGTGCTGCCCTACTGAAGCCCCAGCAGGCTTCTCTGGAGGACACAACAGGTGTGCAAGGGCGGGTAGATGGGGCATTCCTGGCAGAAGGAGCAGCACCTGCCAAGGCCCTGTGGCAAGCGTGAGGGTCCGCAGGAAGGCCTGGGGTATCTAGGCTTCGAAAGCACGAGGTGTTGGCAGTAAGACAGAGGGACAACCAGGACCTGGAGCCTGAGTGTTGGGACTGCGGTGGGACAGCAGCACCTCCCGCCAGGCGAGCAAGTGAAGAGAGCAGGCTCAGACGGGGTGGGTGGGGGTGGGTGGGTGGGTGGGTGGGTGGGGTGTCACTTTTGGCACAGTGTCTCTGAAGAGTTGCGAGGTGGGGCTAGGCTAGGTTCAGGATCCGGCAGGAGCTCAGGGTTTGGGGCTCTGTGCACAGAGATGCTGCGGGAGGCGGGGCTGTGTCTGAGGATACAGAGGAGTGCAGACTGAGCTAGCAGGAATACGGTCCCCTGGGAGCTGGAAAGGGCTGGATTGTTCAAGAATCTCCAGGGATGGGGACTGGTCGGCAAACCATGGCTGCAGGGGTGGGCGCAGAGCTGGTGTGGACTGTCTTTCATATCTGCCATCTTGCCAGCCCTGAGGCATGGCACTCCCATCTTCTGGGTAAGGCAGAAGTTGCTAATTGGTGGTGACTCATGGGTGCCTGCTACTGCCCCTAGCAGAACTCTAAGGTCAGCCTCAGAGAATTAGTAGTTGGGGGCCAGCCAGGCCCCACCGGTGCAGGGATGCTTAGGAGCTGTCGGCTCCAGGGGTTCACTCTGGTCCCCTCCAACCAGGGTTGCTCTTTCCTCACAGTTGCAGAGTCTGGAGCAGGAGAAAGGGCGCTGGCGGGTGGAGAAGGCCCAGCTGGAGCAGAGCGTGGAGGAGAACAAGGAGCGGATGGAGAAGCTGGAGGGCTACTGGGGTGAGGCCCAGAGCCTGTGCCAGGCCGTGGATGAGCACCTGCGGGAGACTCAGGCCCAGTACCAGGCCCTGGAGCGCAAGTACAGCAAGGCCAAGCGTCTCATCAAGGACTACCAGCAAAAGTATGTCAGGAGCCTGGGGGGCTGGGCCTAGGCCGGTGGACAGGCCTTCAGTGGTGGTCCCCACCCCAGCCGTCCCCCAGCTGAGGAGGGAGGCAAGGAACACAGTTAGAGGGCACCGTAATGGGGTACCACACACAGGCCCTAGAGGCCTCGGGAAAGCCTGCGTCTCCCTGGACCAAAGCCACATGATACACCCTAACCCACCATCTGTCCCTCGCCTGTCTCCAGGGAGATTGAGTTCCTGAAAAAAGAGACCGCCCAGCGTCGGGTACTGGAAGAGTCGGAGCTAGCCAGGAAGGAGGAAATGGACAAACTTCTGGACAAGGTAGAACCCTGGGCAGGCTACAGAGGGAGCGGCCTGGAAGCCGGAATCCAGTACTCACTCAGTCGCTGCTGTTTGGGAAGGGTTGCGGTGCTGGCCGGGAGCTCAGAGTCATAGCCTAGGGTGGGGGTGAAGCTACAGGATCCGGCCTGAGCCGCCAGGCCTGAGCCCTCCTCTCTTTGTTCTCTAGATCTCAGAACTGGAAGGAAACCTGCAAACACTGAGGAATTCCAATTCTACTTAACAGGAATAACTCCTTTTACCGGACAATAATAATCCCCTCCCACTATCCTCACCCCCTGTCCTCAATCCCCACCCCACCCCTACCAGCCTGGGGACAGGTGCCCCGACTTCCCCTACCCCTCCGCCCCACCTCCCCCAGCTTCAGGGACCAGAGGGCCCACATTACAGGCCCCTTTCGGGTGGCCAGGGCAGACCATGCTGGCCGGAAGAGCGGCCTCCTCGCCCTGTGGGGCTGAGGCGCAGAGGCCAAGAGAAGCCAAGAGCTGGCCTGGGTGGTGGATGGACACAAGGACCTGCAGACCAAACTGCCAGACTTTCTAACCTCCAGCCTGTGTCTCTGGACCGGAGCGGAGCGGAGCTGGGGCTCTCCCGGCCCCTCCCCATAGGAGGCTGCTCCCTGCCCACAGGGTCCACAGGGTCCGGAGGGCCCCTGGGCCTCTTGACTTGAGATTCTCCGTTCTCGGCCCTTTCCTCTGCCCCATCCTTGTGCTGTCTGTTGCATTCTGGCCTCCTGCTTGGAGGGGTTGACACCTCCCAGCGCTGCTCCCCATTCCCGGAGGGATAGAGCCTACCCTTGAGCCGGAGGCTGGGCCTGGCCCTGCACCGATTTCTCTTGTATCCTTCAGGGGGAGGTGAGTGGGAGCAGGGGAAAGGGGAGTCCAGAACAGTGGACTCCTTAGGAAAGGCGACAGCCCCCAACTTCTCCTGGAGCCGCCCCTCTCCCAGGTGCCAAACAGCCATAGGCCTCCTCCTGGAACTGCCCTGAGGCCACTCTGGGGTTCGGGTTTCCTTGGGCTAGCCTAGGAATGCCAGGAGGGAGGGAGGTCAGCTTAGGCGGTGTGCCTGCAGAGCTCTGAGGAGCTAGGCCCCGCTCTGAGCCACCCCTGGAAGCCTTGTCTTAACATCAAAGAGACTCCGCCTCCCCCCTCTCCTCCCCCACTGTTTTCCAATATTTTCACTGGAGGGCAAAATTTTACTACTCATCTTTTTGGAGACCAGGGCTGCTTGCTGTCAGCCTGCTTTCTAAGTGAAATTGACTCAGTTTCCCCACTTTAACCCCAAATTGGGGCTTGGACCAAGGGAGGTGAGACCCCCTCAGGTACCCTCCCCTTTCAGAACCCATCTCTTGCCACTTCCACATACCATCCCTGCCCTGAGCCTAAGTTTCTGTTCCTTTTTTTTTTTAACCTCTTCTTTTTAAAACAACCCAGTTTTATCCTTTTCGGTTTCTCCTAGTCCCCTGTAAATAGACCATGCCATCAATCAGTATTTCTTGCCCCTTTCTTCCGCCCCTAGACGTGCCCCGACTCCCCGGGAAGAGCTGGCTGTCACAGTGCCCGGCCCCTGCACTTCACCCAGGCAGATGGAGGGGGCGGAGCTGGGTGGGCGGGCCCTCGATGCACTTCCGGTTCTGACCGGCAGCGCTCCTGCCCCGCCCTTGGAGGACCCCGTCTCTGTATATAATATATATATGTATGTATTGTTCCTGGTTTTGTACGGACCATGCCCTCTGTCAGGTCGTCCCCATAAAAGCAGCCCCCGGAGCCTCGCCGCCTGATTTTTTGATGCACTGGAGTGGGGGAGGGGATGCCAGAAGGTCTTTTCCTTTTCCTAATTTTGCACAGGATCTAGGGAGGATCTTAATGTTAGGTCAGTTCTACGACCCCAGCCAACTCACTTGCTACCAATTCTCAGTTTTCTTGAGCTCTCTAGATGGTGTCTTTAGGTCTGTTTTTCAAGAGGTCTTTAGGGTAAGCCAGGGGATGGATGAATACAGCGAAAGCAACTCCCTTCCCTGAAAACCCGAGCAATCTGCAAGACCTCAGAGGTCTCCTATGACGTACCAGGAGGACCAAATATTTTCTAGGAGATAACTTGTCAGAGCACTGTCCTCACGGTCAAAGAGAATGTTCTTTGGCCCTCCTGAGCTGGCTTGGAGGTCCCAGTATAGCCTTAGCTGGCTCTCAGTTCCAGGGACAAGTTTTTGTGACACCCAGAAGTGAATTGTAATGAGACTCCTTTGGTACACGACACAGCCTTTTCTTGTCCAGATCCAGGGAGGCAAATATGTTAAGTAGCTTTGGGTAGGATTGGGGGGATGATCCTCATCTTCCCTCTGATAAGAAAAAAAAAAAAGTCCCAGACTCCAGGTTCCATGGTCACTTTGGTCAGCGCCTGACAACATCCAAGATGAGTGATCTCTATAAGAAGGCCACTGACGGCCCCTGGGGAGCCCCTCCCTAGTAGCTAGGCATTGAAGAACTTGTTCCTCTCGGGCCAAATAATAGCTTTCTGTTATCTATGCTCAAAACTGGTTCTGCACCTCAAGGCCATGTAGCGCCTGTCCAGCTCTGACACCTACATTAGGGTCATCAGAACGCTAGCCATGGTGGTGGCCTCTCCGCCTCTCAGTGCATTTCCTCACACCAGATCATCCTTGGAACTTTGGGAGTCTAGGGAGTACAGGTAGATCCGGGTGTGGCTGAATCCTGTAACAGCTTCCCAAAACAAGAAGACTTGGGTCACCGCGCCATCTGAGAAGTCTCTGCTTAGGGAATCCTTGCCAAGAAATGAAGCAGCTGGCGCTTCCTGGGTGGGCAGAGAAACGCAGGGTTTCTGGTACCAGTACCTATCTCACCTAGGGGACCCTTCCTAGATGTTCCAAGGAATGGTTGCGAGGTCCTTTGTGTTTTAAGTATTGAGTACGTTGTATGGCTGGGTGCCTCGTGTATGGCTTTTTGGGGGGAGTTTCTCAGGCCTGAGCTGTGATTTACCCATGAAATATGCCCATTTGGGGGTCTGTCAAGTGATTTGGGGGAGATTGTGGTCATAGTAATTCCATCAACCAAAGTAAATAATCCATCCCCATCATCTACTGAGGTTAGATCTGCCGTAACCCAGGCACCTGCTGCAGAGGAGATGGGGTAGCCCCCCCACCCCACCCCACCCATCCCAACATCTTAGGCCTGGCTAGGAAAAGGGCTCCATTCCAGCATTGGAAGACACACACACCCTGTAATGACCCCAGAGCCACAGGAAGACACACACACACCCTGTAATGACCCCAGACCCACAGTTCTCAACCTGTAGGCCTCGACCCCCTTCCCAGGGATCCCCTAAGACCATCTGAAAACATATTTACATTATGATTCATAGTTAGCAAAATTATAGTTATGAAGTGGCAACAAAAATAATTTTATGGTGGGGGGGGTCACCACACCATGAGGAACTGTATTAAAAGGTTGCAACATCAGGAAGATTGAGGACCACTGCCCTAGAGAGTGTCTGTCAGCACAGCTGGTCACCAGAGACAGCATCTCCTCCATGTGACTCGAGAGTCTAACCGGACTTTCAGCAGGTTCTATATCTAGCCAGAGGTCCTCCAGCTCTGGGACGCCCCGAACCCTGTTGCTGCTATCTGTCCCCACTCACGGTCTTGGCAGTGGCCTATTCCCACAAACCATCAGGAGAACTCTCTCTCCAGACTCTACTACCCTAAGTCCTGGACTCGCTCCAAGGTCTCCACGTACTCCTAAACAAGTCATTTTCCTTTTGTGAGTGTGTGGCCTGTGTTACCTTAGAGGACAAGAGAAACCCCTAACTTAGAGGTTTATTGGGAGGATGATGTTAAAGAATCTAAAAAGTATCTGACCCTCTTCCCCCCCCCCCCGGGCCTTGCTGCATGGTAGCTAGCTCACGATCACACCCACCACCACTGACCTGCCATCTCTGACTCACCGGGTCCAAGTCTGAGCTCATCCACTCCAAGTCCCACCCCTAGCTAGCATCAGAACTGCCAGGCCTCCAGCCAAGGCCCACAGCCAACCTAGAGCCCTCCTTCTCTCTCCGTTCTTTGTCCAGCCGGCTCCAAATCCTGTCTGTGTCTTCAATTCAATAGCCAGAATAGCTCTCAGCCTGATCTTTAATCTTCATGCCCACTGCTGTCATGGTTCAACAATCCCTTGAGGCCAGCGCCTAGATTTCCGGCTGCCCTCTGCAGTCCGTTCTCCACTGGGGTGCCCAACGAGTCTTTCTAAAATCTATGATGGCACACCTTCCTCCTCGGTTAAGCTTTTTTTTTGGGGGGGGGGAGCAGAAAGTAGTAGAATAAAGTGTCAACCCTCCAACCTCAATTTTCCCTGCTGGTCCATCCACCCTGCAATGCCCAGGGATAAGTCTCCCATAGCTTGGCCAGCAGGAGTGGCCACACGTCTCTAGGAATCCTCCCTGTGCCCTACTCCAGGGCCTCGAGTGCACGCCCCCTCCAGAACTTAAAAGTGTCTTTCCCGCTCCTGGACCCACGGCTCTCGGGCTTGGGAAGTCCCACTTGGCTGAATCCTGACTGCACTGGGCCGCGTCTGGTCTGTTCCTCGGCGGTCCCCTTCTGCTTCAGCGCCCCAGGCTGGCGGCTCAAGCAGATGCTTGTTGAATAAAAGAGAATCAGAAGCCCTCGCGGACCCTGCAGAGGAGACGGAAAGCCCCGTGCGTCCCGAGGCGGGACCGCCTCCCTGGGCGCTTTCCCCGCCACTCGTGCGCAGACTCCCTAGCGCCGAGCCGCCCGCGGTCCGAGAAGTAGCGGCAATTGGGATCCCCGGCCCGGCCGCGGGCACCCGCCGCCTCCTCCCCTCGGTCCTTGCTGCCTCCGCCCCGCCTGCCCTCCTCTTCCCTCCTTCCCTACCGCTCTTTGTCTCCGGGGCGCTCGGCCTCCCCACAAACATCTCCCTCCACCCCCCACCCCCGTCGCCTTATCCCAGGCGACCCCCCACGGACCTAGCCACTGCGACGCTGCACAAATCGGCCGGTGGCGCGAGGGTCTGCGACCCCCGGGGCTTGGCGGGGGCGGGGCGGGAGGTGGCTCTCAGGCTCTCTCTCTCTCTCTCTCTCTCTCTCTCTCTCTCTCTCTCTCACACACACACACACACACACACACACACACACACGTACACGCACGCACACACGGAACATCCTCCCGTCAGGTTTTCCCGGTCCAGCCCCGCCCGCCCGCGCCTCCTGCTTCCCGCAGACCTTCTCCCTGCATCCCTACACACCTCGCCTCTCCATTCTTTCCGGCTCCGGGACAATCCCCGCCGATCCCCCCCACAACACCCTGGGATGGAGCGACTCCAGCCAGCCCGGAGCCCCCCGCGACCGGGGTGAAAGTCCTTCGCCCCTCTCCTGCCCGGCACTCGCCCCGACGAACACCATGGGCCTGAGGGGTTCCTGGGGCGCCGGACGCTGAAAATGACGGATGCTGGAGGTGAGGGGCCGGGTCCCCTAGGGTGGAAGGGGGAAGCGTGACCAGAGACTACTGGACTCAAGGTGGGACCCTCAGCAGGGCTAGATGGATCGAAGCCACAGGGGCCTTTCTTCCTTTATCCCTAGGGAGACCTCACTGGACTGGGGAACTGGGCTGTCAGGAGGGGACAGAGATAGGGTTTGTGTCCCTAATCCCCTTTCTCCCGCCTAAGAAAAAGGGGGGGGGGAGAGGGAGAGGGAGGGAGGGAGGGAGGGAGAGAGAGGGAGAGAGAGAGAAAGAGAGAGAGAGAGAGAGAGAGAGAGAGAGAAGAATGGAGAGAGAGAGAGAGAGAGAAGAATGAAGAGAAAAAGAAATAAGAAAAACTGGTGTGGGGGCAGGGGGAGAGGCCTTAACTCCTTCCTATCCGGCAGTAGACCTGTGGGTTGAAGAAACTGTTCTACCCTCTGAGATTGGGGAGAGGAGAGGGGACTCTGTGATCGGAGTAGGTGCCCTGTCCATTAACCCCATCTTCTAGGATGCTTGGAAGAGCTGTCAAACTCCTGTGGACGGCTCCAAGCCCGGGGCTGACTCACAACTGAGGGCATGGGAGGGGCTCAGCTCCTTAGCTCTACTACTGCCCCCCCCCTTGCCAGCTTGCGTGCTGTGCCAACCACTTCTGGGACTTATCAGCTGCGTGTGTGTGTGTGTGTGTGTGTGTGTGTGTGTGTGTCTGTCTGTCTGTCTGTCTGTCTCCCTGCCTCTCTCTGTCTCTGTGTCTCTGTCTCTCTCTCTCCTACTTGGGCCCCCCCTTTCCCCTCTTGCTTGTGGGGCGTTCTGTTCTGCTCTCTCACCCCACGGTGTGGCGTCAGGGCTACCCAGCTGCTTTCCCTGGGCCTCCTGGGTCTGTTCTTTTCTTGATCTTCCTTCCCAGCTCCCTGTGGACCCCGCCAATCTCTCCCTCTGAATCTGCTAGCTCCTCCTCCTGTTCCATCCCCAGGTTGAAGACCTTGTGTTTAACTTTCTCCTTCCCTTGGGCTCCAGGTAGCTTGGAACTCACCTGCCTTCCCTTTTCCGGGAGAAAGGTCAGAGGTCGCTAATGGCCCTCCAGGAATTGGTAGCTGTTGGGGAAGGGAGTGGTCTGGTGACGAGGGAGCCCAAAGGTTGCCCAGGGGAACGGGTTCATTTGTGCCCTTGTGTAGTTGAACACCCATGAGTATAGAGAGTGTGAGCAGAAGTGGGGGGGAGGTCCTAATTTTCCTAGGCTGTGTTTTAGGGACGGAGCAGGTGACCTGAATCTTATGCATCTGTGGAGTTTTACACGGGATAGTGCGGGAAGGCTCCCCCACAGTTATGGGAGCTGGCGCTGCTAAAGGCAGAGATGAAGAAAGCAGTTTGTGATGAATCAGGATGGGCTGAGAGTCTGAGCTGGAGGCCCCAGTCTGGGGGGGGGGGGGCTAAAACAGACCTTAGTGCACAACAGGCCCTCACCCCTGGATTGGAACCATCAGGAAAGAGCATGGGCTGGCCTGCTCTCTTTAAGAGAGGAGGTGTCATCAGTGTCTGCAGAGAGCGGCCATTCTGATAGGAGAAGCAGCTGCTCTCCTGAGTCTCCAGTCTGAAGGGAGAGCACATGGCTCATCTGTCAAGGAGAGATAAGACCCACATAGGCAACCGGTAAAGTACGAAAAGGTCTCCATTTCTCGGGAATTGGAGAAGTAGCTTTAGACAAATAGGGCGGCGACCCAGGACAGAGATCTGGAGAAGGGACAGCTGGATCCTAATCAAAGAAAGCTTTGCAATCCGATGTCGAGATACAGTTTATGTTGAGGACCAAACTACCTTCATCTGGCCTCTCAAGCCTAGAGAGAAGATTCTAGATATTCAGGGGGCTGTTAGTCCCCAGAGTTCCAGAACAGCCCAGGGGTCCCCTGCCGAGCCATCCCCGACCTCTCCCATATGGCATTGCTTGGCTCAGCTCCAGGATCCCTCTAGCCTGTTGGAGGTGGTTTTAATGCTTGCCTTAATCCTAGCCAGTGCAAACCAGATCCCCCTCCCTCTAGCCAGCCCTCCTCTGAGAGTACCCTTTCCTCCTGAGCAGGGCCAGAACTGCAGATCTGGATAGAGCTGGGAAACAGGAGACAGGGGTCCACGTCTCCCGCTGAGCTCTTGCATATTAATGTTCACACCTGTAAAGCGGGGATACCAAGATGCCAAGCCTAGCAGCTCACAGAGAAATGTCTGTGCCATGACAGGAGAGCTAGAGGGCCTGTGGTCTGGTCCAGTGCCCTGCCCTTCTCCCAGGGACCAAAGTACTAGAAGTAACTGAAGACTGTGTCTCCGCTGTACAGTGACTCCCCACCCTGAGCCACCCCTCTATTCTTATCCCCTGTCTCCTATACCTGTTAGGAGGCCTGCCCACGGGGTGGTATTCTGATACATTTCCCCTGCTTCTCTTCCTTACCTGCCTGTTCTTCATGCTTCCAACCACAAACCGAACCAAATGCCAAAACCTAAACAGCACAACTCTGTCCATCCACACTCCTTCCCAGAACATTCTGGATGCTTTAGAGATGTTCTACTGTGAAAACGTAATGTCTCCATCCATCTGCAAGTCAAGAACTGTGGATTCTGTGGTTCTGTCTGAACACAGAACAGTGAGTGTGTCCCTGCTGGTGGCGGCGCAGACTTCCTGAATAGTTCAAAACAGCAGGTGGTGAGGGTCCTGGTACCAGAGGAAGAGCTGGTAGATACGAAGATGGGTAGAGGCACGGGCATGGGAGATGCTGGATGGATAGGGTACGCAGTGGGAGGGAGGGGAGACAGGGAGGGAGGAGGGAGGGGGAGGGAGGGCAAGCAGATAGATAAAAAGGTCAGTAGGTAAATGGATACAAGAGCCTGGGTTTTAAATCTGGATTTGCCATTAATTGCCTCGAGATCTTGGGCCAGCCACTCCCTCTTCTGTTTCTGTGTAAAATGAGAGATCTGGATTTAATCATTTCCATGACTTCTAGACTGATGCTGGACACTTGATGATGATGAAGGCTTTTAGGGGATGTTAGTAATTGGAGGGCCTTACGCAATGCAGGGACTGGTGTAGCTGGTCCCAGCTCACAGAAGCTGCCTATACTCCGATTGGCTTTGCTATGGCTTTTCTGATTCTGTCTGTCTCCTGCCTCTGCCCCCACAGGCTTCTCTTCCAAGGGCCAGAGGAAGAGTGCTAAGGAAAGGAAAACAGTGGGTGGGCAGGAAGCTAAAAGCTATTGACTCTCTACTGCCAACTGAAGCCATTTATCCAGGATATAATTCTCTCTCTCTCTCTCTCTCTCTCTCTCTCTCTCTCTCTCTCTCTCTCTCCCAGCTCTCTTGAGTCATGGCTTCCTCAAAGCTCCGAGAACCTGTGGATGAAGTTTTCGGTAAGTTCTGCGTGACTCTGTGTCTAGCAGTAGACTTAGCCGCACAGCCCTTCCTTCTGGTGGGCATTGTGTGGGGGAAGGGCAGATAGGGCCCAGAGGGTTCTTCGCTACATGGTGTACTGGTGTACGTACAAGCGATCTCACGTGCAGTGTATCATCTAATTCTCAAAGTCACGTTAGAGTACAGACCAGGGGTGTAAGGTGCAGATGCTGATGTGACCTGCTCTGAAGATCACGGGGAGGCTGGTGAGGTGACATGGCCGTTCAAGGTATTAGCTGTGCCACCTGAGTTTGATTCCCACTCACACATAGGTGGAAGAAGAGACTCAGCTCCACAGTTACCCTCTGACATGCACACCCCTGTTCACACTTAACGCTTACACTCACGTGTGCACATACACACTAATTATAACAATAATTAAAAAAAAAACATAGCATGAAAGCATGAAGACTTGCGTTCAATCCCACACACCTACATACAAACTGGGCATAAGGTGTGTGGGGGGCATGCCTTTCATCCCTGTAGTTGAGAAGCAGAAGCAGGCACATCTGTGAGTTTGAGGCCAGCTTGATCTACATAGAGAGTTCCAGGACATCCAGGGCTACATAGGAAAACCGTGTCCAAAAAAAAAAAAAAAAAAAAGAAAAGAAAAAAAAAAAGATGGCTGAGCAGTCCACACCTGTAATCCTAGTGCTGGAGAAAGGAAGAAAGGATTCCCGGGCCTTTACAGCCAGCCAGTTTAGCCCATCAGTTAGCTCTGGGTGTGGTGAAAGACCCCATCTCAGGAACTCAGGAGGATTGAGGCCACCACCTCTGACTTCCATGCACACGTGCATAGACACTCATGCATATATATGCACGAATACGCATGAATGAATAAATAAAGCACATGGCAGAGAAGTGGCAGAATTGGGACCCCAGAAACACACACACACACACACACACACACACACACACACAGAGCCACACACACCACACCGCCATGCCTTCAGCATCCACTGGTGTCTGTGTACACACTCCTGTCATTTTGAGAGTTTACCCCACCAGGACAGAGCTGTCCACAGGCTGTGTGGCTGTGTTGTGAAAAAGTTGTCACACACACACACACACACACACACACACACCCCGGCTTGATTTGAATGGATGATTCCCGGGTATGACTCCAAGGGGCTCCTACCCATGGGGTGCCACAGGGCTCTCTGGCTTCTGCCTTCTCCCATCTCTGCCTTCCCCTCTTCTCTTCCCTCCTGTCCTGACCACTGGTCCTGGTCCCTGCCAGTACTGTTACCTCCGTCCCTTTGGGAACACTGCTTCCCACCACAGCCTCTACGTTCACCGCCCCCAACGCGTCCTTATCTCTGAGGCTGCCTCTACACCGGTCCAGCCTAGCCTTGGCAGGTCCACAGAGCTGAGCTTCCCTTGGTGGGGGGGTGGGGGGGGCTTTTCTACCTCCTCTGTCCCCACCTCCTTCCTAGGCTCCTCCCCAATCCTTGCTTGTTTTCTTCCAGTCTGCTGAGGTAACTGGGCGCTGCCCGGAGTGCTTCCTTTTATGAAGACAATTAAATATTCATCTCTCCCACTGCCCAGCACCCAGAGGGGGATGCAGGGAAGGGAAGAGATGGAAAGAGGGTTTAAGGGGCCCTGGTGAGACTGGCCCCACTTTGCCTTGTATCCCCAAACCCTCAGGAGACCCTCTGCTCTCCTCACTGTGGATGATACCCATTTTGCCATGGGAAGCAAGGACCCATCACCCTGGTGCACGTGGCTGGATACTAGCTGGGTGCCAGGAGCGGAGAGCAGGTCAGAGTACTGGCCCAGGGGCCAGGGGACCTGGATACCGCGTGGACTCCCCCCACACAGCTGACCAAACCTCTCTTGTCTGAGTTCAGTGTCTCCACCCAGTAAATGACGGTTTAGACTCGCTGTTGCCTCCTTCTCTCTTCAGAAAGGTCACAGCTGATCTGTCTGCTGCCTCCAAACAAGTCAGACTGCCCGTCTTTGACCTGAGCTAGCTCTTGCCAGCTCTATGCTCTTGGGCAAATTAAAGCTGCCCTGGGGGATCCCAAATCCCGTCTTCCAAGATTGTAGGAGGTTTCGATGACCGGTAATTGTGAGGCACTTAGAGCAGTGTGGGCTATTACTGGCTCCTGGCTGCTTCCAGGGGCACTCAGAAGTTCTTCATCAGAACTGAGTCCAGGGGGGTCACATCTGGATCCAAAAGAGCCATCTCGACAGTAGCTGTCCCCTCCCAGGCCCTCACCACACCCTCGGACAGTTGCCATGGCCTCTGAGTTGACGTCCATCTTCAGTCGGGCTGTTCCCTAACACCTGACACCCAGCGCTGTGCCATACCTTCTCCCTAGAAAATCTCCTTCTGGCTCTGTTTACAGCCCCGGCTCTGTATGGTGGGAGTTCCGGGCCCCAGATCGGAGGCAGGAGCCCTGGTCCATCCTGTTTCCCTGTCCCTTCAGGATAGTTCCTTATGTGCACGTTTCTTTTTTTCCTCTTTCGGTTTGTTTAGTCTCATTGGTTTTGTTCTTAGGGTTTGTTTGCGTTTTTTCGAGACAGGGTTTCTCTGTGTAGCCTTGACTGTCCTGAAACTCACTCCATAGACCAGGCTGGCCTCGAACTCAGAAATCCTCCTGCCTCTGGTTCCTGAGTGCTGGGATTCCAGGCGTGTGCCACCACCGCCCAGCCCCTTTTCTTCTTTTAAGAGTATTCACTAGACACCTGTTTTGCCCTAGTCACAGTCAGAAAACTCTGCCCTTCTGGAGCTGACAGTGTACTAGATGGAAAGAGGCAAAAAGCTTAAATAGCAAAGACGTGCAGGATGCTGGAGAGCGGCCCATGATGCAGGAAACAGCAGGCATGGTCCTCTGGAGGGTGTGGCGGGTGTCGTGTGTGCAAAGGCTTTGAGGTGCAGGCTGGGTCCCTGTGAGGAAGGCTGGGTGGAGGGGACCGAGGCAGGCACTCAGAGTTGTAAGTGGGGGCACGGACTGAACCTAGCAGGCCACTGGGGTAACCCTGGCTCTCATTCTGCATGACATGGTTCTGAGCAGGGGACTGTCAGCACTGACACATGGAGTCAGGATCACTCTGGCTGCTGCTGGGTTGAAAATCCGCTAAGTGGGAAAGGGGAGAGGAGGCAGGAGATGGCAGAGACGTAGACCTCTCTCCTTCCTCCCTTCCCCCCTCCCCCCTCCTCCCCTCCCCCTTCCTCTCTATGTGCACATGTATTCATGTGTATAGAGCAGGTAATGCTCTTGTAAACGACCAAAATTCAGTTCCTAGTACCCACCCTCGGGCAACTCACATCAGCCTGTAACCCCCCCCTCCAGGGGATCCGACACCCTCTTCTGAACCATGAGGCTATCTGCATTCTAATGTATACATGCCCCCCATACGCACACTAGCTAGATGATGATGATGATGATGATGATGATGACGATGACGATGATGATAGCAATAATAATACCCTCAGACATCCTCAGAGGCAGACAGAAAAGCACAATGGCCCTTAGGATCCTGCTCAGGGACAGGCTTTAGGAGGGTTGAGGGGAGACGGGCAGCTTAGAGCGGTCCAACCTGGGTGACTTAGGCAGATAGACCATTGGTCTAGGGGGCAAGATGCCTGATTAAAGCAAGCCGGTGAGAGAAGGAGGGAGCTAGGGGGAGAGAGAGAGACAGAGCGGGGTGGGGCGGGGGTGGGAGTATGTCTCTGTAGCCCTGGCTGTCCTGGGACTTGCTCTGTAAAGCAGGCTGAATTTGAACTTAAAGCTCTACCGGCACCACCATGTAGGGCTCTGGTGGGTGGTGTTTGGCTGAGGCACTAGGGGCCTCTGGTTTGTGGGTTTCCTGGCAGGTGCTTCTATGCTAACCCTTGACTTTTAGGGGAGGAGTCTGGGCTGGGAATAGACAAAGTGGCCACTGAGTAGGAGAGCCTTTGGGAAGTCTACGGACGGATGAGAGAGGAGCAGGCAAGACAGGGGGCGTGACGGATGGAGTGGGGTCCCAGAGACCTTAAGAGAGGAACGAACAAGGAACGTCTCGATCCATCCCGAAGCCTGGGGAGATCCCAGCGCTGAGGTCAGGGCCAGACCGAGAGCGGTGCTGCCTTCCTAGAGGGCGGACAAACGGTTGCCCACTCTTCCTTGCAGTCCTGGCAGGGCCTGGCACTGGGCTGCAGAGCCCAGGACCCAAGAAACAAGCTGCAGGGGTCTGTGGGAACTCTGCTCCTGGTGTGTGCACACTGGTGTGTGGTCATGAATAACACCGCCCTCCTTAAAGACAGCCTTGAGTGTGGCAAGGCAAGACAGTGTCACCAGGAGGGACTGTACTAGAACCACACTCCAGACTCCAGACCGTTACTAGTCAATGGCTTCAGTCGTGGCTTGCCTCCTTTGATCCTAACCAGCTTGGCTATGAATATGGCCCAGATGCTGTGACCCTCACTCCCAACCTAGGTAGCTATGAGGAAGATAATGAGGTGCACAGCATCGGGTACATAGCAGATGCCTCTCCATGCTCCTGGTCTGCACTGCCTTTCCTCCAGTACTGATGCCTGCAGAGCTATTTCCTGCCACCCAGAGGTTCCTTCTTCCCACCCATTCCAGCCCTTGCCAACTCTCACTCAAACTTTAGGATCCAGGTGGGGTGTGCCTCCTCTCACCCCTGCTTCTGTGAGTGTCTGCACAGAGGCCAGCCATGCCCACAGGAGGACCGGGCATGCTGTGCTGGGTGCCCGTGCTAGCAGGTGGGGTGAGGAGCCCAGCCCAACAGAGGGAGACCCGGGAATTTCAACCTACAGGCACAGTGGGAGGTACTCCCAAGCACCCGCTAAATGTCTGGGATGTTGAGTCAGGGTGGCCCATCTGAGGTGACTCTGGTCTCCGTTTGCAGACCTGGACCTGGCTGTACCAGAGACCACCAGACTGGACAGCAGCTTACACAAAGCCAGGGCTCAGCTGTTGGCCAAGGGCCGGAGACACCGGCCTTCCCGTTCCAGGCTACGTGACAGTGCCAGCTCTGCTGAGGACGGTGAAGGCTCTGATGGGCCCGGAGGCAAGGTTGGGGTAACAGACACACCCCTACATCCTACCCCTGGGTCATACCCTCCTCCCTCACGCTCCCAGGGAAGTGTGTCCCTGGAGAGCTGACCGGCATGCTCCCAAAGGTCTGTTAGCGGTTCACTTCTGGCTCCTGTACCTCTCCGTACAGGAAAAGGTGTTCACCCATTTTACAGATGAAGTTGAGACCAGAAGGATTCGGGAAGTCCCATTAATGGTGGGAGGTGCAAATGAAGCGGGATATCTTCACTTCATGTGATCGTCCATATCTCCAGCCCGGGGTCCGAGAAAACCCGCTCTCCAGACCCCAAGAAACAGAGCTTCCTTGGTGCTCCCGAACAGCCGACGGGGAAACGGGCCTCCATCCTCTGGGAAGTAAGGGGGGGGGGGACGCTGAACCGCTGCCCCTCTTCCAGGTGACCGACGGCTGCGGTAGTCCGCTGCACCGGCTGCGCTCGCCTCTGCACTCGGGTCCAGGCTCCCCAGCCAGCGGCTCTTTCTGCCTGGAGCCCCCGGGCTTGAGGCGCAGTCTGGATGAGGACGAGCCGCCGCCCTCGCCACTCGCTCGGTACCGGCCCCTGCACAACGCCGCCTCGCATGAGGGCCTGGCCGCCACCTCCGGTTCGCCACCACGCTCGGCACCCTCCTCCGACAGCTCCCCCAGCTTTGTGCGTCGCTACCCTCGAGCAGAGCCGCACAGCGAAGGTGAGCCCGGGAGGCGCGGCGCCCCCTGCCGACAAGCATCGGAACCGCAGCTAGGCCAGGCGGTTGGGTAGCTGCAGGGGAGATGGAAGGCTGGCTTCATTTACGGAAGCTTACTATCAGGCAGACATCGCTGGACCCAAACAGAGCATAGAGACAGCCCTTGGCCTCTGGGGACGTGTAGCTTAGGAAAGGGACAACCAAATCACCCCGTAATTAACCTATAGGTACAAGCTGTAATAATAAAAGCTACGCAGGAAATATGCACAGTTGCTGAGAGTCCTCACTTGACTGGAGACGCCTCCCCTCCCTCGGAAGTAACATCTGAGCCAAGGTTGAAAGGCTGCTTAGAAAACAGCCAAGATAAAGCCAGTAGTGTGCGTGGCATGCAGGAAGCATGACAGAATACCAAATACGCTCATGGACCCTGGCTTTCCAGTACTCAGGAGGTGAAGACAGGGGAATCAGAAGCCCAAGGTCATATAGGGAGCTCTAGGACACCTTGGGTTTCACTGAGACCCTGTCTCAAAGATGAACTAATTAATATTAATAGCTCTACCTTTGGCCCAGTGGTAGTGGTACACATCTTTAATTCCAGCACTTAGAAGGCAAGAGGCAGGTGGATCTCTGAGTTTGAGGCCAGCCTGGTCTACAGAGTGAGTTCCAGGACAGCCAGGGCTACACAGGGAAACCCTGTCTCTCAAGTAACAACAACAACAACAACAACGAAAACAAACAAAAAGTCCTACCTTCTCAGATGTAAAGTGCTTTTACAGTTTGTAAAAGGCAAAAAACCTAGACTCCCATTCGACACTGTAAAATTGGTCCTTCTCTTCTTTAAATAAGACGCACAGACAGTGTCTTTTCCTGGGTCACACAGCTAATGAAGAACCCCAGAGCCAAATGGCCTAACTCTAAGTGAAGAAATGTCTACCACCCGGCCCCGGGCGGCAGCAGGAGGCCAGCAGACCGTTGTGTTAGCTGTTTCCCTCTCCTTCTCTTTCTAAGATGACAGCCGAGATGCCAGCCCCCCTGAGCCTGCCAGCCCCACCATCGGCCTGGATAAGAAGACTCGCAGGAAATTCCTGGACCTGGGGTGAGTGGGGGCAGGTATTGCAAGTGTCCTTGAAGCTGTTGGGGTCAGAGCATCGCAGTGGGCAGGTGTGCCCTACTTACCCTCCCCCTCCGCCTCCTTGCAGGGTCACTCTCCGCCGAGCATCCACCGGCAAGAGCCGGAAAGAGAAAGGTAGCAACCGCCTGTCCATGGGCAGCAGGTGAGAGGCAGCCATGGCCCCACCCACTGCTCCCACCCTCTCCTGGATGCCTACGCCATGCTGGATGCTCTCTCCACAGGGAGTCTGTGGAAGGCTCTGGAAGGACAGGAAGCTCCCCGTTCCTGCCCTTTTCCTGGTTCACAGACAGCGGCAAGGGTTCAGCTTCCTCCGGGAGCACCACCTCCCCAACCTGTTCCCCCAAACACGAGGGCTTCAGCCCCAAGAAGTCAGCTTCCCAGGTAGGCCCAAGTCTATTCCTTCTGTCTTCTCATCATCCTTCCCTCCCTCCCTCCCTCCCTCCCTTCTTTCTTTTTCCCTGCTGAGGCAGCCTTACTCTGTAGCCCAGGCTAGCCTGGGACTACACATCCTTTTCCCTTAGCCTTCTTCCTGCTGGGAGTACAAGACTATGCCATCCTTCCCAGTAAAACCCCAGGACGTCCTTGTCCCACACTGGCTTCTAGGCTCATGACAAGGACGAACTTCATCGTGGCTTGGGCTGGGACCCATAGTGTCCCCCTACAGAGCCGCACTGGCTCACAACTTTACCCTCTGGCTTCATGCGTTCATGGCTCGTGCATTCATGTCCGTCCGTGTTCCATGTGTTTATACTGCTTCCCGTGCTCAGCACCCCAGTGGGAACACAGCCCCCCCCCCACTGCTCACTCCATCCGAGGATTCCCTCGCTTCCCACTGTTCTGCCTGAGTCAGGTCTGCACTGTGCCACGTACCATCAAGGGCTGGCCATGTGCACGGTGGGAAAGTCTGGGAGTACGTAGATGAGCAGGACCCCTACCTAGTCCTCTGAAAGCTTCGGGCCCTAGGAAATAAGAACCATCAACACAACCAATACTAAAGTCTCCTTGTGTTCACAAAGACCCCTGTACTTTACAAAGCCCACCACTGTGTATGGCTTTAATGTAGGCGAGACAGTCGTTATCATCTGCATTGTACAGATGAGCAAATGAGGCCTGGGGAAAAGGGGCTCGCCCACAGCTGTGCACAGCTGTGTATGGTGCTAGGGCTTGGGAGAATCAGAAATTGTGGGGTTCGGGGGAACCCCCTTCTCATGTGCAGCTTTAGTCTTTTTTTTTTTTTTTTTTTTTTTTTTTGGTTTTTCGAGACAGGGTTTCACTGTGTAGCTCTGGCTGTCTTGGAACTCACTCTGTAGACCAGGCTGGCCTCGAACTCAGAAATCCGCCTGCCTCTGCCTCCCAAGTGCTGGGATTAAAGGCGTGCGCCACAACGCCCGGCTAGCTTTAGTCTTTTTACCACCAGATATTCTTCCTCGGTCCCTCCCTTTGTGCTGGTCCCAGGGGATACCATGCTGAGTGAGACATAAACCATGTTCTCACGGAGATCCGAGGCCACTGGGGTGCCAGTGCAAGAGGCCTAGGGGAAGGATTCTTTTTCTAAGGATTTATTAAGTAAACAGTGTTCTGCCTGCATGTGTGCCTGCAGGCCAGAAGAGGGCACCAGATCTCATCACAGATGGTTGTGAGCCCCCATGTGGTTGCTGGGAATTGAATTTAGGACCTCTGGAAGAGCAGCCAGTGCTCTTAACCTGTGGGCCATCTCTCCAGCCCCGGAGAAGGATTTTTTTGTAACAGGGACACATGAGCCAGCCTGGGGGGGAGGGATCCTGGTAGGGTGCCTACAGGAAGCAGCACCCAGCCTCCCCCCATTCCTGATCATTCATCTGCCCAACAATGCTAGGACCGTGTCCTCTGGGTAGCCAGCGCCCTCCTAGAGGGCTCAGGTTCTGATAGGTCCCTTCAGTCATCACAGCCTGTGTCTGGCTGTCTAGTTCTGAGTTCATGGGCCTGGAGCATTGAAGAGCTGCTGGTGCCTAGTGTGGCATTTCAGCCCCATCTGGTCGGGCGATGGGCTTGGGGGTGGGGGGCGGACCTGCTCCTCAGCACACATCCCTTTCCGTGTAGGAATCTACCCTGAGCGATGACTCCACACCCCCCAGCAGCAGCCCCAAGATCCCCGGTGGTCCTCGACAGGACACCAAGTGCTCCTATCCGTACCACACGCTGTCCCAGTCTTCAGATGAGGTGAGTGAGGCTGGCCTTTGTGCCTGCTGACTGGGGTGGGGTGGGGGGGGTGAGGGTGGGGAAGGGGGGACCCAGCCACAGGCTGGGCTCCCTTTACTCTCCCCATGTCTACCACAGTTCCTGGATGAGTCCCTCCCTGCCGTACAACACTGGACCAGCCAGCAGGTGGGCCAGTGGTTACACAGCCTCAACCTGGAACAGTATGCGGCCGAGTTTGCTGCCCGGCAGGTGGATGGGCCGCAGCTCCTGCAGCTGGACGGAAGCAAGCTGAAGGTGAGTCAGAGGGCAGAGGCAGTCATCTGCCAGACTGAGATAGCCTTCGAGGATAGGGACCGCCCTTGGTCCTGGCTTTTGGCCCTGACTTACCTCCTGAACTGACCCGGGATTGCCTCTCCCTGTCTAGCCTCTGACCTGGTATCTGCCCTCCGTGCAAGGCACTACTTTTGCAGTGTAGTACAACACCTCAGTCTGACTTGAAACTCGAGCCCATCTCTTCCGCCTGACCTTCCAGCGGCAGCCCCGGTCTTCAGGCTGACCTTGACCTCTGAACTACCATCAGGTGTTGGGAAGTCAGGCCTTCTTTCTTGGCCAGCTCCGTCCCATATTCACTCTCAGATCGTGGTTACCACCGGGCTCCGGTGCGTTAAATGGACCATGTAGAGAGGTGGCCCCCAACATCTGCAGGTTCCTGGGACTGAAAGAGAGCCCCACGGGGACTCTTGAAGTGGAGGGACCTTACCGATTAACCATGAGACCTTGAACCAGTCACTCTCTACTCCGAGGCCGTCAGAGGTTGGGCAGGGTCATGCTAAGGATGGAATCCTAGGTTGAGGATCTGGAGCCAAGGACTGGGTCACACACGGCCTAGTGCCAGTTGTCGTCGCGTCTGACCACTTAGCTTGGGGCCCAGTCTCTAGGCAAAGGCCCTACTTCGTAGCAGACTCCAGCGGGTCTGCAGGGCCGCGGAGTTCTGGGCCTCTTTCCTCCATTCTGGATTTCTTCCCAGAGCCTGGGGCTTAGCAATTCGCATGACCGGGCCCTGGTGAAGCGGAAGTTGAAGGAGCTGGCAGCGGCTGCTGAGAAGGAGCGGAAGGCGCAGGAGAAGAGCGCGCGCCAGCGGGAGAAGCTGCGGCGCCGCGAGCACGAGGCCAAGAAGAGCTAGGGATGGCTGGCGGGGCTGGCACCCCGGCGCGCTGGCGGCCACCGACGTGGGCCTCACCAGGGAGGCAGGGCCTAGGCACCAGGCTCCCCGAGCACACGGCCCCCTCTGAGTCCTCTGGTGGGAGACCCCAGGGGGAGGGCCCAGTAATAAACCCAATTTCGAGGACTTGTTTGGCGCAGACTTCCAGGGGGACAAGCAGGTGGCAGATGAAGAGGACAGAGGCCGCGAATGCAGCAAACCTGGAGCCCAGGGGAGCCGGGTTCAGGCCGGACCTCCGCCCTCTGACTAGAGTGGTACTGAGCAGGAAGTGATCCATCGGGAGAGGCCCTCCCACGGCCAGGATTCCCAGGCTTTGAGAGTAGCCTGGGCAACCCGACTGGAGACAAGGGACAGCTGTGTCTTCTCAGCTCTTGAAGGTGACTGTGTGGTGGGAGAATAGTTCTCCCCAGAGAGGCCAGTGGCCACTGCCAGTAGCACTCAGGGTGGATTCCCAGACACCTCCTCAGCGGAGAGAAGGGTGAGCAGGGCCTCTGTAAGAACCGCAGAGGGGGAGAAGGGAGCTCTCTCTCTGTTTCCCCTTCCCTACCCTGCAGGTTCCAGCACACAGGTCACCTCCTCTCCCGTTGGGTCACGAGTGGGTCTTTGACCCTTTCGCAGAACTAGTATCCACTTCTTCAGAGAGTACTTGAGCCTTCTTTGAGGGCAGGAAAAATTGAGAGCTGTTGGGGACACAGGACATCCCCCCACTAGTGCCTAGATGGTGACGAGGCATGATCTAAGGGGTGGCCTGCGTGCTGCTGGACTGAAAGGGTCCGTCAGCTTCCCAGTGGACTAACACTGTTGGCTTAGGGTTGCTAGGCTACAGAGGGGGATTGGGCCAGCCCCGGGTGGGACTGGCACATGTCCTTTGTAGGATGTATTCAGAGATAGGGGGTCCAGGTGCCGTGCTGACCAAGCTTCTCGGGTGCTGGTCAGTTACTACTGGGCCCAGGTTTCTGATGAGAAACCGCCACCCCTCCCGGTTTCCCGGAGGGGTGAACAGGACCTGCATGCTAATTCCCTCTCTCCCGCCTGGGAAAGTGGCTGAGGGCCAGGGCTCTGTGTTTGGGCTTGGTCACTTTCACTGGGAGTGGGGCCTCCGAGGGAAATTAAGGTATAGGGGCACTGGCACCTCCTAGACTGGGTGGGGAGGGTGGACGCCCTACTGTCCCTCAAGCCGTGAGGAGCCTAGTGTGCCCGCCTGCATGTGAAGGGGAAGGTGGTTATCAACTTCTTTCAATAAATACTTACCACACACCAGCGATCTCTCTGTCCGGGACAAGGGTCTAAGCTACAACTCGAGGACCAATCCGGCGATGGGCTGCCGGGTGTTGTGAGTGCACAGACGGCCCTGCCCCAGCTAGGCCAGGGCCTGAGCACAGTTAGGCCCGGAGGACCCGCCTTCACAGGTGCTGCATGTGGGGGCTCCCCCTCCCCGAGCAAGGACGCCAGGCACGAGTCACGTTCCATCTATTTACTGTGGATGTCACTGTCACCGTCCCAGCCACTGGGAGGGGCACACGGCTTTAACCCCTGTGTGCGGAGGGGAAGGGCGGGGCTTCTGAGATTACAAAACTGGCTATGTACATGGGGTGTCCTAGGGGTGAGTCACCTGTGCACACATAGTGGATATGGGGGGTTGGGGTCTGAAGCTCAGGCAGCATAGGGTGGGTGGGTGGGTGGAGACTGGGTGGGGGAGGGATGTGTGTGTGGACATGCCGGGCAAGGCGGGGCCTTAGGAGGCGGCAAACATAAACACTGCTAAGGTCACCTTGGGGCAGGTCACTCCTAGGCCCTCTCCATGGGCGCCAGGTGAGAATGCTACCCACTCTCAAGTTCCCAGTTGTAACTTTACTGTCCAGAGTAGAGATAGAGAGAGGCTGCGGAATCAGAGTCAAGGGTGGACCCTGTCCTCCCTGGTCTCTCTCCAGACATGAGGGCACTCCATCCTTCTTAATAGTGACAAAGAACCCAGCCCAATGTGCCTGTACAGGGTGTGGGCGTAAGGCAAGCGAGGAAGCCACTCGGAAGGCCAGGACTATGCAGGCAGTGGGGGGTGGGGTGGGACCCAAGGTTTCTGGTAGAAAACAGACAGCGCTGGTCTTGGGGGAAGTGTCTCTGGGGCACCCCATCAGATTGAGCCATCCCCAACCCTCAAGCATCACCATGGAGACCAGGCTCCAGGAAAACCCCCTAGGTTTCTCCATTGAGACATATTGGCACTTAGGGACCACCACAGCTGGGCCACTGAGATTTCTACAAAGACAGATCTGGCCATCAGGGAGACCCGGTCTCACCCCTGTACCCTAGGGGATAGATAGGGAAGGTCTGTGGTGGCTGGATTCAGAGGTGGCAGCGGCCTCCCAGGTGCCAGGGAGAGCAGGCCCCCTAGCTGACCCGATACGTCGATGTGTTCTTGGGCTCTGTGCTGGGCACACACCAGTCACCGGCCTCCTGGATGGTCTGGTAGTGGCGCCAGGCAGACTTGTTGTAGACAGGCAGGCGCTCCACGGAGTCCGTGGACAGGGCCTGAGGAACAGTGCCGTCAGCTCGGCCTCCTGCTTGCCCACGCCCCACCTCACTGCCTTCTCCCACCCAGGCCCTGACAGTCTCCAGACATTAGCTGAGACACTACCCCAGACCCGGAAAAGCCCCTGAAAGTGTCTGAGCTGTCTGTCTCTTGCCCTGGCCCATTCCATGAAGCTGTTCCCTCAAAGGCCAGGGAGGCCAAAAGGACCAGGAGGGAGGAGGCTTAATCACCAGGGTACACTCCGATCAACTCAAGTTCGAGACCCATAAGGTCCCCTTCCTTCCAGCCTACGATTCCTCAGAAGGGGGGGCCTTACTCACAGACCTTGGACACCCTAAAGTTGCCTACCACGTTACTTTAAAGTTACAGCGCTTGAGGAGTCAGGGAGGAGGAGGGACGGGCAGGAACCTGTTGGCGGCCGGCTTGCCCCTGGCGGGTCTCACCTTCAGGTAGATGACAGCATCTGTCCCAAAGCCCTCCATAGAGAAGAGCTGCAAGTCCCCCTGGAAGTACTTGGCGTAGAGGCGGGAAATGGGGAGTCCATACCCAAAGCCAGCCTACAGAGGAGCCACACGGGTCATAAAGTGAGCCAGGGAACCGCTGGGCTGGGGACGGGCAGGGCCGCTGGAGCGGGGGAAGGGACATTTCTGAAGCAGATGGGAGTAGGTGACAGGCAGGGGGACTGCAGGCAGCAAGGAGAGATGCTGGACCCGAGAGTTCTACCCAGCGGCCTTAGAGTCTACTCCCTAAGCCCAGGACTGCCTGTTCCACAGGAGCAGGGACAGAGGTGGCCGCAATTAGCAGTGCAGTGGAGAGAGGAGAGGGGACTGGAGAGAAGAGACAGCACAGCTAAGCAGATGGGCGGATGATCGGCAGGCAGGGGGCTATTAGTGAGCCAGAGATGGGAGGCCCCGGAGTCACAACAGAAGCCGGTGGTCACACAGCCATGGGGGCTGGGGGGTGGGGTGGAGTATGCTTGGGAGTTTAGAAAGCAGGAGCCGGGGGGCTGGAGGGAGGCATCTCACCAGCGGGGTGCCCCCCGTGCCCGGCTGGGGTGTGGGCGCTGTGGAGTACATGTAGCTGAAGAGCCTCTCGATCTTCCTCAAGGGGACACCCCCGCCTCGGTCACTCATCTGGGAGACGAGGAGGGGCAGGTGAGATGCCCTCCAAAGTTATCTGCTCCACTCCTCGCTCTACCCCCCCCCCACCTACCACACGCACCCTGTAACCTCCCTCAGCCAAGTCAGGGGTCACATACTTTGATGGACAGATCTTCCTCCCCCAGGGCCACCATAATCTTGATGGGAGGGAGAGTGAGGCTGGACTCGTGGCTTTCCACTGTGGCCCGCATGGCATTCTGAGAAGGGAACGCAGGTGGAGGCACGTGAGAGTCGCCAGCCCCCAAGGTGCTGCTGATACTGGGGGCTACGGGCTGGCCCCGCCCAGCCACCCCTTACCTTGAAGAGTTCAAAGAGCATGTGGTAGAGGTGGGAGGGGACGTAGACCATGTGGATGGGCTGGTTAGCATTGGTGGCTGTGGGGATCAAGACCAGGGGCAGGAGTCATACAGCCAGGTCGCCCCACACTCGGATCTCCAGTGCGACCCTGCGGCTCTTATTCCTGAAGAGCAGGCCTCTTCCCTCTCTCCATGGCTGTACCTAGCCCCGGTGGCTAAGTGGCTGTGCCCCTCCCAAGATGCCAGAGCTAGTTAACCCTTGGAAGGCCCAAGTTCAACCCCGCTTTGGAGGCCCGGGAAGGGGGGACCTGCTCTGACCCTCCGGAAGCATCTCTCGGTGAAGCTGCCGGCTCTTGGGTCGGGGAGGTATCCCATCACACGTCACCCTCCACAGTCCGGGCCCTGTTACCCCACCATCCTGTCCCTCCTATCATTTGTGAGGTTTTCAAATTAGCTGGTGTATTTGCATGTTCAGTGGTCACCTATCCCAGGTCCCAACGTCCCTAGCACCAAGAATGCACGCTTTGTGAGGACAGGGGCTTGCCTGTCTTCTTCATGTGATGTGTATACCAAAGAGTGAATAATTGTCCAACAAATTAATAATACAGAGCAGCTCTTCTCCAGGGGAGTCTGACCTCTCGGCTCCCCTACTCTGGCCTGCATGGGTACACGCATACATACATGCACACACACACATATACATGCATATACAAGCATGCACATGCACACGTATGTACATGCACACATGTACACACATGTGCACACACACTCAGACACACACTCATTTGCTTACCGTTGACTTCCTGGATCTCCAGGTCAGGGGAAGCCATGTAATACTTGTCACACAGGAGCTTAGCCATGTCATAGGCATCTGGGAGGAGACAGGACCTCAAGTGATGGGGTGGCTGACCCAGCAGCAGCCCCTTTGGCACCGACATGCAAACCCATGGGGACATGGCCCCCCACCCGCTGGGAATAGATCACCCTCTGACCTGGCTATCTGGGAGGGGGTCCCTGGAGCCCCTTTATGGATCAGGCCTATGGTGGGGGCGGGGCTCACCTTTCACCACATCTGACACGCTGCAGTTGGGATCGATGCTGCCAATGTGTTTGGGGTGGGCTGGGTTGGTGCTGCCATCAAAGATGAGGGCTGTGGGCAGAGGGAAGGGCGCTGTCGGCGACTTCACAGTCCTCCCTCTCCCTAAACATCCCACCCTCCCCTCCTCTGAGGCCCCTGTATATTCCATGCTAACCATGCCCGTAAGTCTGTTTCCCCCTAGCTCAGGCCTCCCAGAGACTCTGCACCCGACAGCGGTCCTTTCCTAGGCCTCTCCCACTTCATAGCCTATTAAGTGTATGTATGTATGCGTGTGTGTATGTATGTATACATGTGTATGCAGGAAGTACTGGATATGTATATGTATGTGTGTATAATGTATGTATATGTGTATATGTATATATGTGTGTATATGTATATATGTGTGCATATGTATGTGTTTATATATGTATTTTCGTGACAGGATTTCTCTGTATATCAGTCCTAGCTGTGCTGGAACTCACTTTTAGACCAGGCTAACCTTGAACTTACACAGACCCAATTTCTTCTCCCTCCCAAGTACTGGGATTTAAGGTGTGGATCACCAAGCCCAGATATAGATGTACCGTTTGCTTCCATATCCTCACACAACACTGTAGGACAGCCTCCACCAGCTTGCTTTTCCTCAAACATAAAGAACTCACTTAACCTACTCTTTGTCAACCAGCATAGAAAACTCTGAACTGGAATGGGTAAAAGATAAACTGCTTTTGAATACAATGGCGTTTTTTAAAGTGTTGGGCATGGGTGTGGGTGTGGGTGGGTGGGGGATAGCATGTATGTATAAATGGTTGACCAGATGGCTCAGTGGGTAAAGGTGCTTGCAGCCAAGCCTGACGACTTGAGTTCAATCCCCGAGGCCCACATGAAGGAAGGAGGGCATGAACTGCAGGATGTTCTCTGACCACAACATGTGCATAAGCAAATAAATACAGTAATTGTTTTCAGAACACGTAGCATGTTTTACACTTACAAATATTTACAACAACAGACTTCAATTCAGTGCTGCACTTTTACCTTACTTTGGGAACTGATTGCTTGTTTAAATTTTTATTTACTTTTTTTTTTTTTTTTTTTTTTTGAGGTTGGCCTCAAACATAATCCTCCTGCCTCAGCTTCCCAAGTGCTAGGATTATAGACGCATGCTATCACACCTGACTTAAGCCACACTCGTCGGCTCCCGGATGCCACTCAGGCCTCTGGGCACTGTGGCTGAGGCTGAGGCGGGGGACCCTGCTTTCTTGTCGGGAGGCGGTGCCCTTCCTGGCAGGCCCTGCCTGGCCCCCGGCCCGCTCCGAAGCGGCCAGAACTCACTGTGCTGGTTGATGAGCATGCGGATGGAGATGCGGCTGAGGTAGAAGCGGTCCAGGAAGTACTGGATGTTCTGGTTGGAGACGGGGTCATCGCCATAGGTGTCCTTGTACTCCAGCACTCCCTGGGCCATGGTGGGCACTACGTCATTGTGCCGGTTCCGGATGGTGACCAGGGCATCTGTGAACCTTCGGAGAAGACAGACATTTGCCTCTGGCCAGTCTCAGGCCTGGGGACACCCTGCCTCTTCTTTATTCCCAATGTCCTACCGGTTTCCATTTTCTCCTCCCCAGCTCCACAGACACACGGTGCTCACCCACCTGAAGCCCGCCCCGACTGTCCCCGCTGTCCATCCATCTTTCTGTTTACAGCTAAAGCTCTCCGTTCCTCTGAACGGTTGTTCCTGGGGGCAGGGTTCCCCCACATCCTCTTGGCACACTGATAATTAGCATCTTCCTCAGTCCCGGCAGACCCGGATTTCCCGGAAGTAGCCTGTCTTCCCCCTTTCCTGGCATATCCCCGAAGGCAGGGCCTTTCCCTGTACCCAGCTGGTGGTCCATCCTTGTGGCCCTGACCAAGATGTCCTTGCCTGCACCTTCCTTCTTGTCCCTAAAGAGGGTGCTCACTCACTGGTTAAGGGTTCGGTGGTCCTCGGGGTCCTTGTCCAGGAATTCCATGATGTCCAGCAGACTCTGGACATACCTGTATGAGGGCAGAGAGGTTCGTGAGCTCAGCCGAGACTACACACTGCTCCCTCTCAGCCCTCAGATGCTATAGTAGGCAGCACACAGAGCTGACAATCAACACCCCATTTCATCTGCCCTGGGTCTCCCTGACAACCTAGTAAGTTGTACAAGGAAACCTCCAATTTGCTAGTTCCCTAAACGGTGCATGTCTTCGCTTCAGAACCCAGGGAGGGACCAGAAATCTCACCCCCTCCTAGAGGCTGGAGAGAACAGGGCTCTGAGGCCCAGCTGTCCTGAAGGCCACAGTGACAGAGGGAGAGGGCTCAGACATCGACCTGCCTCGCTGAGGCCCTTTACTGACCAAGTTCCTGGTATCTCCCATAGCGGGGTAAGGCTTCTAGTGGACAATGCGGACAGCTGGCAGGCTAGCTGCTGGCCCAGGACCTCTCCCAGAGGGATCTGGAGCCTGCCTAGGGAACCTCAGTTTAAAAAGGTGAGTAGGTGTGGCTGGCTGTCCTCAGGTAGGACCAGGGAGGCTCACTCTGCCCTGCAAAGCCAATGAGCAGGGAGGGTGTGGGTGAGTCCTGCTGTCCGTCCCACCTCTAGGCCTGGTGGGAGGGGCAGGTCTCCTCTCCAACTAGGAGAGGTTAATGGATAAAGAACGTGGAGCCTGTGCTTTGAGCATGTGAGGTAAGTCTGCCTGAGGCAGGAGATGGTGCCAGTCTGGTGCCACTGTCCCCTGGCCTGACTGAGCCACGACCTTAGCTTCCCCTACAGACATGTCCAGCCCGTATCTTGTTCTGGAACTGTGAAAGCACCAGCCTCACTCTGGTCCCGAGGGCAGAAACACTTCGGGCCTGAGGACTGGAAGGGCTACCTGGAGTCCAGTCTTGGAAAGCTCCTGAGGCCCAGAGGTGTCTCTAGCAGAGACACTAGGTTAGGCCCCAGAGCTCTGAGAAGAGAAGAAATGAGCCCCACAGCAGTGCTCCCGCTGGGTGGGGGTACAGCCAAGCCTTGTGGATCTCCAGAACTCCTGACACAGACAGGGCTGCCACTGCTCCAGACCTCACCCGGGTCTCCCCTTCTGTGTAGCATGCCCTTCTCTTTGCACCCCACAACTGCTCTTTGCTGGTTCTGCTGGGTTCCAGTGTGGCCCTGGGTTAGCTATGGAAATTCTCTGGGCTTGTCTCCTCACTAGAAAAGGTGGGCGGGCGTTCTCAGCCTTCCCTCTCACTGCGCAGTGGACACTCTGAACGATGGTCACTCAAAACCTGTCACCAGCTGAGCACACCTGCTCTGCTCCACTACTGCCCGGCTTTAGGCTATCCCACACTGGGAGCAGGAACAGGCTTGGGCGGGGCGGAGGGGGGTGGGGCTCCATCCTGTTCTTCCCAGCCAGGACACAGTAACTACGGGAGCTGCTCTTCTTGCTGACTAGCCGTGGACAGGATGAATGAAGAGGCCAGTTTCCCGACAGTCTCCCTTCACCTCTGCCCAGATATCTGCATCAGGAGGACCTTAATCTCCTTGGAGAGACATCACAGCTGACTTTCGCTGAGCTACTCCTATGGTCTGCTCGCTGCTGCCTACCTGAGCTCAGAGGCCCACACAGGGCCTCTAATCACTACTGGGCGAGGGGGCTTTGAGGGAGAGGGGACTTGGGAGAGAAGCTACGAATGTGAATGTGGGAGGGGGGAGGTAAGAGGAGAAGGGGGGACAGTTGGAGGGCGGGCCACATGACCCCTCCTCAAGATCCATGGGTGTGGGGGGTGGATGGAAGGGTCGGAAGCAGGAGGCTCTGGGCTAGCCCAGCGTGGGTGAGCCCTTCTAGGACTGGTGGGAGGGGCAGGTCTCCTCTCCAACTAGGAGAGGTTCTCAGAGGTAGGAGGCTCTGTGCATGCCCAGAGGTAGAAATGGGCAGGGTCCCAGCTTCCAAGGCAGGGCTGTACAGTGACCTTTCAAGAGAATACGTAGAACTGGTTACATGACCACTGACACGGAACAAGGGCCACCTGGGTCCGTTGACAAGAGCAGTAACTGTCGGGGTTGCTGTGGGGACACTGGAGACTCACACCCCTGCCTGCCCCTCAAGGGGCCATTTTCCATAGGGAAATAATGTTGGGTGCGCTCCTCATTCTTCAGAGAAGAACGCAGGAGGTTTCTGCTCAGGGCCCTTGGCATCTAGCCCTGAGGTGCCCGTGGGCCTGGCCTTCCATGTCACCCTGAGATACAGCTGGATCCTCCAGTGAGAGAGAGAGACACTGGGGTGGTGCTATGTTGGCTCTTGGGTAGCCCCTCTCCAGAGCCAGGGAAAGGGTCAGGCTAAGGGCACCACAGTATGGGTCCAGGTTGCGAGGGGGAGGCCTAGGGTCTAACCTACTAGCCTCCTCCTTGGTAAAATCTCATGTTTCCAATGCCCCAAGATAACTCAGAGACACACACCCACTCCGAAGCCAATGCCCTCCAGGGAGGGGAATGCAGGCCTGAGGGGTGAGGCAGGCAGGAGAACTCGGAGAGGGAGGAGGGCCTGCGGCCACCTGCAAGCGCTGTGTGGGAGCACGGAGACGGCTGAGCTCCCGGGAGTAAGTGTGTGTACAAGCAAGAGTGTGTGTCTGTGGGTGTGTACCAGCATGCACAGCTGCCGCGGACCACGGTGTGGACCAGACCGCAGTCACGGGAGGAGGGTGGCTACTCGCTCGAAGGGAGAGGGCAGACATAGCCCACATCTGGAGTCGCTCTGTGAATGGGCAGCGGGTTTGGCTTTGGACACTGGCTGTTCACTGAAGGCCACTGGGATGCTCCAGCCTGACTGAGAAATGAGCTTCAGAGCCAGAAGTTCAGGATTGGGTAGGGCTTCGCTTTACAACCGCCTTGGGGGGTCACTCCCTGTTAGACTGCTGGCCCAGGCGTGCTGCTGTGCAGGCTCCACCCCTTGTCTACAGACCTGCAGCCTCTCATTCTGCTCAAGCAAGGGCTGGCCTTTGTGGGTTGGGACTCTTCACAGGCGGGGCTTGGGGGCCACATACCATGTAGACAAGCCAGGGAGAAAGATGTCCACTCTCACATCTGTACATACCCACTGAATCATCCGCTCCCACACACCCCTTGCAACTCTACAAAACCCAGCGGCCGCAGTGGCTCCCTGACTGTGTTGGGGAAGCACCCCCTACCTGTCCACGCCTCTTCAGGTGATCTTCCTCCTGAGAGGCTCCACTGGATACCCCTGTGCACCCTGGCAGCAAGGGGGAGACATTCCATTCTGTAGGTGAGCCCTACTTACCCACAGGCTTACATGGGGACGTGGAAACCATTGCCCTGTGGCATGACCCCATGCGAAACCTTCCTGACCCTCAACCCATGGCCTGGACCTGAACCCCAGATCCATCAAGACTCCCTAACCACCCTTCCGCCAATACGCCCCACTTCCTGAGCCTCCATCTGTCATCTGGAGATGGTGAGGAGACTCGCCAGGAGAAATCACAGATTCCAGAACCATCTGAGTTAGCAAACAGAGTGGCCCCTGATACTCCACGAGCCCTCAGCTGTGTTAGTCTTTGGGGGTGTTCTCATTGTTGCACTGCTCCTAAGACCTCTGACTGACATAATTGCGTCACCTCTGACCTGCAGGTACGGCTGCCCAGAAGCATGGTACTGTCCCTGACATGTGTGCTGGCTAGTTTTATGTCAGCTTGACACACACACACACACACACACACACACACACACACACCACGAGGGTCATCAGAGGGGAGGGAGCCTCGAGTGAGGAAATGCCTCCAGGACACTGGGCTGTAGGGAAGTCTCTAGAGCATTTTCTTAATTCGTGGTTGATGCGGGAGGGCCTGGCCCATTTGGGTGATGGCAGCCCTGAGCCAGTGGTCCTGGGTCCTGTAAGAAAGCAAGCCACAGGGAGCAATCGAGTCCTGACTTCATTAAGTGATAGACTATGATGTGGACGAATACACTGAATAAACCCTTTCCTCTTCGTGCTGTTGGTCATGATCACAGCAGTGGTAACCCTAACAAAGACAGTGTCTTCCACACTCTCGGTAATAATATAGGACCCTGAGAAGCAGCATGAGACTCCACTATACAGGCCAGGAAGCTGAGCCCAGGAAAGGCCTACTGTCCTGTAGTATAGGGGTACCAATCAAGACTCTACGTCACATATGTCACACATGCTGTTGCTAAGCCTAGGGGGCAGCTTCACCTTCTGGTAACCCCCAAAATGTGGCCCCACCCCATCACTTCGAGTCTGAGCAGCTCAGAGTGGATGCCATTTATTTTGAACTGGGAAGTTGTCATTTCGAGCGTCAGCCCAGGCCAAGTCAGCACTCCATTAACTACGACGACCATGTATTAACTACGACCGTGTATTAACTACAACCGACTGTGTATGAACTATGGCGCTGCCGACAGCCCCTCCCTCTGCACACCCCTCACCCACATCCCCAAGGGCAGCTTCTACTCCCTACTCATCAGACTCAGGCTAGAGGCCGTCTCCCCAGGCTCCCGTGAAGCCAAGCGGTCCTCTCATGAAGGCCCTGCCCAATGCCACCGCTCCACCATCCCTGCCCCCTTGAGTTTATCCTAGAAGAAAACTGTCCTCTCTCATAGAAAAGTACCTGGTCCCACGGGCAGGCCCTTCCTGTTCTGCCATTATCCGCTTCTCTTGCTGTGGCTGAGGCCCACTGGCTCCACCACCCCCCCTCAGCAGCTCTCTTTAGCGCATCAGGATGCCTGACCACCCCTTGGCATGCTCTCCGGCATGCTGAATGGCGCCCTGAGAAGTGTTTTCTCTGACTCAACCCCTCCCTGCTGGGCCCTGGCATTCCTTCCAAGCTCTGAGGGGAGAATAAGTCAAGCTATGTCACAGAAAGGGAGTCCAGCAAGCCCCGGCCTCCTCTGGACCCCCATTTGCCAACCTTCCCGGCTGCCTCAGAACAGTCTCTTGGGAGGGGGGACCTGAGAAATCTTGTCATGGAGTCAGGGACCAGCTGGTGAGTCAGCCAAGCCAGTCAGCCGGACAGACTGGAGGAGGGCTGGGAGAACAGATGGCCCCTTCTGTTTCCTCCCCACGGCCCTGCCACCCTGTGGGAAGACACACAGACTGGCTCAGAGGTTTTGGACGCCCTAGTGAGGGCTCAGTGACAGGACATTGGTTGGGCCACCTGAAATTCAAACCTCACCCTCCACCCACTCCTCACCTTCTCAGGTCTATTCAAAGCCCCTCCTTCCTAGCTCTGAGTATCCAAGTCCTTCCGGGCAGTCTTTTCAATGCTCCCATGTGTTTTGTCTTCACTACGTTGCCTAGGCTGGTCTTGAACCCCTGAACTCATTATCCTTCTGCTTCAGCCTGCCAACCACCAGGAAGACTGGAATTGCGCCTCCACCCTGCTCAGTTTTCTTCATGACGTCAGTTAGCAGGCACACGGACAACGTACCCGGCCCGGCGTGTACATCCCTATCCCTTACCGGAGCCCGTCTCTCTAGAGTAAACCAGGGAGAGATGTATCCACGCACAGACACAATGCTGGAAGGGCATCAGAAAACCGCAGGCCACCCTAGCAGGGGCCGGTCCGCAGGAGGGTAAGGGTGGACATGTTCTATCCACGCTTTTGTGTCTTCCAGGTGTCAAAAGAACATGTTACAGGCGGGAGAGATAGCTCAGTGGTTAAGAACACTGACTGCTCTTCCGAAGGTCCTGAGTTCAAAACCCAGCAACTACATGGTGGCTCACAACCATCTGCAATGAGATCTGACGCCCTCTTCTGGAGTGTCTAAAAACAGCTACAGTGTACTTACATATAATAATAAAAAATAATCTTTTTTTTAAAAAAAGAGCATTACACTTCTGTAAGTGAGATGTCGTAATCAATGTCATTTCATTTAAAAAAAAAAAAAAACCCGAACCTTCCCTGATCATGACTCCCCCACGTGTTTGCATTTTGTTTTGCCTGTCTTAGCAGTTTCCCAGGGACGCCTTGGGCTCCTTGTGGGAAACTGCTGTTGTGTGGTGTGTGGTGTGTGGTGTGTGTGTGTGTGTGTGTGTGTGTGTGATACTGAGACTTGAACACATGGCAACTGCTTTACCACTAAGCCACAGTCGGCCCTTTGTTTCTGTTGAGACAGGGTCTCACTAAGTTCCCCAGGCTGGCCTCACAATCGTGATTGTCCAACCTCAGCCTCTGAACTGCGATTACTAAACCCGGCATCACCAGTACTGCCTAATCTATTGTTCCAGCTGCAGAGGAGCAGCCCAGGGCAAAGGCAGCTTTCACCCTTGAGCTGCCCGGTCAGCTGAGGCCACCTGCCTAGACACAGGACGGTGTTGGGCCCACAGGTATGAATGACACAAGCTCCCAAGCCCCAGGGAATCGTTGTTCATTCCACGTTGCAAATCCTGATGTCTACACTGCTGCCCTGTTCTCACAAAAGTCTATTGATGATCAGCCAGGGACGTGCCCATTGACAGACACGCCTTTGTTTACGTTTGTGGGAGGCGATCATCGGCTAGTGGCCTCCAGTTACCCAGCTCTGGGCCTACGGCTACCTGTAATGAACTTTTGATCCATGCCCTCTGAACTCTTTGGGAAGGGACTGTATTGTCAGTGCTTAACTAAGTGTTTCTTCAACATTCAAGACAGTTAGCTGTGCCACCTGGATAACTGGATCTTCACCTTTTTTTTCTTGTTTTCCCAAGTTACTTCGGCAAACAGGAGCCTGGGCTCCAGCAGCAGGCCATGGTTTACTGCTGATGTTAGCATGACTTTTGCTCTTGACTATGAGAGCTGCGCTTTCTCAGATGGACCCTACGTTCCCAGAGAAAGTAGGATGGTGAGACGCGGACTGAACTTGACCTCTGTCCCTGCTCGAGCTGAGGATTTCCACGTGATCCTGGCTGACTCTCCAGCCTCTTGGGGCCCCTGTGCCTTGCCCCCGTCCTAGCCCCTGCCACTCGAGAGGGACACGGTGAGGATGGAGGGTTGGTGGAGTGGGTGGGGCTCACCAGCTCTGTACCAGCTGCACCGATGGGGTGCCCAGCACTCGGTCGGGAAGCAGGTTGATCTCTTTCATGATGTTGGCCAGGCGCACGGGCAGCTCCTGCCTGAGGAAAGTGAATGAGGTTTTCTCGCAGGCATTGCTGGATCCTGAGGGCGACAGAGGGACTGATCAGTAGCCGCAGACCACCACGGGACCAGTCGTGCACACGTGCAGACTGGGCAGGCTGAAATGACCGCGTGACCGATCTGTGGCACACAGCGAGGTAGCCCTCCGAGCACTGCGGTACTCGAGCCTTCCCTAGACACCCTACCACCCAGATGACACTTCAGAAACAGAATGTATCACCCACTGACCCTCAGTGAAAACCCTGTTTGTTTTTAACGGGGGACACAAGATGTCCCCGGGGCTCACTCTGAACTGTTCTGGCCGAATTCACTTTACTTTCCGTTCCTTTAAGTAGGCACTCGTCCCAGGGGACTGGCCCAGGGTGCAGAGGTACCTAAGAAATCCCTGGGGTGCTAGGACCGCATTCCCAGAACTGTAGGACCTCAGCTTTATCCCCGAGGTGGGCCGTCTCATCCAGGCTGAGGAAACAGACGAATGCCCATGTAGAATTGGCCGTGTTAATGACCATCTGGGAGGCACATGGGGACCTTGGTCCAGGGTCAAGAATTAATAGGCAGTAGAGGAATGAGCAGTGTCAGCCTCGAGACAGGAGACCTAGGATCGAAACCAGGCCTTGCTTCTGTAACTTACTGTATATCATCACCAGTTACCCTCACCCACCCACCCACCGGACTTTTGCAGGTCCCTCCTAGCTGCGGCACTTTGCTGGGACCTGGGAGTGGGCCCTGGAGGATTTCCCACACAAAACTCAAAACTCCCAACTGAACAGAAAGTATCAAAGGCACCTCCTGGAAACCAGGTGCCCAAGTCTCGTCTGCCATCTTCCTGTCCTCCTGCCTGTGACACAGCCAGGTCTTGAAAGACCTGGGTCCCCTCCCCATCACCAATCACCAGCTGGTCCCATGGGAATGCCATGTAGACAGACAGGGCCACACAATGTCTCCATCCACCACCTGGCACATCGTTCTCCTGCCCCAAAGCCACCGCCACCCTCCGAACACTGACTGGGTGATCTTCAGAAACCCAGGGAGAGCCCGGGGAGGGTGAAAACCACCTGTCTACCTCATGGTAAGTTGGGCTCTACCCAGCTAGGAACGGCTGCCAGCCCAGAACAGATTTGATCTTCAAGTGTCCTTGTCCAGTGGGCAGCGGCTGTGGGTGGAGGCTCACCAGTCAGGGGAGCTCCTCCGGTTAGCACCTCCTACTCAAGGGGCCCCCTTCCCACCTGCCCCTGGATTTCTCTCTTTTGCTCCGTTCAGAAGTACCCTGCCCTTCGTGCACAGCACAGGTCTTCCAGATGGCTGACTCTCCTTTACATTCCCCGGTTTACTCCTAGCCGCCCACTCTCTGTGGCCGGGATCACCCACTAACTCTAGCATGTTTGGATGGGATCCTATACCCACGCTCCCTCTTCCTCTCCACGATCCCTCGCAAACGCTTTCTCTGCCCCCCGCCCCCGCCCCCCTTTCTTGGTTAACTGTGAAGGGGGCAGTCTTAACTCTTTGTGGGCAGCCAAGCTGGCCTCGCCGTTTACCCATTCCTGTCCATAATCCAAACCAACCCTCCTGTCACCCAGGACCTCTTCCTCGGACGTTAACCTATCATTGGCAGGGTCTCCTTCCCCGCGCCCCCCGCCCCGTGCCCGCCTACGCCGACTCCGTACCGAAGTCTAGAAACTGCTTCATGGACAGCGGGGACGGGGAGAACTTGCTGAAGTGCTCGATGTACTTGGGCGCCCCTGCCAGGGACGCATTCTTCCACAGCGCCCGGACCCAGCGCATGGCGACGGCGCCTGCGGTTCGGGCTTGGTTCCCGCTGTTGTCCCGGGGCTGGAGGCGCTGGCACCGGCCCTCCGCTCGGCCCAGCACAGCCGGGAGACGAGCTTCGGCCGCCTCCTCCCTACCCTTGCCCTGGCGGTGCCTCCAACGCCTAGCCAATCGGCTTGCCCCGGCGCCCCAACGTCGCCAATGGTCGCGCACAAACAACTCCGGGAGAACCAATAGCCTTGCGCTTCGACACGTGGCTCTCCTCGGGGCCCACCCCCTTAACCGTGAAGGTGCTGGAGGCGGCCTGTTGTTTTCCTAGACTGTGCTCAAGTCCCGCCTCCCGTCGCCAACTACCATAGACTTCTTAGGAGCGAGCTCTGAGTTAACCCCTTCTTTCCCAGAGTCCCCCAACCCTTCGTTTGACGTTCTACTTTCCCAGGTTCACATTCCCCGGTCTCCTTTAACCCTCCCTTCCCTGCCCTGTCCCTTTTCTAAAGGCACTTGTTTGACCTGACAGCCTGCTTATCTGTTCTGCCATAGGGACGCAAAGTGGTTTCTCACTCCTATGATGGATCCTGAACAAACACTTGCAAAATCCGGAACCAGGATGCAAGCTTATACTATGCCACCTACATGCGTGCAACCCGCTGACTTCCATAAATATCCAAGAGGCCCAGGAAAAGGTGGCGTTTTCTTTCTTTCTTTTTCTTTTTTTTCCTTTTTTTCCTCTCGTGAAAAACATCCAAAATTAGGGTGGGAGAATTCTTCTGTAGCTCAGAAGGCATGAAACTTGTTTTGCATGCTTGAAGCCTTGTATTGATCTCTGGCACTTGGAAAACAACAACAAAAAACAGCCGGAGCCAAACCCCTCAAGGCGGGAGCAGGAGCTACCGGCAGTGTTAATTTTACTAAGTTCCACTTTATTATTACCTAGCTCATTTGATTGAACATAAAACCTTGTGCATCTTGCACAAACACCCGAGAAAACAGCCTGTGCACTTAATCTGAGACGGCACAACTGTCTGTGCCGCTGGCTTCCTTACTGCAAGTCCCCTGCAGCTAAGGCATTTTAGCAGCTTGGGAGTCCAGCCCAATCTTCCTAGCAGTTCCCTGCCTCTTTCCTGCGAAATGTCATGCGCCCTCTTTTGGTAAAACTTGGTATGTTCCCCACTCTCTGGACCTTCATGGATTTCTTAGTTATTTACTATTCCGTGGTTTAGCCGCCTTTACCACAGCCCCATGAAGCACGGCAGCATCAAGCCTTGGCCTATAGTAGGACCTGGTGTTACTCTTGGAGGCTGAGGCAGGCGTTCTGTTCAAGTCCCACCTGAGGTACAGGTACAGCCTGGGGAATTTAATAAGATCTTTTCTCAAAAGGAGAGAGAAGGCGGGGTTGAGCTGGTAGTAACTCAGTGATAGAATGTTTTCCTAGAATGTGCAAGACTATGGGTTTGCTCCCCAAACACACACACACACACACACACACACACACACACACTGCAGGTTATGACAGAATGTAACTGTAGCCAACACCAAACAAGAATTCACCATGGAAAGCGTAATGCTGTGTGCCAGGCCGTGTTTGCCTGGATTATTATATTATTTCCTCCATCCTCCATTTTATAGACAGGAGAACAGAACCGGCAAGCATTCTCAACTACAAATCTGGCCTTGTTAGAACCTTTTCACTTAAAAAAAAAAAAAAAAGTATTGGTGTATACCTTTAATCCCAGGCAGAGGCAGGGGGATCTCAGAGTTCAAGGCCAGTCTAGTCTACAGAGTAAGTTCCAGGACAGCCAGAGCTACACAGAGAAACCCTGTCTTAAAAAAATAATATTTTTTAAAAGAATCTATATATAATCTGTATGTATGCGTGCCCAAGTGAGTTTTTGCACACCACAAGCACGCAGGTTGCCTGTATGGGCCCGAGGGCATATGATTACCTGGAATTGGGAGTTACGGGTGGTTATGAGCTGCCTGGTGTAGACGCTGGGAATGCAGCCCAGGTCCTGTCTAAGTACTCTTAACTGCTGAGCCATTTCTCCTATTCTGCCCTTCTGCCTTTCTGCCTCTTACCGGAGCCTTTCCGGTTGTCCCAAGATCTGCTTTGGCTCCATCCTTTAGCTCCCCCTTTTCACATTTCCAGGCTCAGCTCCCAGCACCCTCTACCTGCTGCCTTGCCCCAGCCCCTCTCAGTCTCCTAGATCTATTCTTCAGGTCTTGGCTACTTATTCATCTCCTCCTCCAGGAAACCTTTGCTGAGCTCCTGGGCTGCGCTGGGCTCCCTGCATGCCTCTCCTGATCTTGCGACGCCTTGAGAGCTTCTCACGAAGTGGGCTGACTGCTGTTTCCTGGATCTTCCCCCCACTGGACGTTTTAGCTTAAGGAGGACACAGGTTGTGTCTGACCTGGTCATTGCTTTATCTGCAGTGCTGGGCACAGTGCCTGGCATGCCGTGGAGCAGGCAGACTGTAGAGAGGAAGTGAGGTTGGCAGAGAGGCTTCAGGGCTGTGAGGGAGGATCCCTAGACATCTAGCAGCCTCACGATTAGAGGTGGCAGATGGCGCAGGTGGTGTACTTTCAAGGGCCGGGCAAATTGGATGGGACCTCTCTTTCTCCCCTCTTTCCCTTTTCAAAGCCAGCTTGGCTCAAACCTGATACCCTAGCAAGGGAGAGGACGAGTTCAAGACCATCCTGATCTACAGAGTTTGAGATCAGCTGGGGATGCATGGGGTCCTTTCTCAACTCCCCTCCCTCGCCAAATCCAATTCAGGAGCCCTAGCAATACATGGAAGTGTCTGATGTCAAGATGAACACAGCAGCCAGAGGCCACAGCTCTCACAGGTAAAGAGAGCACTCCTCCACGGTGCTCTCCCTAAAACTGGGTCTCCACGAACTCTGCGCTTGAAGCAAAATCTCTCATGGGTGGCTAGCTGTAGGGTGCTCAGTCCATCACCAAGGGACCAGCTAGGGAGAGTCATCGCTGCTCCAGGCTGTACTGAGATTGGTCAGGACTCGGGGGTGGGCGTGGGGCGGGGCTAGGAGCAGACACAGCCGTACAAACCGGGAACAAGTTTATTTTAGTGAGAAGCCCATATACAAAGAAGGCACAGGAAGGGAGATTGTTATAGTACCGTGGGGTGGAGGGGACAGAGCTGGGAAGTGGGCCTGCCCGTGGCGGGGATGGGGATGGGGACAGGACCTGGGAAATCAGCCTCCACTGCTAGAATGGGGATGGGGCTCCTAGGGAAGGGGCAGGGCTGGGTTTCTCAGAAAGCCACAGGCAGCTCGGGATATCATCTCTGCGGTCAAGGGAGCAGGGTTGCGTTGGGCCAACTGCGGCAGGGGCTGGGCCCTCCCCTGCCCTACATTCAAGTATCACACCCCACGCGGTCTTGTGGGGATCTCCGGGCCTTGCCCAGGCTGAGGGGGTCAGGATGGGTCAGAAGTCTCTTCTCTTCACCCTACCAATGTCTGCTGCCCCAGGACCCTGCCCTCTGAAGGATGCCACCATGCTCCAGGTCAGTCCCAGCACAGTGTGTCCAGGCTGCCCACGGTTTCTCTTTGTTCCTTTGGGCTGCGTTCCTTGCCAACTCTATCTGTAGCCGCGACGTTAGCGATCCATTCCGGGGACCTGCTTTCTAGTTCATTGCTCTTGGGTCTGAGCACGCAGGTCATAAGAACATCCCCTGGGTAGCCTTAAGTGTGGCCCTGCGCTCCAGTGCATGCCAGGAATTGCGGCTGGGCCTGACTGTCTCCTCCTCGTCAGTAGTTTTTATCCTGGACAGTAAACTCCGTCCAGTGACAATGGCTCAAAGGGGATCCAGTGTGGAGGAGAGGTGTCACCACACCAGGGACCTTTTCCCTCCTGTCTCCCCGTAGAGGCGCTTCGGCTTAGTTTTGGCACAGACAGAGACTTGGACATGGCACCCTCCACGGTATATCACAACAGGCCATTAGCGGTAGGCCCTGTGTGTATGTCCAGTGGGCATGGCTGTGCTGTGCTCAGCATTGCAAGGTCTCGAAGGAGATTCCAGGGTCCCCCCCAAAAGATGCCTGCACTGAAGAGGGATGGCTGTCTGAGCCTGCTGGCGCCAGCCAAGGGCGTGGCCCTTTTTTTGGACTGTCAGAGTCATAATTTATGATAAATAGGAAGGAAGGGAGCACTGAGAGGTTTGTCGGGGAGGGGCAATCAGTAGTATCGGTCCCGAATCTGCCAGCTGGTGACCCAGTGCTTCTTGGTGGGTAGCGTGCTCCCTGGAGGTGGGTAGCGGTCCTCCTCCCGGATACGCACTGCGTGGTACTTGGGCATAATCCGGTAGTAGCGGGTCGGCTTAAAGAAGTCACACTGGAGTTTAGGTAGAAGAGAAATTGTGTCAGAATGCAGAATTCAAACAGAAGGAGATCTGCGCACGCGCGCGCGTACACACACACACACACACACACACACACACCGCTCCCACGCCCATGGTCCTTAAAGCAGGCCATAACTCAGACATCCCAACTTCAGTAGGAGATGGGCAGATGAACGTCCCCACCCCAGGCCCAGAGGAAGGAGGGACTGAGGAAGACACAGAGGAGAGCAGAGGCAGGTGGAGACTAAGCTGCAGAGACTGTGGGCCAGGAGGATGGGGTGGTCTCAGTGGCCAGGACTAGAGGTGGGTAAGTCGGTTATCCTAGGGAGATGGTGGGACTCAAGACAAAAGAGATCGGCCTCTCTTGGTCCACTCCTTCCTTGTGGGAGGAGAGAGGACTCAGAGTTACTGTGGACATGCCTGGTGATCAGACAGAGACAGGGTCTAGCCCTGACTATTTCTCTTTTCTGGTCCTCCAGAAAGCAGCACACTCGTTGGAAGGATTTCCCGGCATGCTTTTGGGATTTTAAGCTCCTGAGAGCCAGGTGGAGGTGGGGGGGGACCAGAGGCAACCAGAGTGGCCTGCACTTTGGGGTGGTAGACAAGTGAGATCCAAGCAGACCCCAAGGCAAGAGGAGCAGACAGGACAGAATCAGAGGCCCCAGCCAGCTGAGGCTCTGGAGAGGAGGTTCACAGGCCGTGTTACCCGGGTGGGCCGGGGGCAGGGGGGCTGCCCCCTCAGTAGTCGTCGGTCAGCCTTTCTGTCTCTGACGGCTGGCTCTTCATCTCAGCCTTCTGCCTCTTAGCTTCATACAGGGCACGAGTGCGGGCTCGCTTGAAGAAGCCGCACTGGAGGGAGGAGGTGGGGATGGCCATCAGGGGTGCTGGTAGACCTAGCCATCAGCACTCGGGGAGCTGGGGCTCAGAGCTGAGGAACCCGGAAAGCTAAGTCCTGAGCCCGGCTTGGTGGGTAGCCAGATACCAGAGCTCCTGTGTCCCCCTTTGCAGCCTGCAGCTCCCCGGGGCAGGGGTGGGACTGGAAGCTAGGGGGCGGGGCGGGGAGTGTCTGGGAAAGGGCAGCTGGGATGGAGATGAGGAATGGGATGGAGGGTCTGAAGTGGGAAGCCCCCCCGGTAGGCTGGCTGGGAGTCCCTACCTTCCACAGCAAGATGATAATGAGTCCCAGCAGCAGCAACCCAGCACTCACGGCCACGAGCACCAACCACAGCTCTATCTCAGCCGGCAGCTCCTCCACCAGCTCTGAGTCAATGTCCACTGAGAACTGCAGAGGAGAGAGAGGAGAGAGAGGAGACAGCCTGGGTTAGCCTGCTGAGACCCGGCGTTTGGTCACCTTCTGTCTCAGCCCGGCCCATGTCCCTGTTATTTGACCTACGGCCACTAGGGGGCAGTCAAAGAGTTAAAAAAGCCCCTGCAGAACTCCTCGACACCTGTAGGTGTGTCTTAGGTGCAGATTTGGCCATAGGGGAAGAAGGCTCAGATCTAGCAGGCAGCCTCTGGTGTCTGAGGTTGTGACACACACATCTGGACTTGCATACCAGCTCTGTTCCTGATAAGTTGTGTGACCTTGGGCTAGTATAGTAATTTCATCTCTCTCTAGATCTTTCATGTGCTCTTCATAATTATTAAAAACATAAGACAATGCATAGCAGTCAGCATGGTTTCCCCCCTCTATAATGGCTCGGATGTGTTCATTACGTTCCCGTGTGCATATGTATGTATAGATTAAAGAGCCCACAGGAGAGATGTTTGGGACCAGAAGTGTTTCAAATTTGAGATTTTGTTTTATTTGTGGCTCAAAAAGTTTCCAATTTGGAGCGTTTGCAATTCCAGTTTGTGGAGTAGAAGAACTCTAGATGACTTGGCTTGGTTTTCACTTCGTTTAAAGTAATTTTGATTTATGAGAAAAAAATAGGAAATAGAGAAAAATTAAAGGTTTCCCGTAATTCCGTGCTCTGGAAAAGCCTGTTTCCACAGTGAGCGGTGGTTAGTGCATGCTGGTGGTCCCAGCAGGAGGCAAAAGGATCAGGAGTTCAAGACCAGCCTGCACTACAGGAGGCCCCACCTCCAAAGAACAAACTAACTAACTAAGCCGGCACAGTCTTTGATCCTAGCACTGGGAGGCAGGGGCAGGTGAATCTCCATGAGTTAGAGACCAGCCTGGTCTACTTAGTGAGTTCCAGGACAGCCTGAGCTACACAGACAGAGTGAGCCTGTCTCACGAAGGCATGAATGAATGAAAGAACGAAAGAATGAATGAATGAATGAATGAATGAATGAACGAACAAGTAACAGAAGTGCACAGAAAATCTCTGTACTGAACTTTTCTATTTTGGGGAGAGGGTCTTGCTATGTTAGCCCAGGCTGGCCTCACACTTTTAATCCTGTCTCATCCTCCCACATGCTGAGATTACAGGCATGCACCCGTGTGCCCTCCAGAGCTATCTCCGTATTTTTAATACCCCTGGCCCACACTGATGGAATCACACTACATGCACACCTCTGTAAGCATCATCTTCCCCAGGGTTTTTTTTTTTTTTTTTATATGAATGGCATCATCTTTCTGTCTCAATTGATAAAGGCCAACCTGATGTCTTCCGAGGGCCGCACACACACACACAGTCATTGTAGAAACAGACCACATTTTATGGAGCCAACCTCCTCCTGACAGACATTTAGATCCTTTCCAAGTCTCCGCTCTTAACGACACTCTAAAATACCCCCCACATTTTTATTTATCTTTGAATACTTGTCCTGTTAGCTCCTTGAAATATATGACCATGTGCTAGATCAAAGGGAATGGGTGCTTTAAATTTTAATGGCTATTGACAAATTCATCTCCACAAAGGAGCCACCAATTTATCCTCCCGTCAGCAGCGCCGCCCGCCACTGAGCATTGCCGGACGGCATGTCTCTTTTTAGTATTTTCCGATCTGATTGGCAGACAGCTCTTCTTTGTTGTTTTTATTTCTTCTACTTTTAAGGGGTTTTTGTTTGTTTGTTTGTTTGTTTGTTTAATTTGATTTTTTGTTTGTCTTTTGAGACAGGGTCTCACTATTGTATAGCCTTGATTGGCCTGGAACTCACAACAATCCTCCTGCCTCAGTCTCCAGAGTGCTGAGATTAAAGGTGTGCACCAGCCCAGTTAAAGGGTTTTGTTTTTGTTTTTTTAAGACAGGGTCCTGGCTGTCCTGGGCTTTGCTTTGTGGACCAGGCTGGTCTCGAGGTCACAGAGATTCACCTGCCTCAGCCTCCAGAGCACTGGCGCTAACGGCGTGTACCACCAGACCCAGCATGTTTTACATTTTAAATATTAAGATTTAATATCAAATTTGTGCATATGTATGTGTGTGTTCTGTGAGGATATGTGTATATTAGTGCAGACTCCCCTGGAGGCCAGGAGAGGTTGTCTGATCCCCTGAGGCAGAGTTACAGGCAGTTGTGAGGGGCCTGATGTGTGTGCTGGGAACTGAATTCATTTTTCCTGCCGGAGCTCTTAACTACAGAGCCACCTCTCCAGCTTTATGCATAAGTTAAATACTTATATTTCATCTCATAAACACTGCCTTTTTAGTATTATCTTTCATACTGAGTTCCTAAAATATATCCACACTTTGTCACATTCCTTTAGAATGTGTCCTTTAACTTGTCTTCTGTTGTATATGGGTTTACAATTTCATATAGTCTAAGTTTTCCATTCATCCTTTGTGACTTTGGGTTTACGATAAAGTAAAAGCCACTCCCGGTGGCTCACACCTTTAATACCAGCACTTGGGAGGCTGAGACAGGAGGATTGTTGTAAACGCTCATGACTAGCCTGGGCTACATAGTGAAATCTTACATCACCCAAACAAATAAAGAGCCAGTGAGATGGCTCAGAGGGCAAGGACAGCCTGACAATCTGAGTGTGAGTATTCAGACACGCGTGGTGCCAGGAGGGAAGCGATTCTCTCTCTCTCTCTCTCTCTCCCTCCCCCCCCCTCTCTCTCTCTTTCAAGACAGGGTTTCTCTGTGTAGCCCTGGCTGTCCTGGAACTCACTCTGTAGACCAGGCTGGCCTCAAACTCAGAAATCCGCCTGCCTCTGCCTCCCAAGTGCTGGGACTAAAGGCGTGCGCCACCACCGCGAGTTCTCTTTTGATGTGTGCACACACACTGGGGAAGCAGTCCCCGCGAGTTCTCCTTTGACCTGTGCACTCACTCACACACCGCCATGCATACTTACCCCCCCCCAGGAAAAGTATCATAAAACTTTACATTAAAAAGGGGGGGGTGTTCTTGCAGAGGGCCTGGGTTGGATTCTCAGTGCCCACCTGGATGTCTGTTAACTCCAGTTCCAGGGCTCACGCCCCCTTCTGGTCTCTGAAGGCATTGCACACACATGCAAACAGAGTATACAGACCTATAAAAATGATAACTAAATTTTCAACTAAAAGCTAAATAAATAACTTGCTCTCCCAAGGAGTAAGGGTTACTATTAAATTATTCTTTCATCTTGGCACACATTTAATTCCTACATGTAAATATTAAACACCAAGGTGTTTTGTTGGTGGCATGAGGTAACTTGTCTTCCTTTCTCAAAAGTGTTCTTTTAGAGTCACATAATATCTCAAGCCCTTGACCCTTCCACCACCTCCTGCGTCCTGGGATTACAGCCAACATGACCTTTCTACTTCACTCACTAAGAATGCAGCCGGAGCCGGCGAGGGGGTGTCTTCCTCACAGGCCCAATGGACAAACTCCACATGGGCACCGTAGCATGCATGCCTGGACTCTGACCTACACAGCATCATAACAAATTATTTGTTTTTAAAACCCAGGCACGAGCTGGGCAGTGGTGGCGCACGCCTTTAATCCCAGCACTTGGGAGGCAGAGGCAGGCGAATTTCTGTGAATTTGAGGCCAGCTTGAACTACAAATTAAGTTCTACGCCAGCTAGGGATATACTGGGAGGCCCTGTCACGGAGGAGGGGGGAGGGGGAGGAGGGGGAGAAGGAAGAAGAAAGGTGAAGGAGGGGAGGAGGGGGGGAGGGAGGAGGAGTGGGAGGAGGGAGAAGGAAGGTGAGGAGGGGGAGGAGGGAGGGGGAAGAGGAGGAGAAGGGGGAGGTCTGTATCGTGACTACATTTCCAGTCCAGCCCTTTCCCCACCCTTCTTCATCCCACTGACTGACTTTAGGAAATGCATCCCAGGGTCCGTCACCCGCCTTCCATGCTCACTGTGTGCATCTCCTTTTATTTCCACTAACGTCCTTTTCACAACAAATCATTAGCAATCTGTTATATTTCTTCTTGTAACTTCGAACATTCCCTACAGACGCATGCATGCACGCACACACACACACACACACACTGAAATTTCCTGAATCTCACTCAGACTGGGATAATTTGAAAATATCTGACAATGAGAGAATATTAGCTTTTCCTTTTCCTATATCCAACTTTAATTTTTTTGTCCCATGTTTATGGTTATGTTTATTCCCATGTTCTCTACACTCTTTTGGCCATACATATGTGTGTTGTTATTATTCACGATTTGTTTATTTGGCTTGGTTTTGTAAGACAAAGTCTTGCTATGTAGTCCAGGCTGTCCCTGAGCTCCCTAAGTTGCCCAGGCTAGCCTCCAATTTGAATCAATGCTTCTGCATCAGCCTCTAGAGCACTCCAACATGGCCAGCCCTTCTTAATTTTTATTTATTTACTTTACTTTACTTTACTTTACTTTACTTTATTTTATTTTATTTTATTTTATTTTATTTTATTTTATGTGGGGATGTTTTTTGTTTTTGTATTTTGTTTTTTGAGACAGGAACTTTCTATATAGTCCTGGCTATCCTGGGACTCACTTTGTAGACCAGGCCAGCCTTTAATTCACAGAGATCCACCTGCCTCCGTTTCCCAAGTGCTGGGATTAAAGATGTGTGCTACCATGTCCTCTCCCTTACCTTTAAAATTGTGTGTGTGTGTGTGTGTGTGTGTGTGTGTGTGTACATCTGTGTGTGGGTTTCCTGTGTGCCTTTTTGGAGACCAAAGATCAATGTCGGATGTCTTTCTCTAACATCCATTCTCTACCTGTCTTAAAAGATGCAATATCTCTCAACGAACCTGTAGCTATTTTGTCTAAGTTGGCTAGCCAGCAAGCCCCAGCGTCTCCTGCCTTCACTGGGCTATAGCTGAAGCTATAGGCATGGTCCAACAGGCCCAGCTTTTAACTGGGTGCTTGGGTGCTGAGGATCCAGACTCAGGTTTCCGCACCTGTTGAGCAAGGCCTGCTGAGCCATCTTCCCAGCCCCTGACTTTCAGTTTTTGAGTCAGAATATCAGTAGGTTGTCCAGGTTGGCCTAGGTAGACCTGGGACTTAATGATCCTCTTATTCTGTCTCCCAAGAAACTAAGGAGGCAGGCCTCCAGCATCAGGACCAGCATCATCGTCCTCTTAGAGATGCCCCTGTGAGTACACCTACTCACCCATGTCGTCTTGTTCTCCATGTTGAGGGTAGGGATGTTGGTTCTCAGGAACAGGGTAGCCCAGCCATCTACCCTGACTCTGTCAAAGTCTTTGTAGTCCTACCAGGAAGACAGAGGGGTCAGAACTAGCAGCTGAAGTCTCCCTCTTCACCCCACACTACCCCACCAGACGACACCCTCAAAGGATCTGTCATCCAGCCTCTCCTGCACACACAAATGCCTAGGCATTCAGTCGTGCACTGGGTCCTATGCCAATGCCAGGGCTGCAGAGACAGGGACGGCCACAGTCTAGGTCAGGCTCATGGACTAAATCTACCCAGCACCTGTTTCTGGTACATAGCCACGCCTCTTCATTTACTTAAAGTGACTTTTGTGGTCCAGTGCTAGAAACTGAGTAGAAATGACAGAAACCAATCACATAGGCCAGAAAGATTGACAGTCTAGTCTTAAGAAAAGGCTAGACTAAGTAGCAAGAGAGGGCTGGTATAAAGGTAACCATATCCTATCCAAGCAGGACAGGCGACCCAGGTAACTTCCGGGAAAGACATGTGATATTCAGAACTTCCAGCTGCTGACCATCTAGGTTCTCAGAGGTGAGGAGCAAAGGTTGCTGGAGACTTTGGTGGCTGGATAGGGAATTCATGGAGGGACAAAAAAAAAAAAAAAAAAAGCTGGCATTGCAGTGGAGGGGGGGCAGGGCGGGCACCAGGGGCAAAGGCACAGAGACAGAATGTAAAGGACACATAAAAGGAAAGGTCATTTTGGAAGTATCACACATTCACACACATACACACAACCATAACACCAATGTGGCCACAGTAACAGATACACAACTGTGCAGAACATGATACCGCTCTACACACACACACACACACACACACACACACACCCTGGCTTCAATCCCTCCCTGTCACTCTCCTCACCCAAGCGGATAACAGTAAAAACCTCCAAACCCAGCGCTAACCTCGATGAAGGTGCTGTTCCACACCCGCGCCTTCACGGTCACATTGGTAATGTTGGAGGCATCTGGAAGGGGGCACTCCAGCCACACGCAGCGGGCGCGGCCATTGGAACAGGTCTGAGGTGGACAAGGGGACAGACAATGAGTCTCCAGACCTGATGCTAGCTCCTTATCTTCTACCCTCCTAGACTGTCCCACCCTGGAGTGACAAGGGGTCTGTTCGTGGTTTTGCCTGTGCAATTCCTCTACTTCATGAACATACATTCAAGATGCATTCTCGGAGCCAAGCCCATCTGACTCGGGATACAAATAGTCGCTGTTCAGGCCGGCAAGGCGCAGCCTCAGAAACCTCTCCGCAGCCAAGCACAGTGAGTGTTGTCTGTTGTCTGGGGGTACCCCTGCAACCTCTCTAGACAGTTAGGCTTCCCTTAGGTCCTGGCATTTTCTTCTCAACCTCTTCCTGCATAGACCACTCTGCTCTACACATCCTCCCCACACCAAATGCCCAAGCCACGCCCACCAGGCTGTGAGGCCTTGGAATCTGCCAGCACTTCCTCTGGGAGACCACTGTGTCGGATGTGCCCTAGGGTAGGAGGGACGTCTGTTTTTCTGTCAGGAGGCTCTTGAGGCCCAGGTCTACAGCACCTCTCTAACTGGTGTCTCTGTGTGAGTGCGTCTCTGTCACCCTTGCTTGTAGGCCTCTGATGCCCAGGCACCTTGTGACAGGCTGTGCAGTGCCCACCCCCCACCCCCCCACCCCCCCCACCCCCCCCACCCCCCCCACCCCGCCTCTGCGCTGACCACTCACCAACACGGTCTCAGACTTGGCTTTTTTGGCAGCAGCGAGCGTGACAGGTGGGGAACCCTGGTCTCCCCCTGGATCCAGCTGCCTCCGCCGGCGCTGTGGGGACAGTGGCTTGACTCCAGGGTCCTGAGGAGGACAGAGATATGTTGGGCAGGCAGTGAGAGAGAGAGAATAGCTGATAGGAGACAGGAAAGGGGCAGGGGAAGACTCTGGCCTTTCCGCCCTCCAGCATGCAAGCGAGACACACGTGGACCGTTCTGGACGATGGGCTTACCGCGAGACTGAGGTTGAGAGGGTTGACAAGGTGCCCAGGCGGCTGGCAGGGCCAGGACCCGTTGCTATGGACGGTGATCTCCGTGGGGTACAGCAGCCACTTGCCGTTGGTAACTTCATACGGCCACTCCAGACCGAGAACCAGTGTGCCCAAGGCTGCCAGCCCATCTCCCACCGGGCTCACCTGTGGGCACACATGACCGTGTGTGTGACATGGTTCCATCCTTTGGAAGACCACCCACAGCTCCACAGCCCTAAACCTTTCGCTTTTGAACCCCAGACTCAGAACAGCCTCCCCGCTGTCTTTCGGAAGAGCTGCCAGCCCGGACCCCCCAGAGGTGCCGGTACCTGGAAGTCATACTTCAGGGGACTCCCCACATCCTGCACAGTCCTCATCGCAGCTTCACCCATCACTGTCCCACCGAAGAAGCTCTGCAGCCTATGACTCACCCTGGGTAAGAAGACATCTGGAGTGAAGAGCAGGCAGGACGCTGAGCCCTGCCACAGGGGGCCGCAGTGCCCCTGGCACATACACCCCAGTTCTCCCGTGCCCAGCTGTGCAGGCTCACACAGACTACCGATCCTTCCCGAGCCTCAGGTTCCTCGCCTTCGAGGCAGGGTTAGTAATAGCGGGTGCGGTGCCGGGCAGTGGTGCAAAATATCACTAAGAGTCTTTGACATCTTTGCCCAGTGGGCTTACAAGAAGGTGGGGGAGGGGCCGAAGAGATGGCCCAGGGGTTAAGGGCACATGTTGCTCTTCCAGAGAACTGGGGTTCAGTTTTCATCACCATCTACAGCTCCAGTTTCAGGGGACCTGTCCTCACCCTCTTCTGACCTTTCTGGGCACCAGGCATGCGCATGGTGCATAGACATACATGCAGTCAAAAACACTCCATATACATGAAATGAAATGAATCTAAGAAAAGAAATTTTTAAGTTGGGGGTGGCTGGGGTTTTTTTAAAGCACTCGCTATGTAAGCATGAGGTTCTGAGTTTAAATACCCCTTCCCCAGAACCCACTTAACAGCTGAATGTGGTAGCACACATCTGTAATCCGAGTGCTCCTTTTGTGAGATGGGCGGGGGATCCCTAAGACAGGAGGATCCCTAAGGAAGCCCATGGGCTGGCTAGCCTGCATACGCATTCTTTTTGTTTATTTGTTTTTGTTTTGTTTTTTGAGACAGGGTTTCTCTGTGTAGCCCTGGCTGTCCTGGAACTCACTCTGTAGACCAGGCTGGCCTGGAACTCAGAAATCCGCCTGCCTCTGCCTCTCAAGTGCTGGGATTAAAGGCGTGCCCTACCACTGCCCAACTGCATACACATTCTTGTGTATGCAATGGACAACAGCAGGGAAACCCCCTGCCCCCGAATAATGTGTAGGTGAGATGCAATACCTCATATTGTCCTCTGACCTCCATATGTGTCCCATGGCATGCACACATCTGTATTCTCACACATGCACGTGCTAACACATATCATACATACACATACACAAAGGTAAATATCAAGAAAGAAAAATGCTAATGCTGCCCCTCCTACCTGTGTTACATACAGGGAATAATAATGCAACTATCATAGCGACCCTGGCTATCCCAGGACCCCAGACCAAGAGAAGTGTCAGGGGAGCTTAGAAGGCTTCTTGAGGGTAGGGAAGCCCTGGCTCAGGGCACAAAGGACCGGGGAACAGAGCGCTACCCACAAGCTGAGCGAGGCCTGAAGGGTGTAGTCCACCTGCAGAGTCAGGAGCACGGGCTGCAAGTCGTCCTGGTGACTTGACCTGAGGAGATACAGGTGGTAAGAAGGAGACTCAGGAGAGGAGCTCAGCCCTCCTGACCACACGACCTCCACGGGGACACTCACGTGGACAGCTGCAGAAGTACGGGAAGGTCCCTCGTGTGCAAAGTCACCCCGATGACCTCAAAGGCAATGAGCAGGTCCATCTGGCACAGGGGTCAGGGAAACGGAAAGGAGCCTTGGGGACCATGGCATGGGGATGATGCGGACGAGAGGATCTCCATCCCTCCTCCTCCTCCTCCATCCCTCCTCTTTCTCCTCCATCCCTCCTCCATCTCCTCCATCCCTCCTCCTTCTCCTCCATCCCTCCTCCTTCTCCTCCATCCCTCCTCCTTCTCCTCCATCCCTCCTCCTTCTCCTCCATCCCTCCTCCTTCTCCTCCATCCCTCCTCCTTCTCCTCCATCCCTCCTCCTTCTCCTCCATCCCTCCTCCTTCTCCTCCATCCCTCCTCCTTCTCCTCCATCCCATCCTCCTCCTCCTCCATCCCTCCTCCTTCTCCTCCATCCCTCCTCCCTCCTCCTTCTCCTCCATCCCTCCTCCTTCTCCTCCATCCCTCCTCCTTCTCCTCCATGCCTCCTCCTCCTCCTCCATCCCTCTTCCTCCTCCACTGCTGCCTCCTAGCACAGTGACAAGATTGTTGGACCTCACTGCTGCTCTGGGGACCTCTGCCACTTTTGCAGAAACCCTTAGGCAAGTGACTGAGACTTCCTAAGCCTGCATTTCCTAGTCTGTGAAATACCTATTGTATTAGGGAAAGTTGAGTTGGCGCATCAGATAAAAGAGGGGCGCTAGTTGTAGGGTGAGCGCGTCAGGGCTCTCCCAAGTGGTCTCCCTGCTTGTGCCTTCCCTAGAATCATGCATAGATTCCTGGTGGCCCCATATTTTAGTGTCTGGGCCTCTTCTCACCCCCTGTTGTGCCATCCCCTCCTCCACTCTGGTTCTTTGCTTCAAGAAATCCCATGAATTGGACAGGTAAGACGGCTAGAAGCTCGCCAGAGGACCCTTCGGGAGAGAAGGAGGCGGCCGGTCTCACCCTCTGGTTCCGTTTGAAGGGGTTTCCTAGCTCACACAAGATGGTCTCATTACTAGCTTGGCAGGTCCCAGCCTGAGGAAAGAAATCAAATAAAGCGAGGGTTATACTTGTCTCCCATCTACTCGGGAGCACAATCAGAAACCCTGAAGGCTTGTCTACTGAGTAGCTGAGGAAACCCCAGTTCCGAAAAAGGTCAAAAGTACCCCAGTTCCGAAAAAAGCGGTAATTCAAATTAAAGGTCGTATACAGTGTGGGGCAAATAGCCTGAGCAGCGGGCACTCACCGGGCGAACCGAGGACAGCAGCAGAGCGGGCGGTACCTCAAGGGTGAGCAAGGCCTCGTGAGCATCTTCCCCGGCCCGCTGGCCGCTCGGCGAATTGGTCACATTGATGCTCAAGAAGAGTTTCTTAGTGTCTCTGCTGTACTGGAGCCTGACGAGAGGAATCGGGGACTAAGCCAAAGCCTCACCTCCACGAGGCTCCACCCCGCGGACTTCCGGCGCTAGGAAAGCCATTGGGGGCCAACCAAGTCATACCAGGAAGTCTTAACCCTGGCTAATTAAAGCACCCCTGCTCACCTCCACCCTACCCCTCCCTGCCCAGTGAAGCCTTGCCCCAGTTCATCAGCCAGTGAGGCGTCCCCGCCCCCGCCTTGCCCATGACCAATCAGGGTCACCCAAATGCCACCTGCTTAGAGGCTGCAGCTGCTCAGACACGAAGGCCGCTCGCATCTGCAGGTTGCTGTCGCACTTGTTGTCTGGCCCGCACTCTTTCTGGAAGTGGACCTAGGGACAGTGGAGGGCTTGAAGGGCTGCCACCCACGCGGCACCTTCTGACCCTACAAGCCTTCCGGGCCCGGGGAGGGCCGGCTCACCTCAGTGTGATTCTCCATAGCCTGTGCCTGGTTGAGGACTGGGTAAGCATCCAGAGACCGCAAGCCCAGCTTGGGGCGATCGGGCATGCGCAGAGGTAAGGAGTAGTTCATGGCGATGACGATTGGACGGAGTTTATCGCGAACATTGTCCTGGGGAAGAGGGTGCCGTGAACACGGTCCCCAAGCCGAATCCTCCCATCTCATTACCTCAGAGCTTATCTTCCCCCTAACATGGGCAACTTGCTGTGTGCGGCCACCATCTTGCCAATCCACATTTCCCAGACTGACTTTCCCAAACTCTGGGGGATACCCCTGTCTGTGAGGCTTGACTTAGGGACAGTGACCACCTCTCCCCGGGATCTCAGGGGCCCCCATCCTTCCCCCACAGCCCCTCTCTCACCATCAGCAGTAACTCCAATGTCTGGCATTGTGTCTCTGGCATGGAGAAGAAGCCATGGAGGACAGAGGACTGGCTGCGGGCAAATCGGAGCCTGGGTGGGCGCCGGTCCCTGTCAGCCTCCAGTGTGTAAGCCAGGGCTGTGGACAGACAGGGCAGTGAGCAGGCGGCCACGTGCGCACACCCCCATCTCTCTCCCGCCTGAGCACCCTGTGTCCAGCACTCACTGATGTTCCGCCTGTAGTTGGGGTTCCCGGCGCTCTGGTTGTAGGCAAAACACAGCTCTACCTGGACACTGTTGGGGGTGAGGGGAGAAAGCATAGCAGGGCCTGGTCACGACGGGAAGGACAGCAGTCACGGCCTGCTTTTCCACTCCTGTGCTAGGCAAAGAACTCAGGACCCGTGTGTGTGTGTGTGTGTGTGTGTGTGTGTGTGTGAGAGAGAGAGAGAGAGAGAGAGAGAGAGAGAGAGAGAGAGAGAACTGGGGAGTCTACAGAGCTACAGTGACTTCTCACGGATACTAGAGGTCACCAGTGGGGAAACTGAGGTCCCGGGAGCAGCAGTTTGTCTGATGTTATCAGGTGGCTGATGGCCCAGTCCGGGTCTTGGGATCTCCAGATTTTACTCATTTCCAATCCCATGATTTTCAGCCCTGCCTGGCCCCCACCCCACCCCCACCCCCACCGCCACCCCCATCCCTTCTGCTGCCACACTGAAATCCACGGAAAAGCCCTTAGGGTCCTACTGATGTAACGCTCGGTTAGCAACTGGGTTTTTTGGTGGTGGTTTGTGGTGATGTTTTTGTTTGTTTGTGTGCTTGTTCTTTGTTTTGGTTGTTTGTTTGTTTGTTTGTTTGTTTTTTGGAGACAGGGTTTTTCTGTGTAGCCCTGGCTGTCCTGGAACTCACTCTGTAGACCAGGCTGGCCTCGAACTCAGAAATCTGCCTGCCTCTGCCTCTGCCTCCCAAGTGCTGGGATTACAGGCGTGCGCCACCACACCCGGCCGTTGTCTTGCTTTGTTTTACACCTAAGGTGTAGACCGCAGTGCCTAGGACTTTTTTGTCTAGCATCTCACTTGGCCATCTCCAGAGCCCTGTTAATTGGTCATTACCTTTTTAGATGTTATCTGAGACTCAGACTCATAATTTGCCCAGGGTGAATCTCCCTCCACACGCCCATCCACCTAAGAGCATTGCTTTCCCCCTTTCCTTCCTTCCTTCCCTCACTCTTCAGAGGTCCCCCTGCTCTCCCTCGGCAGTGAGTGGCTGGGCCTTGAGCCCGATGGTCCAGAGCTCCTGTCCCTAACCACGTGCTCACACAGTAGGTCCTGCAAGGAACTTTGACTTTACGTGAGATTGGATAGGGAAGACGCTGGTGACCCTGGAATCCAGGGGCTGAAGGTGGGGCACACCAGGCGTGTCCAGGGGAAGGGCTTAGGGCCTGAGGCCTAAGGAGAGGACAGGGTAGGAAGAGCTGGGCTGACAGTCTCACCAGGAAGCAGCTGTACAAAGCGAGGGGTCCAACACAGCTGGCCTGGCCACCAAGGTCCTATGGAGGATATTGATGACAGGCCGGGCCCTATGGTAACAAGAAAGCAGGCAGACATCAGTGTTTCCTGCCTACCCCAGGCCAGGGCTGGGGTTCAGGTTTCTGAGGATCACCGCGGAAGGTGGACAGAGCTGAGGGTCCAGGAAGACGAGGGCGGAGGAGGGACACGGCGCTGCCCCGTCTCCTGGCTCACCGCAGCAGTACAATATGGTCCGACAGGCTCCCTACAAGCAGGTCTGGGTAGAAGTTTTCATCCACGTCCATCTTCCCACTCAGAGAGTAGCCGAAGGTGGCCAAGCCAGGCAGGCCTAGTTTCTCTCCATGGATTATCTGAAGAGGAAGTGGTAGGGACGGGCTGGGAGACGTGCCTGGAGGAGGGGGCCCGGGGGAATGTGGAAGGGATAAGACTTGTCCCCACCCGTTCATACCTGCTGGGGCTGCCTGAGGAGCCCCCCGGAGCTGCTGTGGTAGATGTATACTTTGCCCGAGCCCTCAAATGGAGCTCCCACAGCGATGTCTGGGAAGGAGAAACAGGGCAGAGTCACCAGGCATACTGGGCGGGGCCCCAGAGCTCTTTCACTCTCTGCTCCAGGTCACTGAGCCCAGTGTGGCAGTGACTTCACTGTGGCGGTGACCTCACCCTGGCAGAAGTGTTCAGAGCAGCCGAGAAGGAACCTCAGAGCTCCAGGGCTCTGGTGGCAATGGAGGCTCAGGAAAAGGGAAGAAATTTCCTCAACGTCACACAGCGAGTGAGAGGCGGTGCCACAGACAGAGAGCCCTGCGCCACACTCCACAGCATAACCCATCCCCACCCCCAACAACCACTTCTCTGGACACCTTGGTTCTTCTGAATGACATTTACTATCAAGACCAGAAAAGAAGCCATTCCCTGTTGACAACCACCGGCACGGCGATCACAGCATTCATTTCATTAACCCTTATGAGAATGCTCTGTGTGTGTGTCTGTGTGTGTGTGTTGGGTGTGGGTATTGCTATCGTACACTCCCTTTATAGATGAACAGGCTCAAATCCCAAGATCACACAGCCAGGAGCCTGGATTACGCGTACAACACTACAGTTGATTCGGCTTCAGTATAACAGAACTTCACGCGTCAAGGCTTTTAAGATGCAAAGCAATGAATGACTCATCAAATGAATGCAATACACGTTTGATGGTCTCCGTCTTTGCTAGACTCATCGGCTACATTTGATCTGAGGCCGGGGTGACTGGAGAGGATGCCGAGGACAGTGAGCAGACCCTAGGCTGAAGAACCCAACCCCTCTGTGGGAAGCGCCGGGGCCTGCTGGCTGACCTCTCTGGCATTCATGTCTGCCTCCTGAGAAGCTCTGTCTTCCCTCCTTTGGCTCCCGGCTGTGTTGTGGGAAACTGAGACTGTCAGAGAACTGACTTCTGGTAAGCTAAGTGCTTCCACAGTGATTGGACTCATCATAACGACGAGTCCTTCCTGGGACTTCTCCCTGGGTCTGACTGTATCGTCCCCGGGTCCCACAGAACACTGGCAAGGGAATGGCCCTCTACCCGGGGCTCCCTCGTTGTGCCAGCCCTTGGCAATCACATGATATGATACAATTTTGACCCCGTCTCCCCAGGTTTCCTACCTGCTTCCACCCCATATCCCCTCCTCCCCCCACCCCACCCCCAAATCACCCTCCAAAGCCCCAAGCTATACCTCTCTCTCTCTCTCTCTCTCTCTCTCTCTCTCTCTCTCTCTCTCTCTCTCTCTCCTCTCACTATGACCCGAACAGAAAGCCCCGTCTCCTCTGCCTGGCTCTTGGAGCACTCACCAGCTTGTCCCCAGGGTACACTTAGGCAATGTACATGTCATCGCTCCCACGCTCACGCTGTAGGCTGTGCCGGCCTCTCTCCTGTGCACTCTCAGTCCAACCCACTTATCGCCCTCTCTACATCCTCTCTATGACGCCCGTCAAGCTTTGCAGCTGGCGCTGAGCCAGTGAGGGTTCGGAAGGAGGGCTACCGGCTCCTACCCTGGAATCCGTCCTGGTTGATGTCACCAATGCTGGCTATAGAGACGCCAAAGGCAGAGCGACTGGGGCCGTGAAGCAGGAGGGAAGGTTGATCAGGGAAGGACGTGCCCGCCTGGTTCATGAAGACGTAGACGGCGCCCCCCACCTCCTCTTTCCGTTCGAAGTAGTAGGGAGCACCCACCAGGAGGTCCTGCCACCTGCACAGGGGAAGAGCGGGCACGGAAGTGTGAGGGTGGGCGGCCCCCGACAGGCATCGCAGATGTCATCCAAGGAGCATGATTTTGCCAAGGGCCATGCAACTGAGCGAGAATGTCCGACCGCGGTTCATGAGAAGGCCAGCGAGACCCGCCAAACAGAAAACCCATCACAGAGATATCATGCAGGCAAAGATCACACCCCACAAAGAAATATGCCCCTACCCCACTGGCATGTTATGAATGAGAGGGACAGACAAGAAGCACAAGGGTCATGCAAATGACATGCAAATGTCCAGACTCCCATAAGGTGTGATTTGAGACCTTGGAAACAGTGAACGCAAATGTCTGAACTGAATGAAGGCAGAGCTTCTACTTCCCTGATCTAGCTTGAGCAAGCCTGCCAACACCCCCCTCCCACCTTTGCCCCTGGCCCCAGAGGATGCCGAGGGTCCCTGGATTCTCACCCATCATTGTTCAGGTCTGCCAGGGCAATGGCACTGCCAAAATAAGCGCCCACCTGCGTGCCCTTCAGCACCTGCCTCCGCTGCAGGTCTCCACCTGACTCTTGTTTCAGCAAGAAGACAGCGCCCATATGTTGGTGCCGCGGGGCACCCGTCACGACAGTGATGTCCGTGGGATGTAGGATGGCACTGCCTACCTGCACCGTGTACCCTGGGATGGGGGGGGGAGGAGTGTTCAATCAAAGCCCCAGTAAATATGTTCCCTTCCATACTGAGCCTGTCCTTGTCCACCCTCTATTATTATCTGTTCCTCTAGGCCAAGTTGAGTAAGTCAGTGGGTCACAGATCCAGTCGGAGTCTCCTTTGCACACTGATTTTGTGATGGAACTGACTTTTACATCTGAAAGCTTAAACCAGGTGCAGAGTCTCGAATGCAGGCAGTGCTCAATAAGTGCGTGCTAATCAAACTAAATGCCTCAAGTCACATCTGCACTGTCGTCTCACCCCACCCCCACCCCCGCCCCAGCACACAGCAGGGGTAAAAGGGCCAGTGTGTTAGGGGGATCAAGGTGGTTTCTTTCTCCCATCCTGCAAATGGGCCACCAGTACTGGGCTTACCAATATAGAGGTTTCCCTGGTCCTCTGAGCCCTTGTAGCTATATTCAGATAAATCCCAGTCCTTCCGCTGAATCATGTAGCTGTTTCCTGCAAAAAGGATTGGAAGGAAGAATCAGTCGCAGTCTTTTCTTCTACCAAGCCCACCTCCCCATAACAACAACAATAACGTGTGTGAGCACTGCTCTGATAAATCACTTCCGGTTTTTTTGTTGTTTATTTTGCTTTGTTTTGTCTTATCTTATTCTCCAAGACAAGGTTTCCCTTTGTAGCCCTGGCTGTCTTGGAACTCTAGACCAGGTTAGTCCTGAGTTCTCAGAGATCTGCTTGCCTCCGCCGCCGCCTGAACCGTAGAACTGAAGGTGTGTGTCACCATTGCCTGGCTGATAAATCACTTCCTCTTTTTTTTTTTTTTTTTTGGTTTTTTCGAGACAGGGTTACTCTGTATAGCCCTGGCTGTCCTGGAACTCACTCTGTAGACCAGGCTGGCCTCGAACTCAGAAATCTGCTTGCCTCTGCCTCCCAAGTGCTGGGATTACAGTCGTGCGCCACCAAGGCCCGGCAATCACTTCCTCTTTAAGAAGGTTTTTGATGTAGGGGGTGGGTGAGTGGGACGGGGCTGGAGAGATGGCTCAATGGCTGCTGCTCTTCTAGGAGACCCAGGTTTGATTCCCAATACCAACTGTAGCGCACAGTGGTCTGTAACTCCAGTTCCAGGGGATCAGACAGGCCCTGAGCTCGGGATCCTCAGGCCTCAGGCTCCCAGATGTTGGCTTGCAATGGTTTATTTGATTATAGGTGTGGGTGTTTTGCCTGCATTTATGTCTGTGCACCACCTACACGCAGTGCCGGTAGAGGCCAGAAGAGGGTGTTGGGTTCCGTGGAATTAGAGTATAGACAGCTGTGAGCCACTTTGAGGGTGTTGAGCCATCTCTCCATCTCATTTAAGCAAGGATCTTGAGACAATGAAATATTCTGTAACCTCCAAAGAACACTCCTGTAAGTATTGACCAAGACACTACGTTTAGCTTATAATGTATGAAAAGAGACTGTGGGAAGCCAGAACATTTCATTTGATCCTATTGCTTTTATGAAGGTACCTGTAAATACTAAAATAAGGGGCTGGAGAGCTGACTCAGAGGTTAAGAACACTGGCTGCTCTTCCGGAGGGCCCGGGCTCTGTTCCCAATGGCAACTCACTACTGTCTGTAATTCCAGTTCTAGGTGATCCGACACCTTCACACAGACACACATCCCAGCAAAACACCAGTGCACACATAAGTGTGGAAGGAGTCCTAAGACACTGTGAACCTTGGAAAAGGTAGGAGGGAGGCGGAAAGAAGAACAGGAGGGATGTTGATATTTTCCCTTCTTCCTTTGAGGTACTGAAGGCTGGGTTTTTTTGTTTTGTTTGTTTTTTGTTTTGTTTTTAAATCTTGAAACAGGGTCTTGCTAAGTTACCCATGCTGGACCTGAACTCACTATATATCCCAGGCAGGATTATGGAATCCTCCTGCCTCCGGCTCCCAATAGCTGGGATCACAGGACAGTGCCACTGGGACTGGCCATTTTTGCTCTTGCTACTGACAAATCCTTAGCTAAGATTTCAGCGCTGCACCAGAAGCACGTTTATGAAAGTCGCCAGGGGTTGAGCTGACGTCAGACGAGTCGCAATCCAATCTAGGTTTCCTAATTTATTGTTGGCTTTCTCTAAGACAAAGTTTTTAATTAAGTAAAATAGGCATAAAATGCTTGTGTCACCCGAGGACTTTAGGAATGCTAAATGTGTGTGTGTGTGTGTGTGTGTGTGTGTGTGATAACATATTATATATTATATGTATTTTCATATATTATATATTTTATATATAATTTTCAGCACTCGGGAAATAGAGACAGGAGGATTGCCTTGAGTTTGAAAATAGCCTGAGCTACATAGAGAGTTCATAGTGTGATCTACTACCTCCCTCTCTCTCTCTCTCTCTCTCTCTCTCTCTCTCCCTCCCTCCCTCCCCCTTTGCGCACGCGCGCACACACACACACACACACACACACACACACACACACACACTCGCACACACCGGTATTTTTCAGATAATATGTGTAGGGAGCTACACCTTCCCAGCATCCATACAAAAGGCCGTCATGTGTCTATAACCCCAGCTCTTCCAGGGTAAGAATAGGCGAACCCATGGAGGTCACTGGTCGGCCACTCCCACTGGCTGCATCGGTGACCTCCAAGTGTGCCCAGAGACCCTGTTTCACAAAATAAGGTGGAGAGCAACTGAGGAACTGATGCCAGCCTCTGGCCTCTACAGCCACATGCACACATGTGTACATACACAGAAGAGTTAAAGACGGCACATGTAAAGCCACTGGCGCACAGTGAGTGCTCTGCTGGCACACAGTGAGTGCTTTAACACTGCTGTGGCCTGGGGCACTGTCTCTTGTGACCCTGACCCTGAGCGGTCTGGACTGGCCGTGGCTTACTGACGGGTGGTCCCTGTTGCACCCCCTTCTCCCAGGTCCCCACCTTTCCAGTTGTAGGCACCGGGGGCACCGAAGTAGACAGTGTTCTGGGTGAAGCCGCCGCTGGTGCCCAGCTGGCACATGCCGGTCTGCAGGTAGTCAGTGTTGCTGTTACACATCTCGTTGTGGTATGTCTGCCAGTCATCACCAGGGTCGAGCTGGAGGTCGTTGCCACGCACATAGCACTTGCCCACCATGCGCCGCTGGTCTTCTAGCCCAGACCACAGCACCTTGGTGTACCGATGGGCACAGACCTAGGGACCCACAAACACAGACACACACACACACACACACACACACACACACACAGCATTAGCCAAGATCAGGAAACCCATGGCAAGCTATAGCTCTCGCCCTGGGTACTGCCGGCTTTGTGAGTCAAGGGCCAAAGTCTAGCTTCCTTTTCTTCCTGTGGGTATGCTGAGACCTGCACCTCCCTAGCCTACTGGAATCAAGGGTTGGTCAGGAGCAGATCTGGGGAAGCCAGAAGGCAGGCATTGAGAGCAGCTTAGAGATCTTGGTGAAAGGGATCTCAGGAAGAGAGAATGTGGGACTTAGGCTTCTGGGTCTAAAAGGAGCTATTTACAGAGAGATTAGGGGACTCATTTCTCTTGTCCCCAGATAACCCTGTTATTTAATATTTAATGAAAGGGTCATTTTAAAATTAGTAATAATAATAATAATAATAATAATAATAATAATAGCACTAATAAGAGCAGTGAACACTTGTTTGTTTGTTTGTTTGTTTGTTTTGAGACAGGGTTTCTCGGTATAACCCTGACTGACCTGGAACTCACTGTGTAGACCAGGCTGGCCTTGAACTCAGAGATCCCCCTGCCTCTGTGCTACCACCACCCAGCTCAGCTAATACTTACTGAAACTTACCATACACCAAGCACAGGCATAGCTCTTCTCATATAACAACTTTCAATATTTTTTTTTATCTTATTTTTTGGGTAGAGGTATTTTGCCTGAACGTATGCCTGTGGGCCCTGCACATGCCCAGTGCCTACAGAGGGCATCAGATCCCAGGGAACTAGAGTCAAATCCAGCATTGGGAGTCAGAGGCAGGCAGATCTCTGGATTTGAAGCTAGTCTGGTCTACAGAGGGAGTTCCATGGTTACACAAAGGTGCTGCGAATCAGCCTCTGGGCTATACACTATCTAGAAATGGGGTCTCTTGGGGTGCTCTTGTTGATTCGCTTTCTCTGTTGCATGCCAGCTTGTTAGTATCGCCAGCCATTCACATGAAATTAGCCGTAGGCACGGCTAAATTTCTGCTGCTTGGAACATAGTAGGTGCTAGCGAAATATTTGTTGGCTGAGTAAGGGTAGGTAAGGAGCTAATCCTAGTCTACAATCACTTAAACGTCTAGACACACACCTACAAACAACAGGGGGTACAAAGGGGTGGTCTCATGAACCGATTGACACCTACAGCTTACAATAGCGTTCTCGGGACAGAAATCACAGCAGTGGTGATTATAGGAGTGGCAAGCGCTCAGAGGTGGCACAGAGAACTTCCTGGAGTGATATAAGAATGCTCTGTTTCACGGATGTTACTGACGTAGGCTTATCACTTGGTCAGAGCCCACAGAGAGTTAAGATCTGCCCTTTCCGCTGTATGTAAATTGTATATAAACCTAAGCAATCTCTGTCCGGGACACAGAAATCGAGATTCCCAAGGGCTGACACTGAAGAACTGTCAGCAGCAGAAGGTGACAATTGACAGCGGGGAGTGGCACTCAGATCAGTGCCAGGGTGTGCCAGGGCCGTCAGGGCTGTGCCTCTTCCGGCAGCCAGCCGCCCAGGAAGGAGAGCCTGCCAGCGTCCAGCTGCCCGGGGCACTCTCTGCCCTTTCCCACGAGTGGTGAGCATCCATGCAGGTCACACAGGACCCCATGCCATGTCCAGCCTCGGGAGAGTGCCCAGACAACCCTCTCCCCAGAGTGCAGGGATCAGGGAACACACAGGCCTGTAAAGACACGAGGCCACAGAAGCGGCCATTTGCAGAGGCCGCAGCCGTCATGGAGGAGCCCCGACCACCTTCTCCCATCCTCCCTGGCTCAAGGAAGATGATGCTAAAGTCTTCACTTACCAGGACTCTCCCTGCAGGGCCCTGGCTGGCCACAGTCACTCCAAGCCACATGTCCTCGATAATGTGATGGTCAGGGTCACCTGCAAGAATGGGAGGGATCACGAGCTCGGGTCCCTTATTCCATACTCCAGCATCCAAAGCCTCCTGAGGGCAGCAGCTCTCCCTCCTCTATGTCCTGTCACTGCTCTGAGCTCACACTGTATGACCTTCCCCTTCCTCCTGCTCCTCTCCCCAGATGGACAAGAGACAAATAAGCTTTGCTTTTTGTTTTGTTTTGTTTTGTTTTGTTTGGTTTGGTTTGGTTTGGTTTGGTTTGTTTTGTTTGGTTTGGTTTGGTTTGGTTTGGTTTGTTTGGTTTCTGAACCAGGGTCTCCATTTTACATCTCAAGCTCTTCTGGAACTCACTATGTAGACCAGGCTAGCCTTGAGCTCGCTGTCTTTTTGCCTTAGCTCCAAATGTTGCCTCGGCTAACAAGCTAGCCTCGTATCTCCTCTTTGGGCTCCTCTGCCAGGCTCCCGCCTTAGCCCTGTCCCCAGGTTCTTCTCACTTTTCTCTGAAATGTCCATCCGTTCACAGTCGTCCTTGAAGGCAGTGAGGGGACACAGGTACACAGCACCGGTCCGGTTGGTATAGCCATCATCCACGGCGAGGTCTCGGGGAGCACCGGCCAGAAGCCTGGAAAAGGCAGGCAGGTGGGTCAGCCTGACTTTACAAGCCTCCCTCCACTCAGCTTGCAAATCCGCAATCTCTGGGCTTGGACTCCACACCCTGGTCTGGGGATAGGACATCGATACATCGATAAACCTTGCCTCTGTCTTGCAGGAGAGCCTACCACAGAGAAAGGCGGGCCAGGAAACACACACACACACACACACACACACACACACACACTTGGTAAGGATCTCACAGGGAAAGCCTGGAGGTCTGTACACAAGGTGCCCTGGCCTCCGTGTAAGGACAATGGCCAGGGGTCACCCAATGAAAAAGGAGGGGGTGGGAAGGGCACCAGAGACAAGGGTACGAAATGTCCAAGGGCCAGGAAGTATGAGCAAGCCAGTGATTCAGGCACCAGCCCTCTGGACAACCGGAACCCAGGAAGAACATTGGAGGAGGCATACAAGCCAGGACAAAGGCCTTAGAAGAACCACAGAGGGACCCCAGGCAAGGCAGTGACAAGATCAGATCTGTTGTTTTTCTTTATTTCGTTCTCTTTTAGAGACAGGGTCTCCGGTAGCCCAGGCTGGGCTACTCCCTAGTCAACCAAAGATGGCGACCTCAGATTTCTGACCCTCCTGTCTCCACCTTTCACATGCCGGATTTTCAGGTATGTACTGCCGTGCCCAGCTTTATGTAGTGCTAGGAACTCGATCTGGAGCTTCCAGAATAAGCACTAGATAAGCACTGCGCCAGATGAGGTCCATTCCCAGCCCCGGATCTGGGGCTCTGAAGGAATCCTTTGGCCTCAGAAGTAAAGGTAGTTGTGAAGAGAGAATCTGTGTACGGATGGAGGGGTTGTTGGAAGCCTGTATCTCTCTTGAAGCTATCAAGCACATAGCTCTGGGAGACACAGATTTCCAGGTGAGCTGAGTGGCGCCTCCATTCGTCTCACCCCTACCTCGAGACAAGCACACCTGTATGGGGTGGGGCTGGATACCAGTGTGGCCCAAGAACTGAGTTCCAGAGGTGGGAGTGGACAAGAGCTCTCAGTCATCTTGTCCTCAGAATCCACCTTTAGGGACACCGAGAAATTCCCACAAAGGGGCTAGGACCCTGGAGCCCCAACCCACACCTAAAGAGTGACTTAGGCAGGGTAGCCGGGATCAGTCCTGAAATCCTATCTCAGACAATCCCTGGGTATTTATAAAAGAAAAATCTCCAACTACCACGGGCTATGTGAATGGTATCTGGGGTGGTCCAGCTTCAGGACCAAATCTTTTCTTGTATCTTCTCCCTATCAATATTCTTCTCTTAGAAAACATGCCCTCGGCCACCTTCCTGCTGACTCAGCATTCTGGGTAGCAGCACTTCCCAGGTGTCCCTCTGTTTAGCCGAGCAGCACTGTGGCCCCGAGGCGCCCAGGCTCCAGGCCTCTGGCCAGTCTGGAAGTGCTGAGCAAGGGCTGTACCTACAGCCCCGCTTTGGACCTGGGAGTCAGACCTGCAGGGAGTAGGCAGGGCAGGGCAGGGCCCAGGCATGCTGGGGCTTGGGGTGCCTCCACCTCCACCTACGAGGACTCAGGAATGCACTGCCTGGAGGTACTAGGAAGTGGGTGGACCTGTATCTCACAGAGGCGGCTCAGACATCACCCTCAGTGGTTCCAGCTCCTAAGGGCAGGACAAAGCTTCCCCAGACAGAGTAAGGGAAGAGATATAACAGCCAGACCATTAGCCAACTTCAACTTCTTCTTCTTCTTCTTCTTCTTCTTCTTCTTCTTCTTCTTCTTCTTCTTCTGTTTTGTTTTTTTGGAGACAGGGGTTTCTCTGTATAGGCCTGGCTGCCCTGGAACTCACTCTGTAGACCAGGCTGGCCTCGAACTCAGAAATCCACCTGCTGGGATTAATCCCAGAGTGCTGGGATTAAAGGCGTGCGCCACCACCGCTGCCCGGCTTCAGTTCAGGCTGGGTGGGTGGGGGAGTAGCGTATCTGACTGACTACCCTGGCTTACCACAAGTACACACCCACCCCCTGGCATGCTTGACAAAGGAGAAGAAAGGGCCTGTGGGAAAGAAAGCTAGGGCTCTGCTTCTAGAGTGATTTCCTTTCCCTGTGAGTCTTGAGTGTCTTATCTATAAAACGGGAATGACAGATGAACTCTCAATTCCAGGATTTGGGGGGCAGCGGGGGGTAGGGGGGGGACAACTGCGTTCCTGCAAAAGGACTCTCTAAGAAGGCAGCGGTGGGCACATGAACACGGTTGCTCTGGATTTCTGTGTACCAGCACTGGCCTGAGGTTAACTCCAGACTCTCCAGGGACCCAGGAATTCCAATACTGCAGGTTAGGGAACCTGACACACGGAGAAAAGGACAGACTACTTCATTGTTTAGAAGGAATGAGGGCTGAACAGAAGTAGAACTTCCACATCCTGAGGCTAGCAGGCAGTCACTGGGGGAGGGCAGGGTTAGACCGGTTTGCTGAAAGCTCAGAGTTGGCTGGAGGGAGGGATCTCCTACAGTGAGCCTATAGGCTTCAGTGGATGAAAGGGGTGGGGGGGGAGGGGAGCATACAATGTAAAGGGTGCACTACCATCATGGCTGCCACCGTCCTACCTAATTTGTCTAGCAGGTGTCTGAGGAGCAGGGTCTCCATGCCTCCCTAAATCTGTCTCCGCTAGGAGGGAACTGAGAGCGACCCTTCCTCTTAGCTGCCTGAGGTAAGGAACAGGCAGAGCTAAGCACAAACCATGGCTGGATCAGAATAAGACTCCATACAATCTTCGAATTCCTGTTCTTGTGTGGTGCCAGTCTTGTGCCCACTAGTGGGGGCAGGGGAGGGGCCGATTCCCTAATCCCTGGGCTCCTCCCTCCTGAGAGATTCCAACGGGAGCTCCCCCACACCCTCTGGAGTATTTTTAGCTCCGACTTGGCCCACTCAGAGGCCCTCTAAGGTCCTCTGGCTCCCAGCCCGGGATGCAGTGGTCTACGGCCAGAGAGGGCTGCGCTCACACGGAGGAGGGGGCTTCAGAGGGCAGGGTTCACATTCCTCCTGCCAAAGCCAGGTATGTGTAAGGTCAGGGTCAGGGAATCCCTAGACTGGGGCAAACCTTCGTGGTATGTAAATTGAAATGTAAAGTCCTACGTACTGATATTGGGTCCAGATCAAAACAACAACAAAAAAAAATAATCTTAAAAAAAAAAAAAAAAAAAAGCCGGGCCGTGGTGGCGCACGCCTGTAATCTCAGCACTTGGGAGGCAGAGGCAGGCGGATTTCTGAGTTCGAGGCCAACCTGGTCTACAGAGTGAGTTCCAGGACAGCCGGGACTACACAGAGAAACCCTGTCTCGAAAAACCAAAAAAAAACAAAAAAAAAAAAAAAACAAAAAAAAAAAAAAAAAAAAAAAAAAGGACCTCCTCCAGACTATAACTAAACCCACCCTCCTAGCTACAGTCAGAGAGGACAAAGACAAGTGGAGATACCTAGACAGAGCTCTTGGGAGATAGAACTGCCCTCTCCCGGAGTCAAGCTGGGGGGGGGGGGCAGTGAGCACCCCGGGAAGAAATGGATGGGTGAAACGGAAGACCAAGAGCTCTCAACAGCCGCCCACTCACCCTTTCATTTGGCTCCGACTAGAAAGCCCCTCCTGGCCTCTGGGGAGCCCCTGAGCTCCAAGCGCAGGGAGTGGGGGGGCTCTTCACGCTGCTCCAGCCCTCTACACCTCCGTTCCACCCAAGCAGTTCAAAACTAATAGAATAACTGCACAGAAAATGCCATTATTATCGGAGAAGGCCGGAGAATGGGACCCAAGAGAGCTCAAGGGCTCACCCCGAAGAGGAAGAGGCCCTCGGGATTCTGGGAGTGTGGTGGTGGCGGCGCTCGAAGAAAGTCTACCGATTCAACTTCCTCTCAGGGAGGAGTGGGGTGGCGCCCACGGGGAGATCTGGGGAAGCCCCCAGGGACTTCGTTGTGGGGGTCCTGGGTTACTGTTCCCCTCTGATGCAGGCGTGGGAGCAGGAGGCGAGGTGAAAGCTGCTCCGTCCAGAGTAGGAGGGAAGTCCAGTCCGTGGACGCCAGCTCTATGCCAGGCTGCCTGATTTAGCCACCTCCCCAGAGGCTCTCCTATGGCGGCTGAAACTGCTGCCCTCGCCGCCCTCCCCTCCCCCCCTCACGCTGCCCACCCAGCCCCCTCTCCCCTGGTGACTCAGCCCTAGAACCAGAGCAAGGAGCTGGAGGGAGGAGAAAAAGATGGAAAGAGGAATGTCTTGGCAGGACCTTAGGTGAAAAGGGACCTTAGGATAAAGCTGATTTTCTCATTTCTCCCCTTTCCCCGGCTTTTTAGTAGGTATTCCATATTTGACCCTTTGAATTGTCTAAACTCAGTCCCTTTATCGCAATGGACAGGATCTTCCTATACAGCCTGGACTTTCAGCAAGCTGCCAACCCTCCTGCCACCGGATGCCAATCCCTCTTTACTGCTTCTTTTTCGGCAAGATCAGTCCTCCTCTACCTCCTCTCAATCTTAACGTCCTTTGGCTTGGAATGGTCACTGGAGAAAGCCAGCAGATAAGGATAAACCACATTCAGGCCTTGTGCCCACAGCCACAGCTGCTGTGCCATTTCTACTGGCACGAGCCGCGAAGGCTGCCAGGAACCCGCCCTGCCCTGCCCTGCCCGGGGAGGTATTTCAAGAGAGCACAGCAGGTGAGCCAGGCTCCTGCCTACCTCAGGCATGACCTCATTTCCAGGAGCCACGGTTTCCCAGACACCCTCACTTCCAGTGGCGAAAGGGGAGGAAGCCCAGAGGAAATCTCCACACCCGCCAATGGGGTCGGGCCAGATCGGGAGGGAATAAGGGAGCAGGTGCAGAGAGGGTCAGCTACCACCTCCCAAATGAGCAGCTCTTCTCCCTCTAAGGGGGCTTCTGTAACGATAGTGAGCCAGACAGGAGGGCACAGGCTTTTAACTATAGCTTGGGAGCCAGAGGAAGGCAGATAGATCTCTTTGAGTTCAAGGTCAGCCTGGTCTACAAATCAAGTTCTAGGACAGCCAGAGCTATATAAGAGACCATGTCTCAGATAGATAGATAGATAGATAGATAGATAGACAGACAGGCCAACCAGAAGTGAGTGGGTCTATCCATTGGGGAGTTTGCCTTTTTTGTTTGGGGTGTGGCTTTGGCTTGTCTATTTGTTTGTTCAATACAGGGTTTCTCTCTGGTTGTTCTGGAGCTCACTCTGTAGACCAGGCTGACCTCAAGGTCACGGAGATCCACCTGCCTCTGCCTCCGCAATGCTGGAATTAACGTCATAGCACCACCACCTGGCTAGCCCAGTATCTGATAAGATATTGAGTTCTGTGAACCTAGGTTCTGGGTGGGGTACCCCAGGATAGAGAGATAGTCTATCTTGGATTTCTAACCACTTCTGGGCCAAAATCTCTGGAACATAAAAGCTATGCTTTCCCCTCCCTGATCTCCCAGGAACTATGTACAGTCCCATGACTGTGCATACACTCTCAGGGCTCTCTGAACAGTTAGCGGACCCCAAAGGAAGGGGCGTGAGCCACCCCACTCTTCCAAGGACACTTTGAGACTGACAGAACCTGAGGCTGCAGTTTGACGTATTAGTTCCCCAGACCACTTGGGCAGCTGCTCACAGCTGGCTACACAGCTGGCGCTAGTGAATCCCAGCTGCTTCTCCCAAAAGGACGGAGGGCTGGACTCAGTAAGATGAGCACCGAGCCAAGACACAGATGCAGCTCTGGGCAAGACAGAGAAGACCCATCTGGCCAGAAGCACCTGCCCTCAGAGGTCAGTGAGTTTCGGCATTCTATGCAGCTCCCTGGAGAGGAAATCGGGCGTCTTTTACATGGCCACCTTGGGTAGAAACCATAGGTGAAAGAAGTACACCCCCATCCAGTCTCAGCCCCAGAGCTTTGTGGTATCCACTGGAGGACTGGATGCACCAGGACCATTCTAGACACACTATCACACTAAAGCATTACCAACTCTGAGAAGGTGTATCCTCCAGGGCTGGGGAAACTAAGGCTCAGCTGTTAAAGCAGAGGCAAGACGCGGCAGCTGCACTGGGACACCCTCAAGGTCACAGAACAGAGCAGGGGGTGTTGCCGAATCTCTTCTATTGTGTTAGTTCTGGCTATGCACATACAATGTCAGAACTTCTGAAAACTCTGGACTGGCTGGGGGAGGCAGCGGCGCTGCTGTAGCAACTATCTATTAGCAGAGGGCCTCAGAAAGGTAGAAGGTTAGATCTGCCTGGCCAGGGCAGGAAGGGTGTGGTGGATCCACCTTCTTCTGCAGGGGCCAGGTAGGGTAGAGACGAAGTCCAGGTGGGCAGTATGGACAGGGGCTGGGCCAGCACAGCAGAGGTAATGACTTAAGTTGTGTTGGACTTTGAACATTCCAAACTTCCTCAAGTTTCTACAGGCCCCAATCAGAGCAGGGAGAGGTTTCAACACTTTTACCTTGACTGTGTCTTCTGATTTAGTAACTATCAGAGAGGCCTGGTCGGAGTATATGTCCAGTGGGCCACCCAGCCCAGAAAGGTAGGAGGGGCTTTTATGATTGATCATCACTGTCCCTCCCTGGGCAGTTTTGCCTCCTAGGGACACCCTCTTCCCTCAGCTAGCCAACCTCAGCACACAGAACCCATGCCGAGAAACCTCAGACACCTGGGCAGGACCCGTTGGGCATGAGTTTGCCTAGGGAGGGGCAGGTGGCGGGACGCAATCTCCTCCCCTCCTCCACTCTGCTGGGCTCTTCCCCGTTTCTTGCAGCTGTTGCAAAGACGAGCTGAGCTGAAGAAAAGAGAAAACCCCGCTTCCCTCTTCAAACCAAAACAAACACACTCAGGGCTGCTGATTCAACATGAATCTGTGGAATGCAGGGAGATGTCTGGTGGGAGTACCCCCACTGCTTCCGGGTGGGCTCTGGCCAGGAGAAGACAGAGGAGGCTTAAGACAAGCGCCTCCTCTGTCTTCTACTGTCCGTTCCTCTAGGGGTCAAGAGGGAGTCTTTGGACAGCTCCTAATGCCTGGCTTCTTCGTCACCTCACTCTGCAATACCAAGCCCTTGAGAAAAGTGTGGTCCAGCCTGGTTCTGCAGAGGGCGTGGCTGCTCTGGCTGCAGGCTAAATGAGAGGGCTAATCCGGGCTTGAACGCCTATATTGTCCAGTTCTCTGCAGGAGGAGGGGAAGAGCGGTGTAACGCACAGAGTTCTCCTAGCCCGGGAAAGAAGCTAATGTTAGGTACTGGATTCTCAGGGCGCTGGGCAACAAAGACCCTACTTCCGAAGATGTCTGAAGCGTGGAGCGGCCGCGTCTAGACAGGTTCTAGCCAGGTCAGCACTTGCCGTGATTACTACCCCCCCCAACCCCCCATCCTCCACTTGCCGCCAAGCCCCACAATCGGAGGGCTGCCGTCGTACCCGCCCTCTTAATCCTGCCTCCCAAGGAAAGGCCAGCAGCAGCAGGCCTGGGAGTCAGCGGGCCCAGGGCTCCAGTTTAGCTTAGGTCAGGTATCCGCGCACACACCCCGCTCTCTGCACCCCACCTCACCGCCGCCAGGCTGACTTACAGGTAGCGCTGCTGTCGCTCAGTCTGCCGATGGAGGGCGACCGAGTAGCCGAAGAGGCTACCGGGGTTCACCGCCTCCTTCACCACCAGGAATCGGGTGTCCAGGTTGAAGGCGAAAGCGACCCGGCCGCAAGCCGCCACCATCAAGGCCAGGGCGCGGAGCATCCAGCCAGGGGCGCGGGGCGCGCGGCCTCCGCCGGGGCCCATGGCTGCGGGCCGGGCCGAACCGGGCCGGGCGAAATCGCTAGAGCGCTCAGCACCGGGACTGATGAACCGTTCACCTGCTCCTGGCGCCGCCAGAGGACACCCGAGCCCGCAGAGCCGCTGCACCGGGAGTCAGGCAATTTTTTTTTTTTTGCCCTAGTCCGGGTCACTTTCAAGTCTGCTCCGGGTGCTTCTCCAATCCGTTTTCCAGATCCGTGGATCTACTCTCACGTTGGTCCGGTGGACCGGTCACCGTTCCGGGCTCCGGGCACCCTGCACCCTAGATGGTCCCGGCCGCGCCCCCTTGGAGGTGTTAGCTCTTTGGATCTCGGCTAGGTGGAGGATCTAGATAGGCAAGCTCTCGATCGCCAGGAGAGCGGGAGGGAGGGATCCTCCCCGGCGCGTGCCCCGCCTCCCCATCGCCCAGCCCCGCACCTCCCCACCTTGCGCGCCCAGTCCGGGCTCCGCTTTCCTTCCGGGGAAAGAGAAAAGGTCCCCGCTCTGCCGCCGCCTCTTAAAGGGGCAGCGCCGCCCCTCCCTCTCCATCATTCCTAAGGTGACTCCGCCCTCTCTCTCAGACACCTGTCGGGAACCCTTAATGCCTGGATTTCCCCTTCCAGCCCGGAGCTTCTTCCCAGGAGCGTCGCCTTTGGTACAAGACAGATAGGACGGGCGGGGCCGGAGGTGGGATCTGCCTGGCGCTTCGCCGCGGCTGCAACTGGAAAGGCCGTTGAAGGCACCGCCAGCACCGCGATCCTCGCTGGACAAGCCAGGCGTTGGCTTTTCTGGGAACGGCCGTCTGTGTACCGGCTGCCTGGAATGCGGACCTCCGCCGTGTTGCGAGCGGGTCCCTAAGAGGTGACTGCGGGTCTCTGGACTTAACTTCTTCGTACTAAATGCCCTCAAATGTTTCGAATGAAGGAGTATTCTCCTGCCCACCTTCCTTCTCTCATCCTGATCCCGGCTGGAAGCAGCTCTTCCGCAAAGCTAGACACATTTAGCGGTGTTGATGATAACCCATCAGAAATTGTAATTAGCAAAGGGCAGCCTTTGTCTCTAAGAGCAGTGAATGGGACCTCAACCCCCACAGTTGTGATTTCGGTTGGAGACAGGTGGGCTAGCTTCGAAGATCTCACTATCCAGGAAAGAATCAAATTGAAAGGGAACTCCAAGAGATCATTATGGAATTATTATTATTTTTTTAGTCTAACTCAGATTTTCCCTAACGCAGAACAAAGACTCATTTTCCCTGAACATCATTTTCTATATGGCTTTATAATTAAATAAGAACAGTACAGGCAGCAGACACTATGCTAACTGCTCTACAAATACTTTTTTTTTCAAGGCAATACACATATATACAAGTCTCTCTCTCTCTCTCTCTCTCTCTCTCTCTCTCTCTCTCTTCAATCACCAGTCTAAGGAAAAGGCAAAGCAGAAAATGGACCCATCCAATGGGATTCTGCTCTGGTGTTTGAGAAGCCACTGTATTCTGTCTCTGATTCCTTATCTATACATTGTGACCTTGGAAGATATGATCATTTCCACACAGAAGATCTTATCTCTTGCACTCTGAGGGATAAGATCCCTTAGAGGCCATGCTGTCTTTTTGCTAATGATAATTATTGACTGTTTGTCATTGCCACCACTATGTAAATCCAGGTCTGTACCGGTCACTCTATTTACATATGGGAGCAGAGCTGTCCCTCCATCAGACACAGCCCTGGAGGGACCAGGGGGAGCAACTCTTCCTGCATAAAGTCAATTTGAAATCACTGCAGCCCCCTGTGGCCGCACTGGTGCAGGAGCAGCCCAGAAGAGTCTGAAGTTAAAGAGAAAGATGGGGAAACACAGGTGAGCTGCCGGAAGGCACGGGCTTCAGTTAATCAATCCTTGCACCAGTCGCCAAGGTGTTAGCTCTGCTTTGAGAAGAGAACACCAAGGCTCAGAGAAGTTACGCTGTTTGGCTAAGGCCACACAGCTAGGATTCTAATAGCGCGGTATCTAACCCCCAGAACCCTTCTTAACCATTATGCTAATGATTAACACTTAGGACAAATCCGATTTTGTTGCGACTTGGTGTAACAGAGCCTCTCCTTTGCGAGTGGCCTCGGCGGTCTTTACTCTCTACTTCCCTTCTGGCGTGAATTCTAACTAGAGGCCCCGCCTAGATGGTTAAAATGGTAACTGCTAAACAATCTATCCTCCTTTGGCTTTGCAGATACCAGAAGATCCGAAGACCTTTGTAACCCTGTTCCCTTGACTTTGCAAACAAACTAAGGCATATTCACAACTGGGCTGTTTCGCTCCTGATAAGAGGCCGTGGGATTTAGAAACACACAGGAACCGGTCTGGGAGATAAAGTGGATTGTAGTGTTCTGGGGGTGGAGAGGGGGGACAAACACACCCAAAATCCCAGAGATGCAAGCCATAGGGAGCAAAGACCACTCATTCAGCATATAGAACAAGCTTCAGTCTGCATATGGAAGTCCTGACAACCCCGTGGGACAGGCGGTCCTTCCTTCCACTTTTACCTGAGTTCTGGGGTCAAACTCAGGTCATCAGACTGGCACAGCAAGCACCTTACGTGCTGAGGCATCTTGCCAGCCTGGTATGACATCCACCATGTAGCTCAGGCTAGCCTCAGAATATTGGCTTTTGAGCAGCGAGCATCCTTAACTCAGATAGTTAGGAGCGTGACCTCAGGGTCAGAGGCAGGGGAGTGGCCTCTGAGACCTGGCTTCACATCTTACAAATCATTTAACGTACAGACTCACTTCTTCTTTCCGGGCGTCCCCTGAAAGTCGGGACTAGCGCCCTTGTTTGCCTCGTGAGGGAGCAACACTTCAGGAGTATCCCTGGAGATCCAAAGTCATACCGCTCACTCACCGGAAGGGAGGACGGCAGAGCAGGGACAGGGACTGGAGCCGCTGACCACAGCTGTGCCTCTAGGAGACAAACTCCAGGCAGATGTTGTTCAGACAGTCAGACGTACCTAAACAAGAGCAGCTGCGATAACAGTTTTCTCTGTGGCATTTGGGAGCAGACACTTGTCCCTGGCTGCCCTTGGAACGGTTATTAGTCTGAGCTATGACTTGCAGGGCCGCTCAGTCTCAGGGTTTGGCTTGTGGGCTAGAGCTACCAAAGACAACTGGGGTCAAGGAACAGGAAGCTAGATGCAAGTCGAGCCGTGGCATTTGCCCTTCTGGAGAGCTCCGTCGGTTCTTGGCCCTGTTCCTGGAGGAGTGTGGATAGCCGGGGCCTGGAGGGCCAGCATGGACACTTGGTATAGGCAAGGGTCCTGTCCAAAATAGCTTTGAGTCATGTGATGGTAACAGATGGGCCCCAGGCCAGGCCTTATCTAGTAAACCATCCCAAACAGGAAGGACCAGCATGTCCGATCTGGGGACCAGGAGCAGGAAAGGGATGAGGGATGGCATTTCCAGCCTAAAGGAGTGTCCAGAGAATGTGGGAGCAGGAGCTGGGAGAGCTGAAGAAGACAGACCCAGCTGAGGAATGTGGGAAGAAGTGTCAGGCAGACCTGTGGGGGATGGAAGAGGGTGGAGGGAGAGTAGCTGGAGTCAAGGCTGGAGATCTGGAGAGAGAACTCCCAGTTCCGTGCCGTAGGGTAGGGCCGAAACTCTTTGTTCCTGAGCGTTTTATCTCAAGGGCCTCATCTCATCCCTCCAGTCGCCTCCACACTGTCATCTCTTCCTCGGGGAGAATGGATCAGCCTAGAAACACACCCAATGTGTGTAAAATGATGGGCCTCACACCGTGCAGCCTTTAAGCCTCTGCCTGTCCTCGGCCTTAACGACTCACACCTGGATAAGCCCACAAGCACGGATGGGGCCTCTCTTCATTGTCTGAGGGAAGGAGAGTCCCAGAGCCCCTCCCCTGTGAACCTTCGCCACCACCCCCAACCACAGTGGAAATCCACGTTATTCTCCTTCCTGGCTCCCAAGCCATCTGGGAGCTGCTGACCTCAGAGACTGACATTATGTAAACAAGCAAACCTTCCATGCTCTCTTGGGTCACGAGTGGTGCCATCCGTCCTGACGTTTGAGTGAAACCTTCGACGAGACCCCTTCAGCTTTTGCAGGTGACTGCACCTGTATGCAAGCCGTGCCTTCTGGGTAGGAGTCAGGGAGGCTTCCGGGAGAAGGAAGAGGAGCTGAAAGGAGAGACAGGCCTGGGAGACCTCAAAAGAAGAAATGCAGAAGTTGGCCTAAGTTGAGGTAAAAAGTTTTCCCAGCTGGATCAGTGACAATGTCAATATTCTCAGAAGGCGGCTTCCGTTCTTCTTGGAGCGCTTGCTGTGTTCACACCAGTGTGACTACACAGCCTCGGTCAGCTGCTGCAGGGATTACAAGGCCACACAGCGGCCTGTTGCTAGAGCCGAGCACTGACTGATCTGTCTTCTTAACCTGAGCAAAGGCACCTTCCTACCCCAGGACTTGGAATCCCATTCAGTAAGCAAAAAGGCTAGCCAAACCGCCTCCTCAGTATTCCTCATCAGCGTCCAGGGTGTCTGAAGGCTCCTCGGATCCGTAGCACTAAATGAACCAGCCCTGCTACTGGACCTAAACTCAGGTCACTCCCCGACTCAGATGGAAGACACAAATTACTTGGGAGGGAGAGCAGGAGCGGAGCGGGAGGGAGGGAGGAGTGGTGGAGCCTGAAGAAGTTTATCAGATTTCCTTTTCCACTGACCCAGATTTGGCCTTGGCTACCTCAAACCCCAAGGCGAAATCCTTCTCTGGATCAGCTCAGACCTGAGTGCCCCGCACTGGGCCTAACAAAGGTGAAGATTTCTGCTAGGAAGCAGGGCTTCCTCTGGCCCCCTTCTCTGTCTTTTTTTTTTTTTTTTTTTTTTTTTTTTTTGGTTTTGAGCCTAGTGTTTTACAGCTGAGCCATCTTTCCAGCCTCTGTGAAGCATTCTGGGAACTCAGTATTAAACAGGCTAAACTGACAGTGTCGTGTTATAGGGTTGGTGTGTGTGTGTGAGGGGCTATGAGAAACAGCAAGTTTGTGAGGCGGTGGTGGCTCACACCTTTAATCCCAGCACTCAGGAGGCAGAGGCAGGCGGATTTCTGAGTTCGAGGCCAGCCTGGTCTACAGGGTGAGTTCCAGGACAGCCAGGGCTACACAGAGAAACCCTGTCTCAAAAAACAAAAAACAAACAAACAAACAAAACCGAGAGAGAGAGAGAGAGAGAGAGAGAGAGAGAGAGAGAGAGAGAGAGAAACAGCAAGGCTGAGCCCCCTTGTTCGGTAGCTCTCCTACACCAGCCTGCGGGTCCATCGGTCTCTCCTCAACAGGGCCATCTTGACTCTAGAGCAGCGCCTGTTCGAGCTAGGAGCCAGACAAGAAAGGAGAGGGACCTTGGGTCGAGCCAGTGTGATAAGAATAAAGAAAACATGAGAGGGGGGTGGAGAGAGAGAGCATACACTTGTTCCAGTATGCGGTTGGGTGGCCAGCACAGACCTAGAGGGGCCAGTAGGTACCAGTGGAGACAATGGAAGACAGATGTAACGGTACACACCTGTACCTCCAGCACTGGGAGGTAGGAAGATTAAGAGCTTGAGGCTGGTCTGGTCTAACTAAATTTCAGGCCACCCTGGGCTACACAGAGGAGACCCTGTCTCAAGAAGAAATGATGGAGGAAGATGTAAAACTGACTGAATCGGGAACAGGGGTAGGGATAGAGGGAGGGTGAAGAGTCTGTGAGAAAATGGACATCGGGCACAGGAAGGAGGTGGGGGTGCTGGTGTAGGAGAGCTACCGAGCAAGGGGGCTCAGCCTTGCTGCCCAGTGGCCCTCATGGGGGGCCTAGTGAGGTGCCCAGAAACAAAGGGAACTTCCCCGACAGCTGGCTGCCTCTCAGTCTTCCAGCCTCTTCCAGCAGGGTCCCCTCCTTCTGCGGAAGGCATAGCCTTGTGTCCACACTGGCTCGTCCCAAGGTCCCTCTCCTTTCTTGTCTGGCTCCTAACTCGAACAGGCGCTGCTCTAGAGTCAAGATGGCCCCGTTGAGGAGAGACCGATGGACCCGCAGGCTGAGTCCTACTTGTATGTGCATGTGCGCATGCGTGCAGGCTTGCATATGTGTGTGTGTGTGTGTGTGTGTGTGTGTGTGTGTGTGTATTGGGATGGAGGGCTGACTTCCCTTGGTTTTTATTGGCCAGATTCTATGCTCAGGTGGAAAATCTGGGCATGCGGGGACTTTATCCACTCACTTCCACTCTTTTTCACTAGGGGTGGAAAATTCCCATATAATTGTTCATTAGGATAGCTCTCTGCCAGTGTTCTTTTGTATGCAGTGATGTATTCACACTGGTTTGCCTGTGTGCCTGCATTCCTGAATCTTTTATGTTGTACATGTGGAAAAGGATCCCATGTTTATTGGGCACGTATTCTGTGTGGTCGCTTCTAAGAGCCCTGTGACAGAGGCGTCAACCTGTTTTCAGTCAAACTCACCAAGATTGATTGCCAGGGTGCAGCAGTTGCGAACACTGTCTGATAAGACTGGAGCTAAGCCAGCCCTGGGGCTGTCTGACTCTACCAGCAGGTCCCTTCCTCCACAGTAAGTTCCTCAGGAAGAGGGCATGTGTGGTTGTATGTGCCTCTGTCTTGCCTTCTGCCAGCGGCTGACTGGTACAATGAGGAGAGAGTTAGCCCTAGCAAGTGGCTTTGGTGAAGCTAATGGCGGCACGTACCCAGCTTGCTCAAATACATCCCCTGGTTCTGGGCAATCCACGTAACTAATGCACCTGGTCTTACCCTATGAGAAGCCAGGTCCTGTGGCTCAGGAGATACTTAGTGGCCTTTGTGGGACTCTGTGTGTTTTGCTGTTACAGTTTCTTTCTTTCTTTTTGCTTTTTTCTTTTTCTTTCTTTCTTTTCTTTTTTTTTTTTTTTTTTTTTTTTTGGTTTTTCGAGACAGGGTTTCTCTGTGTAGCCCTGGCTGTCCTGGAACTCACTCTGTAGACCAGGCTGGCCTCGAACTCAGAAATCTGCCTGCCTCTGCCTCCCAAGTGCTGGGATTAAAGGCGTGTGCCACCAATGCCCGGCTGTTGTTACAGTTTCGATATGAAGTGTCCCCACAGGCTCCTGTGCCAGCTGGTCCCCGGCTTGAGCTGTCATTGTGGAAGGTGACACAAACTTTAGGAGGTGGACCCAGCTGGTGGAAGTAGGTCACCGGGTGCGTCATCTCGGGGCTGTATCCAGCCCTAGCCCCTTCCTGCCTCTCTGCTTCCTGTCTGCGATGAGGTAAACCTCCTGGCTCTACCACGTGTGCCCCCGACTACACACAATACTGTGATGTTCTTCCTACCCACAGCCCAGCAGCAACGAGCCCCAGTGAGCAGGAACTGAGATAAACCCTTCTTTTAAATTGTTTTAAACTGTTTCTCTCAGATATTTGTCACAGTAACAAAACAAAACTACAATGAAACAAACAAGCAAACAAAAAGGATCAAGCGCACATAATAAAGAAATACAATTACATGCTCAGGCAGGGATATAAATTACAAATCCACTGGGCAAGGCCTGGCCCTCCTGGATCTCAGTGCTTGGGAAGTGTGGAGGCAGGAGGGTTTGAAGTGAGTTTGAAGGTGAGTTTGAAGCCAGTCTGTGCTGCATGGCAAGACCTTGTCTCAGCACAAAAAGTGGGAGGAGGGGGGGGGACTCTAGGTAGATTATAGGGTGATGCTTGGCTTGGGGCCTCCAGGTCCATCTTGAGCCTGACACAAACAAATACCACCAAAGCCAGAAAACCTATTTCCATGGTTTCCATGGTTTTGGGTTTTAGTTTGGTTTTGAGGCAGGGTCTCACTGTGTAGACCAGGCTGGCCTCAGAGGTCCATCCACCGGCCTTGGACTCCCAAGTTCTGGGATTAGAGGTGTGTACCATTACACCCAACTGTTGTGTCTCCTTAGCAATTAGGTAAAAGGTGTTCCAGTGGTTCTTCATTTCCCATGTATGTATGCATGCATGCAATCATGCATGTGTATGTATGTATGTATGTATGTAGTGTGCATGTGACATGTGAGTACCTGTGATCAGACTCAGGTCACCAGGTTTGGAAGCAAGCGCCTTCACCTGCTAACCCTAACCCCTCCACTGGATCACTTTTTTTTTTTTTTTTTTGGTTTTTCGAGACAGGGTTTCTCTGTGTAGCCCTGGCTGTCCTGGAACTCACTCTGTAGACCAGGCTGGCCTCGAACTCAGAAATCCGCCTGCCTTTGCCTCCCAAGTGCTGGGATTACAGGCATGCGCCACCACCGCCCGGCCACTGGATCACTTTTGAGGCAGAGTCTCCCTGTGTTGCCCGAGCTATCTTTGAACCCACGATCCTCTTTGCCTCAACCGGTCAAGTACTGAAATTACAGTCATGCCTGGCTCTCCCTGGCTCTTACTGAGACCCCCACGGCTGTACGTCCTGAATCAGCACTCCCGCCCCGAGCTCCAGCATCCTAGTTGTAGCTGCTGAATCTAAGTGCTGGTGGGAAGACATTGAGCTCGCCCAGATCTCAGTCCCGGTGGGAAGACAGTGAGATCTCTCCCAGACCTCTCGCTTCACAGGTGTCCCAGCTGGAAGCCTGGTGCCGGCTCCTTCCGCTCAGCCCCACACTGGGACAATGACTGCACCCCGCTGACCTCACCTTGTGTGTTCTTCACACTTTCACTTCCGCTCTCCAGAGTCCCTCCCAGATCCCCAGGGAACCTCAACTCCAGCTTCATGCGGTTCCCTGCCCTCAGTCCCTTGTATCAACTACCTCATATCTTTTCAAGGGTCTCAGCTTAGAACTCACAGCCTCCTGTCTCCTGTCTGCCCTGTTCTGAAGCAGGGACCTTGGGTTATCACACTTTCTCCTATCACTCGGACATGGGCTTCAGTCCCTCCATCTCTTGGAAGGTTCGTCTCACCCTCCAGCTGAAGCTTTCTCAGGGGGACAGAGTCCCTGTCAGCTTTGGTCCACGGCTCTGACCTCTTCAGGGTGGTAGCCATAACCTGTTGAGCTGGCCCTCTGGGTTCCATTCAAACCCCTCCTCTCCTGGGCTCTCCCTGTCTCCTCCCATCATTCTTCCAGTGAGGTCACCTTCCCGTGACCCCTATGGGCTACTGTTCTACCTGCCGATGACCCCTGCAGAGCTCCCCCAGGCTGCAGCCTCAGACTCCACACATCCCTCTTCCTGCACAGCCTGCTCCTCCCATCCCCCCACCGCCCCGGCATGTCAATGTATCTCATTCCTCGAACCAGACAGGCCAGGCCACCACCCTTCACATATGGTTACTCTGCCTGGAATGCCCTTTGCCCGCTGGAATACTTGGAAAATGTCCACTTGTTTGTTCTTTGAAATCTTTTGTGAGTTTCCACTCTCAGTGACTATCCACTCACAGCCACATGTACACAAAACGGCACAGACACACACTTACTGGAAACTTCCAGGCCTTGCACTGACTTCGAGCCTGAGATGGCAGTGTGGTTGGGATTGTGACCTTAAACAAGTCTCTTTCCTCCTATTAGTCTCGATTTCCTTATCTGTATATTGGGAACAAAGATATCAAACTCACAGGTCTGTTAGAGCAGCAAACCTAGGAGGGTCCAGTCATTAACACCCTAGGGGCAGCTGTCATATTCCCTGTTTCCCAGCCCTGTGACAACCGTTGACAATCAGCAGGTCTTCAACTTCCCATCTGTCTAGCTGGCCTCAGTCAGCCACAGGTTCTTATAACCTTTCACCTTCAATAAATAAATAAATAAATAAATAAATGCCAATGGACCGGAGCGAGAGGCTCTGTCTCTTTAACATCCACCACTGTCAGCCCCTCCCCCACCCCAAGATCCTGTTGGGACAAACGTTTTGGCTCAGTGGGTTGAAAAGGAAAGTCAGAATTTTGAGGCGTGGATCGCTGTGCCCACTGACTCACTTCCTCCTCCGGGCCAACTCTGCATAACCCAGGGCTAGAGTAATACAGGTAGACACGTCCTCCCCCTCCCCTCCCTCCTCCCATCCTGGGGTCACCAGGCAGACCTGACCTGAAAACTCCTTGCAAACCGGTGGCAGGGCTGAGGAGGCAGCTGTCCTCGGACAGGCTGAGTGGGAGACACAAACTGTGCTCCCAGAACCCTGACACTGGAGGTCAAGCCTGACTGTGCCCCCCACCCCCCGCATGGGTTTGGAGCTGGGAGCCAGTCCCCAGTCTCCCAGCCAGTCTCAGCTCGCCCCTCTCATACATGCTCTCTCCTGCTAGAATGACAGAAAAGCTCATCAGTGGGACCCTGTGGGATAGGTGAAGGGCCTGGCCTTCTGAGGGCGCCTATTAAGATGCAGGGAGTCCCACCTGGCAGGGGTACGCCCTCCTCCTCCCTGGCACGGAGGAGGCAGGATATGACAGCATTGCCAGAGATGAGGGCCCAAGGCACAGATGACTCAGACCACTGAGAAGGGGGGGGAGAGAGAGGAAGGACCAGAGCCTGGGGGCCAGCGGGTGGAGACAAGGGAAGACTCAGTGGGGCCGGTGGGGGCAGTCCATGGGGACTGAGATGAAGGTCTTACTTTCTGGCTCTTTTCCCTCTTGCCCCCTCGCCCATCCCCCACCCCCACCCACTCCACCCCTCAGGTGAGGCTTGGAAGGCATCAGGGGTACGCCCTCAATGGCAGAACTGCTCTAGGTTACATTCCTGGGGTGCAGCACAGGGTCAGAGCAGAGATCACCTCCCCCCCCCATTACAGTGGAAAGGACCAGGGGGTTAGTGAGGCAGATGCGGTGGAGGAGATGAGGGGACCGTGAGAGCAAGGGGAAACAGTGAAAATCATAAGCACAGCTACTCCTGGCGGCCACGGTCAGGAAGCCCTAGGTGCTTGATCAAGAGTAGGGCTTCATCAGCCCATCCTCCAGGCGACAAGCTGACACCCTGGAGATTATCCAGGGCATCGGGGAGACCAGGTGTGGGTGGATGGTGGTGAGAGAGGGTGAGAGGTCGGAGAGGTGTGGGTGGGCCAGAGAGATGTTTTAGATGAGGATGTGTGAACAGGAGCTGGTCCCTAGAAGGATGCGGAGGAGCCGGAGTGAAGGAGGCTGAGGCAGGGTCGTGGGTGTGGCACCGAGAGGACCTCCTAGATAGAAATCCAAGGTCCAGGGTGGGGATGGAGACAGGGAGACCAGAGCCCAGAGGGACCCTGTGGCAGCCTAGATCTACACACCAACAAAAAGCCCTTTCCTTGCGATGATGATGCCGAGGAGGCCGTGGCTGGCCTGGCTTCCATAGGAAGCTCGGCCATCACGGTCCCCCTGGGGTTGCTGGGTTCAGCAGGCCTCTAACCGCTGCCCTCAGTCCTCTGTAGCTCTCTAGGTGGTCTGGCTGCAGCCCGGCTGCCTCCACTTTATTCGTTTATGATAATCTTGTTTTCCTGTCCACAAATGGCATCCACCCTACCCTACCAGTGGGCAACGAAAGCCAAGGTCCTGGCCCAATGCCAGCAGGGGTGGGGGATGGGACGGGACGGGAGAAGACAGATTTGGGATGGGGGATTTCAGAGGGGAATGACTCAGCCCAGTGCACAATTTACTCTAACCCATCCAGAGCTCCAATCCCTTCCTTTGCAAAGAATGAGAACCAGGCCCAAGTCCCAGGACTTCAGAGGAGTGGCTCCAGTGGGACTAGGGAAGCCCCTGGCATCTGGCCCAAGGCCTTCACTTCTCTTCTGTTGGAGATGTCTCACCTGAGCTCTGGGAGACCAGTTTGTTCCCCCTCAAGCCTCAGGTTCGATGACACACAGAACAATCCCTTCCCAGACAACATGGGTTCCTCCCCGGGGTCACCCTGTTGTCGTCCCCACGCAGCCCAAGCAGCAAGCAGGTGGCCCCTTGGGCTGATGCCTGCTCCTTGCTTTCTCCAGCCTTGTAGCTTGGGTACTCTGCCTACAAGGCCCCAGTCCTCTCCTGCCTAGAAGAAATCCGCCATCCCCCAGGGTTCTTGCATGCCCGCCCTCCCATGGATTCTTCTCTGAGAAGCAGTTGCCATATTTGGTCACCTGTTAGCTTTGGGCGGGTGTGTGTGTGTGTGTGTGTGTGTGTGCTCTGTGCCTCGCTTTTCCTAAATAAAACCATCGCGCCTCAGTTATAGATTCACTGCGGTGTATTGGGAATTGCGCAGTGCCTTGCACTAAGTAGTCACTCAACAAATGGCATTTTTATAGGAGATGATAATGGTAACTGTAAGAGGGAGGGCGGCTGTGGTGGACTTGCTTCTAAGAGCCAGGACCTCCAGAAAAGCAAACTCAGTGCCTCTCCTTAGGCACCGTGCCGGGAGCTCTGACCACGATGCTCGGCCTAGATTGGAGAGAACACCTTGACTCTTCTCTCCTTCGCTGAGAACTACACGCTGCAGCCCCCCTGCCCCCCACACACACAGTTTAAGGAAGTTGATGCCCAAGAGCTAAGGACACATAGGCTACTTACTGTCAGAGGTGCCCCGCCCCCATCATAGAAGAGCCCAGAAAGCTTACCCCGGGTCTCAGATTAAGAACCCAAGGGGTGACAGAGAGTCCTAAAAGGCATTCTGGAGGACTTTGTGAAGGAAGAAAACGGAGCCACTGACTGACTAAGAGGGTTTTAGTGGACGGCTCCACGCGTCAGCCCTTTGAGAGTCTATGCATCTTTTACAGTCTACAAAAAGCCGAGAGGTACGTCATGTTGATATCCTTTCCCAAAAAGGCTGCCAACGCCCTGACCGGGTCAGTGAATGCCCAAGTTTGGGAGGTACATTCTCAACAGAGCCTAGCGACTTCTGGGCTTTGAGGTAAGGCTCCAAGGGTGGAAGCGCTCCAGTTCCAGGCCAGCTGCCCACTCAGACGGGGAGGCTGTGGGCGGGGCGGAAACAGCTACCAGAAGTCAGGGGCACGCGGCAAACAAGGGTGCCAGGAAATGACCCGGACCTGGGCCTTTCCTCTCGGCCCGCCCTGTGCCCCTGGCTGCCTGCCGCCCGCCTCACATTCTCCGTGCTCCCGGCTGAGGGAACAGAGAAGGCTGGGCGGGAGCCAAGGGATGACCCTACATGGAGGGGGTGCTCGGGAAAGGGACGTTCTAGAAGCCCAAGATAGATCTGCCAGGCTTAGCCCCCGCCCTAGGTCCCTAGAGGGCTGACCTAGGGCAAGGTCCCAGGGATCTTGTCCCTTCGGCTTCAGAAGATCCTGCACTGGGCCTGACACGGGAGACCTACTCAATGAATAGGCATCGCCAGCACGGGGGTGGGGGTGGGGTAGGGGGGTCAGAAGCTTTGGGTAGGGGAGTAATTAGACCACGTGGCCCTGTGCCACCTGATGACCCAGGGTGTCTCAGAGGCTTCCAACCTTCAAAGCAAGTTGCTGCCCTGCAACACACCCCGCCACTTGGGTCCCTTCCAGTTCTGACACAGCGGCCCCATTATTTCTCTCACTCCCTAACTTGTTATTTCAGCCAAACACACGGCAGCGCTCAGTAAATATATTTTGGTACAAACGAGGTGAGCAGAGCCACGGTGGTAAGCTGAGTGGATGGGAGAACGGCATTGTGTCCAGGGCAGCAACCCTCTCGGGTCACGTGGCCTGAGGTCTGGGTAGGCTGGCATTTCCCAGCTGGCATTTCCTGGGGCATTAGCGTCCCCTGAGCTTTGTAAACACGCAAGGGGAGGGTGAGTGACCGAACGGAAAAGAATGCCGCCGCCGAACCCCCACTGCAAATCTTGCATAAACGTCAGCGCGGAGAAACGAAGAAATGGACCAGTCATAAATAAGAGGTCTAAACCTATAAAGCTCTTAAAACATGGGAGTGGATCTTCGTCATCTTGGATTTGATAATAGTTCTTTACTATCACATCAAAAGTACAAGGAACAAAAGAAAAACTCAACTGAACTTCATTGAAATGTAAGATGGAGGTGTAGTGCTGGAACTTACTTTGTAGACCAGGCTGGCCTTGAACTCACAGAGATCTGTCTGCCTCTGCCTCCCTAGTGCTAGGATTAAAGGCATGCACCCCTCCCCCCCCACTGCCCTTTCTGTTCTTATAGAGGACCCAGGTTCCGTTCCCTGCACCTACGTGGTGCTTACGACCAACCACGTGTAACTCTGGTTCCACGGGGTCTGACACCTTCATCTGTCCTCTAGAGGTCCCTGCGCACATACAGGCCGGGCGGTGGAGTGGCTCATACTTTTGATTCTACCATGGGGAAGACAGAGGCAGGAAGATTTCTGTGAGTTCCAGGCCAGTCAGGACTACATGAGATCTTGACTCTAAATAAATAAATAAAAATTAAACATAAAAACTGCACAGGAAGCCGGGCGGTGGTGGCACACACCTTCGATCCCAGCACTTGGGAGGCAGAGGCAGGCAGATTTCTGAGTTCAAGGCCAGCCTGGTCTACAGAGTGAGTTCCAGGACAGCCAGGGCTACACAGAGAAACCCTGTCTCGAAAAAAACCAAATCCCACCCCCCCCCAGGACATTTTCCCAGGCTTAGTGACAAACACAATTTATACCAGCATTTGGGATGCTGAGGCAGGAAGAGCTCCATCTCAAGGCCTGTGTGGGTATTCAGAAAGGTTTGTTTAAAAAAACAAAACAAAACAAAACAAAACAAAACAGCAAAACGTAAAGCTTCTGTGCTTCAAGAAAACATTATCAAGAAAAGAAAATATAAAGGACACGAGAGAATAAGAATACTCATTTTGAGCCGGGCAGTAGTGGCACACGCCTGTAATCCCAGTACTCTGGGAGTCCTGGAACTCACTCTGCAGACTAGGCAGGCAGATTTCTGAGTTCGAGGCCAGCCTAGTCTGCAGAGTGAGTTCCAGGACAGCCAGGGCTACACAGAGAAACCCTGTCTCGAAAAAACCAAATCCAACAAACAAAACAAAACAAAACAAAACAAAAAGAATATTCATTTTGCCGGGCAGTGGTGGTGCACGCCTTTGATTCCAGCACTTGGGAGGCAGAAGCAGGTGGATCCCTGTGAGTTTGAGGCCAGTCTGGTCTACAGAGTGAGTCCTAGGACAGCCAGAGCTACACAGAGAAACCCTGTCTTGAAAAAAAAAAAAGAATATTTATTTCAGGGTCTGGAGAGATGGCTCAGGGATTAAAAACACTGGTTGCTCTTCCAGAGGACCTGGGTTCAGTTCCTAGCACCTACATGGCAGCTAACAACTGTCTGTCACCCCAGTTTCAGGGATCTGACACCTCCACCCAGACATACATGCAGGCAAAATACCAATGCATAGAAAATATTTTTAAAATGAAACAAAAAATTAAAAGAATATTTATTTCATGAATCTTACAGAGATTTGTAGGTAGAATATGTTTTCTTTTTAAAGCAATTCAATAATAAAAACACAAACAGCCTAACTTAAAATCATGCAGAATGGGAGCTGGAGAAATGGTACAGTGGTTAAGATACTTGTACCTCATAGCAATGGGCAAAGAGACTCCTTGTTGGTGATACCAGTCGGGGGCAGAGCAGATGACCGTCCTTTGTTCGTCCTAGCCTGATGCCTGGCTTGGTGGCCAAAGCTCCTGTACTGGCTGGTTTTGTGTCAACTTGACACAGGCTGGAGTTATCACAGAGAAAGGAGCCTCCCTTGAGAAAATGCCTCCATGAGATCCAGCTGTAAGGCATTTTCTCAATTAGTGATCAAGGGGGGAGGGCCCCTTGTGGTGGTGCCATCCCTGGGCTGGTAGTCTTGGGTTCTATAAGAAAGCAAGCTGAGCAAGCCAGGGGAAGCAATCCAGTAAGTAACATCTCTCCATGGCCTCTGCATCAGCTCCTGCTTCCCGACCTGCTTGAGTTTCAGTCCTGACTTCCTTAGGTGATGAACAGCAATGTGGAAGTGTAAGCTGAATAAACTCTTTCCTCCCCAACTTGCTTCTTGGTCATGATGTTTTGTGCAGGAATAGAAACCCTGACTAAGACAGCTGTTTTATGCATAAGACTTATAAAATCCAATCCAATCCAATCCAATCCAATCTAATCCAATCCAATCCAATCCAGGCAGCACAGAAAGATACAGACAGACAGATAGAGACCTGCGGACCACCATGCCACCCAGACCTGCCTTCCAGTGCACGGCACAGGCAGGTTATAGACACCAGCTGGCTGATGTGTCATATAGCATGGATGGAGGACGTCACCCAGTGGCCCGACAGCTGTGTGGCCAGCCTGCAGCTACAGCCACCTCAGTGAGTGAGTATGTGGTGGTCAGATGGGAGAGAAAGAGAAGTGGAGCGGTTTGAATATTGTGAAGAGAGACAGACCTGGAGACCCGAGGCTGGTTATGAGTGGACAGCCCTGCTACCTGGGGCCATGGTGAGGTGGAGCTGGTGCCAAGGACCATAAATGAGTCTGTGTGACAAGGATTGGTGTTAATGTCTGTGGTTCATATTATCACTAGAGAACACGAGAATGTCCCTGGTCAGGGCAGCCACCGGGAACCACCTGGGTGTCCATAGGCTGTGCAGACTAGCCCCACCCCTTACTGGATGCAATACTCTGGAGAGTTGGCCCCATCTCTCACCGCTGGCAGCACATGGGTGAATGAGCCCTGCATCTTATTCAGGCAGCATAATGGTGCTGGCCCTGACAGCGGGGGGGGGGGGGGGGGAGGGGGGAGGGGGGGTGGGAGAGTGGGGGTGGGGGTTAGGAGGGGGTGGGGTGGAGGTTGGGGGGCAGTGGGGGGTTGGGGGGAATTGGGAGAGGAAGGAGTGGGAGGGAGGTAAAGGGTCAAGGGTGAGCCACCCCAAGGGCATAAGTGTGAGAGCGCTGACCCCACCACTTGTCTGCTGTGGGGTGGCAGGGGTGCACAGGTGATGCCCCTACCATTCTTCAACATCTCTGGCAATTAAGAAAACTATTCAAAGGGTCATGAGCTCAGGAGAGCTAGCCCTGACCCTCATTGGCTTTAGCACTCTGGAAAGCTGGCGCTGAATCTCCCCTGGACCTAAGTCAACCCTGGTGGTGGGGGTGCAAGTGAACCAGCCCCCAGGGCAAGAGTGTGGGAGAGCCGCCCCTCCATCTGCCATGAGGGGGCATGGGTGCAGGGGTGATGCCTTCTCCCCCCTAACCTTTGACACCTGCACAGTGAAGCTGGCCCTGACGGTGAAGGCGCAGGTGAGCCAACCACAAGGTGTGAGAGTGAGCCCCACACCTTGACTGGGCAGTGCACAGTGGTTGTGGGTAAGCCTGCCTGAGGCCGTGGGAGCAGGAGCGCTGACCCTGCCTCCTGTCTATGGCAGCATCGGTGGCCTAGCCAGAGCAGTGCTGGAGAGCTTGCTCTGGTGGTGTGGATGAAGTGGTGGGTGGAGAAGCCAGGCCCAGATCCAGGTTCTAAATTGGCCCACCCCAAAATCGATATCATCCGCTAATGGTTGGGAAGCATGAGAGGACCAGTCCTGCCGTTCGTTCCAAAGCTGCAGGATCTCCATGACACAGGGAAACAACAGGATGACCTGGAGGAGTTGAATACTGATGTCACAGAAGCCAGATATCTCGAACCAGACCAATGACTCATCGCAATGAACCTTTGCAAGATGTGTGGACAAAGGGCTATGCTATGGGACACACTGTGACACACTGCAGCTTCCACGATGAGATGTTTTCAATGCTGTTTTTGTTGTTTGTTTGCATGTGTGTTTTGGGGCAGGGGTTGCGGGGGAGGTTGCAAGGGTAAAGGGTGGATATGAGGGGACTGGGAGATGAGTGGGATTGGGGGTGCATGATGTAAAACTCACAAAGTATCAATACAAGGTTAAAAAAATCTTCCCAATATTTTATTTACTTATTTTTTTAAGATTTATTTATTTTGTTTATATGAGTACACTGTAGCTGTCTTCAGACACTCCAGAAGAGGGCATCAGATCCCACCCATTACAGATGGTTGTGAGCCACCATGTGGTTGCCGGGAATTGAACTCAGGACCTCTGGAAGAGCAGTCAGTGCTCTTAACCACTGAGCCATCTCTCCAGCCCCTACTTATTTATTTTTATAAAGAGCTGTTGGTTTTATGTATATGAGGTTTTGGTCTGAATGTATGTCTGTACACCTTCTGTGTGCCTTGTGTCCAAGGAGGTCAGAAGACAGCGTCAGATTTCCTGGAACTGGAGCTACAGGCAGCTGCGAGCCACTGTACGGTGCTGGAAACTGAATATAGGTCCTGTGCGAGGGCATCGGCTCTCTGGCCATACTTATTTTATATCTTATTTATTATGTGTATGCATAATGTATATAAAAACAATACTTGTTCTGGTCCTAGCTCCGCACAGTGGCTCACAACCACCTGTAACTCCAGCTCCAGGAGACCTGGGGCTCTCTTCTGACCTCTATGGGCACCAGGTATGCACATGGTGCACATATGTACGTATGTACTTACATACATACATACATGCAAAACCCTTGTATAGAATAAATAAAATGAATCCTTTAAAAAATTAGGGCTGCTGCTGAGATGCTCAGAGGTTAAGTGTGTGTGGTGTAAGCTTGATAACCCAGTTAGATCCCAGAATCCCACGTATGTGGAAGGAGAGAATCAACTCCCATTTCACGAAATTCTTCTCTTACCTCCACTCATGTGCTGGGGTATTTATATGCCTGTATGCATATCACAGACACACACACACACACACCACCACCACCACCAATAATAATGATAATAGATTTTTTTGTGTGTGTTTTTGAGACAGGGTTTCTCTGTGTAGTCCTGGCTGTCCTGGAACTCACTCTGTAGACCAGGTTGGCCTCGAACTCAGAGATCCGCCTGCCTCTGCCTCCCAAGTGCTGGGATTACAGGCGTGTGCCACCATGCCCAGCAGTAATAATAAATCTTAAAAGAATAAGCAACAAATCTGAATAGCCCTCCTTCCAAATAAGACAGAGAAAGAGCTAACAAGCACATAAAATGACATCATAGGGAAATCTGACTCAAAACTACAATTAGGTACCATTCCCCACTCCTGGAGGTGGGAAGGACGGAAGAGGTGCTTGTGTCGATATATACAGAGAGAGCTAGAGCAGCTCAGTTGGTAGGGCGATTGATTGCCTAACATGCATGAAGCCCTGGGTTTGATCCTCGGCACCGTATAAAATGGTATGGTGGTGCACAGCTGTAATCCCAGCACTTGGGAAATAAGGTAGGAGAATCAGAAACGTATAGTCATTGTCTTAGGGTTTAACTGCTGTGAACAGACACCATGACCAAGGCAACTCTTATAAGGACAACATTTAATCAGGCTGGCTTACAGGTTCAGAGGTTCAGTCCATTATCATCAAGGCGGGAACATGGCCTCATTCAGGCAGGCACGGTGCCGGAGAGGCTGAGAGTTCTACATCTTCATCTGAAGGCTGCTAGCAGAATACTGGCTTCCAGGCAGCTACTACAAAGGTATTAAAGCCCACACCCACAAGGCCACACCCCCCAACAGTACCACTCCCTGGGCTAAGCATATACAAACTATATAGTGAGTTGGAGGCTAGCCTGGGATACATGGGACCTTGTCTTAAAATTAAAAAAAAAAAAAAAAAAATAATAAACAGAGGTTAAGAACTGGCTGCTTTTCCAGAGATCCTGAGTTCAATTCCCATGGTGGCTCACAACCATCTGAAATGAGATCTGGTGCCTTCTTCTGGCCTGCAGACATATATATATAGAGAGAGGCAGGCTCCTCTATTTATATAATAAATAAATCTATTTTAAAAATGAAAATAAAAAGCTGGGCGGTGGTGGCGCACGCCTGTAGTCCCAGCACTCTGGGAGGCAGAGGCAGGCGGATTTCTGAGTTCGAGGCCAGCCTGGTCTACAGAGTGAGTTCCAGGACAACAGAGAAACCCTGTCTCGAAAAAACCAAATCCAAAAAAAAAAAAAACCAAAAAAAAAAACAAAAACAAAAAACCAAAGAAAGAAAGAGAGAGAGAGAGAGAGAGAGAGAGAAGGAAAGAAAGAAAGAAAAAAGAAAGAAAGAAAGAAAGAAAGAAAGAAAGAAAGAAAGAAAGAAAAAGAAAAAACAATAGCTAGGAGATGGGAGGCAGGAAGAAATCAGGACTATTCTAACTCTAGTAAGAATAAAAAAAAAATATAGCCTGGCATTTCTTCAAAGGATTAGGTAGAGAGATCCCATTTGACTCAGACTTTCTACCTGTGAGTTTATACCCAAGGAAAACAGAACAAGTCTACACAAAATCCCGGACATGAATATTCATACCAACAATATTCATAATAGCCAAAATATGGAAACAACCCACCTATCTATTGATGAATGGATAAGCAAAATGTGGCACACCCACATACGATACTTTCTTTGGCAATAGGGCATAAAATTTGATGCATGGGGTATATGGGCAAACCTTGAAAACACACTGTCTTAGTGTTCTATTGAATAGAGACACCCTTTTTTGTTTGTTCTATTTTTTGTTTTTGTTTTGTTTTGTTTTGTTTTGTTTTGTTTTGACAGGGATTCTCCAGGAAGCCCTGCCTGTCCTGGAACTAGTTCTGTAGACCAGGCTGGCCTAGAACTCAGAGATCCAACTGTCTCTGTCTCTGAGCACTGGGATTAAAGGTGTGCACCACTGCCACTACCACCCAGCAACGAAGGCAACTCTTATAAAAGAAAGCATTTGATTGTGGGGCTTGCTTACAGGTTCAGAAGTTTGGTCCATTGTCACCATGGAGGGGAGCAGGGCAGGATGCATGGCAGGGGTGGTGCTAGAGCCGAAGCTGAGAGCTACGTCCTGATCTGCAGGCAGAGGCTCAGCCAGGCATGGGCTTTTAAAACCTCAAAGGCCACTCCCAGTGACACACTTCCTCCAACAAGGCCACACCCCTAATCCTTCTAATCCTTTCAAACAGCTCTATCCCCTGGTGACTCAGCATCCAAATGTAAGAGCCTATGGGTGCCATCCTCATTCAAACCGCCGTACACTGAATGAAAGGAGTCAAGCACCAAAGGCTGCCTATGCGGTGGTCCATCTATAGGGACCATCCGGACAAGGCAAGTGGAAACCACAAGGCAGACTAGTAGCTATTTAGGGAGGAGACTGGAAAAGTGACTGAGCAAAGTGATGGTGACTTTGAAAGATCGCGTTTTATGTTATTATTTTTAGATGGGGATCTCACTACATTGCCCAAACTGGTCTCAAACTCTTGCGCTCAAGTGATTCTCCTGCTTCTGCCTTCCAAATGCTAGGATTTCAGACACACCTAATTCCATTTTACAGATCAGGAAACTGAGCCTTAGTTTACCGCCTCTACATGGTGAGATAGGGTCTCACCATGCAGCCCCAGGCTGGACTCAAATGTACTATGCTCTTCTGGGCGGTGACATTACAGCATTTGCCACTGGGCCTGGCTCAGATTTTCCCAACGTTGCGTGACAAGATAGTTTCCGGCTGCTCTTTCAGAGGTCTGAGTTCAATTACCCAGCAACCACACGCCGGCTCACAGCCATCTCTAATGGGATCTGATTCCCTCTTCTGGTGAGCGTGAAGACAGAACACTCAGATAACACAAAATACAAAAATAAATCTTCAGCTGGATGGTGGTGCACGCCTTTGATCCCAGCACTTCGGAGGCAGGTGGATCTCCGAATTCCAGGCCAGCCTGGTCTACAGAGTGAGTTCCAGGACAGCCAGGGCTATACAGAGAAACCCTGTGCCCTGCCATTTGGGTTAGGGATGGCTCTGTCCGTAAGGGGGCAAACCTGGAGACACTGTTGTCATCCTGGGCTCCCTGCTCCTCACTCACCCCAGCCAGTGCCTCCTTAACTTCCCAGAAGTCCTTTCAGGGACACACGTAGCCGCCCGCCCTCGGGGCAGCAGGTAGCTGGAGGCTCCTTGCATTCTTAACTGTGCAGAATGTCAGGCACTTCCTTTGAAGACATGCTTGTTGCCTTGATCTCAGGCCAGAAAAAAAGAGGGAAGGGTCAGAGAGGGATGAGAGCTGTGTCCTCCTTCCTGCCCTTGATGGACCCAGCAGGAAACCCCACAGAGCTTAGGGAAGCCCACTCAGGCCCAAGGCCTTTTAGTTGGGTGGCAGTGGACACACAGTAGGTGGGGTGGGGGAGGGACATGAGGGGGGTGAGTGTCAAAGAGCAGTTGGAGTTCAGAGCTGGGAGGGTAAAAGCTAAGAGTTCAGAAAGAACACCCACCCACACACACCCCAAAAAAGTCTGCTTTCTTGAGATGGTCTGGGGTTTCCAGGCTGGACCAAACCAGATCAGCTGTCTTAGTCCCTACCCCACCCCTCTTTTTTTTTTTTTTTTTTTTTTTTTTTCCGAGACAGGGTTTCTCTGTGTAGCCCTGGCTATCCTGGAACTCACTCTGTAGACCAGGCTGGCCTTGAACTCAGAAATCCGCCTGCCTCTGCCTCCCAAGTGCTGGGATTAAAGGCGTGCGCCACCACTGCCCGGCTTCTACCCCTCTTTTTAAAGTATGTTTTTATTTATTTAATTCTTTAAAGTGTGCATTGATGTTTTTTGTGCGTGCATGTCTGTGTGAGGGTGTTAGGTCCCCTGGAACTGGAGTTAGAGACAGGTGTGAGCTGTCATGTAGAAGCTGGGATTTGAACTCAGGACCTCTGGAAGAGCAGCCGGTGTTCTTACCGTCTGAGCCACCTCTCCAGGCCCTTTAATCACTTTTCTACATCAGCCAAGAGGCGGGGAGATGATTGCGATGGGGTTGCTCCTCCTCTCTGTGGTCAAACGGGTCATACTGAAGGTCCCATCACCTTCAGCGAAAAGGCCAAGGGATGGCCACCAAGTCCCAAGAAGGGTTTCTGGTTGCACGAAAGGACGTGGCTGCTTGTGGGGAGGGGTGGGCATTATTCACTCCCCAAATATTTACTGACAGAGCTCCTAGTGCTGGGCCTGCAGCCAAGGACCTGGGGTCAGGCCCTGCGTTCTGTCCGTTGCTCTTGTCTAACACTTAGGAGCCCTAGGCACAGGGGAGGGACAGAGGGAGGCAGGAGCCCTGGGGTGGAGGTTGGGGGGGGGGCGGGATTTATGGGATGGCAGCTTCCGTGGGGCCCACCCGCATTGAAGGAATCTGGCAGTATTCCAAGGCTCAAGCCAGCTCCCTGGAGAGGTGGGGGAGCTGGGCAGGGAGGGGGGCCTCCGGGGCCAGGGAAAGGAGGAGCAAGCAGTCTTGGTAACTCTGAGCCTTCCCCAGCTCCCAGGAAGGGACTCCCCCGGGGCCAGGTGGGGTCGGACAAGCCTCTGCCTGCCTCACATCCTGGGCAGGAGGCAGTCCCTAGAAGCAGAGCAACAGGAACAAATAATCCAGAGCCCTGACAGGAGTGGAGGGGTTGTTGTGGGTGTAGCAACCTAACAACAGGCACTGCTCCTCCGGGCACTGGTTACACTACAGGAGGCAGGCCTGTGACACACCAGTACTGCCTGCTGGTGGCAGTCTGTGGTGAGCCCCACAAAGCTGAAGATCCTTTGCTGGGAGTTTCAGAGCTTCCTCTCTCTCCGGTCCAGGCTCTTCTGAGTATCTGGCCTAATCCCCCAGGGCCCTGCCCAAGGCTTCCTTCTGGATCCGTCTCTCCCACCCCTTCAATGACCTGCTTCTCCCCCACCCCCCTTTTCCTGTCTTCCCCTTCCTTAGTCCCTGTCTCTTCCAAACTCTTATGTCTGCAGACAGACTGGGACAGGAATCCAGGCGTCACCCACCAAGAAGAGGCTTGGTAGGAAGAGAGGAAGAGGGTCAGAAGTGGCCATGGGTCCTGAGTGTGGGAAGCCCATGTCCCCAGCCGTTCGTTCCTCTCAGTCCCCTGCAGTGCTGGGGACAGGGTCTGAATAGACAAGAACGCTTCTTCTGTGGTGTGGTTCATGTAGCTAGACTTGGATTTCAAGTAAGCCATTCCTGGCAAGGCAGAAGGGGGATGATTTTCCCCCATAGACTCCTAAGAACCATGGGAAACCAGCCCCAAGCCCATCTGCCCTCTAGTGAGTCCCTTTCCATTTTCAAATATGTATTTCTTTACACACACACACACACACACACACACACACACACACACGAGATAGATGGGGGAGGGGAGACCCCCACGGTGTGCATGTGACGGTCAGTGGACACCTTGCCTGGGTCGGCTCTTTCCTTCTATCATATGGGTAATAAGGTCTTTACCCACTGAGCCATCCTACTGGCCTGAGCAAGCCTTTAAAAGCCGCTGTATTCTTCGAGGGAGCCTGTGCTGGCACCTTTTGCTGATTCTTCATGGTTTCAGAAGAGCGTCCTCCTTGAATCTTCTCAGTCCTTCAGGACTCAGAGCCCCGTGAGCGTCGATCAATACCTCATTATCCCTTTCAGTGCCCAGCGCCCAGTTTAGAGTAGAAACTCAGTCAAGATGCCAGCAGCGCTCCCTTCCGTCCCAACCCAGGGAAGCTCTGTCAGGGGATGGAGTCCCCTGGCTCTAGGGCTCCCCTATAGAATAGGACCTGTGTGTTCCTTTCCTGTCTCTGCTACCCCAGATACAGGCAAAGGTGGACCTGGAGATGGAGCGGGGTTGGGCCAGGGACAGCTGGTTACATTTTTTTACAGCTTTTGCGGTCCTGAGACAGCACAGCGGGAACAGGCCCTGAGATCAGACTAGGGAATGGGACTGTCACGGGAGATCTGAGCCCCCTGCTCTAGCCACAAATGCTGCTCCGCTTCTCAGATTCTGGAACATTCCTGTTTTATGACTACCGCGCTCTGCCAATCTCCACCCCCTTCCCAGCCCTTAGAACGTCCTGGAAGGATTGGTGGCTTAGCTCAGAAGTAGCTTCCTTGACCAGCGCACAAGAAGCCCTGGATTCCACCCCTAGTGCCCAGCATTGCATGAACTATCCGCGGTGGCATGCGTCCTCAAGACGAGGAGGCAGGGGGATCAAAAGTTCAAGGTCACACGCTCAGCTATGTAACCAATTTGAGGCCAGCCTGGGGTACATTAGACCCTGTCAGAGAAAGAAAGCAAAGGAAAGAAATGAGGAAGGTAGGAAGGAAGAAAAGGGGGTACAGTCCTAGAGGGGCTGAAGCCCCACCCTCTGGGATTATGTGATTGACTAGAATACAGGAGACCCTGGGTTCGCTCCAACATCCCCAGAACCCACGAATGCTTTGAAGAGGACTCGAAGCCCCTTTCCCCAGTTCATGACAGTCATCAGTGAAGAGGTACCCCAAATGAGGCATATCAGGGTGTGGGTGTTCTGAGTGATTAGGGCTATAAGGTAAATGTGGGATAGCTCCTCCAGTGAAGATGAGTCTTCTTTTCTTTTCTTTTCTTTTCTTTTCTTTTCTTTTCTTTTCTTTTCTCTTCTTTTCTTTTCTTTTCTTTCCTTTTTTTTCTTTTTTTGGTTTTTTCAAGACAGGGTTTCTCTGTATAGCCCTGGCTGTCCCGGAACTCACTTCTGTAGACCAGGCTTGCCTCGAACTCAGAAATCCGCCTGCCTCTGCCTCCCAAGTGCTGGGACTAAAGGTGTGCGCCACCACGCCCATCCTGGAGATGAGTCTTGAAGAGGAGCATCCATCATCAGATCACCGGACTTCCATCTCTAGCAGCCACGCCTGCCACATCCCGTGACCCCTGACTGGGGCAGGGAGGGAACAATGACACACAGAAGCACATACAGAAAAGCCAGGATCAGGAGAAGGAACACACCTACTACACACCAGCCCAGTACCGCAGGGCGTTCGTGACGGCCAGTTACAGCGGAGAAGCACTCAGCCTCCAGTTACTAGTTTTTGTACACACTGGTAGGTTACTTGCACTCGTTGTCAACGTTCACACTCAGACTAGAACTCCGCCATCCGATCCTCACCCCAGCGGCGAGGTGGGAGGCCTCCCATTCCCATGGGTCTGAAGCATTGGATTCCTGACACGGCTGTGCCCGTATCAAGAACACCCCATCCACACAGAGCCTCCCTCCCTCCCCACACATGCCTACCCCCAAGTTCCTCAGCTCGTACCCACTGCAGCCTCCTTGACCACAGCAAGCAGCGTTAGTTCCTCTCAGCGCTGTTCCTGGCTGCCTCTTCCCCACAGTGTGGTCCTCCAGCCCGTGCCTCGGCCCCTCCCTGGTTGCACCACGGTGCGCCATGCAACAGAGACTGTAAAACATGGTCCCTTGTACTTTTCGTACTGACAGCAGTGGTCATCGTTCTGTGAGAACTGAGATCCTTGGGGAAGCGTCACAGTCGAAGGTGTGAGAATCCGGGCCAGCCTCCATCACAGGACACATGTACATGGTGGGTGCAGCTGCCTCACCTACCTCCCTGGCTTCAGCCTCTGCTACTCTTGGGCTGCTGCGAGCAGCTAGAACCTTGTTCCTCACTGCTGGGGGTCAGCTGACTCTCCTGGAGGTCTGGGACCTACATAGATCCCTTGCTTTAAGGACAGTCCAGTCTGGTTGGGTTGGAGGTGGGTTTGAGCTTCTGGATGTCATGACAGGCGGGTGGGTCGTGTGTGTGTGTGTGTGTGTGTGTGTGTGTGTGTGTGTGTGTGCGTGTGCTCCTGTCAGAGGGGCTGCTGACCCACAGCCCTCAGCAGTACAACCAGGGGCATGGGAAAAACCCCTGGTCTGTGTGGGCTCAGGACATACATCTAACTTACCTACTGTTCCTTTTTCATTTTTCATTGTAACACAATGGCCCGCCACCAAGGCCTTTGATTCTTCACATTTCTAGGCTCACCTGCCTCGCTCAGGTTGGAAAATCACCTCAGAGCCTGAGCTCGCCCATAAGTCTTGGGTCCTCCGTCCTGGCCTGCCAGCTTTTCAGCATCCTTTAGCTCTCACCTGACCAGTGGCTCTGATTGGCAGGCCAGCTGTGGAATGCAACCGAACCCCTGCCCTTCCATTTTCTCCAAAACACCGGGTCGTTTCACCTAAGGCGCTGGGGCTGCCACATTCCAGAGGGGTAAGTAGAGGGGGGTGGGAAGGATCAGGATCCTGACAGACATGTTCCCCCAACTTTTAGCCAGCGTGGACCCTGGCAGCCATGTTTCTGTGTGCTCTTGGATTGGTGTGGGTTTTGTTGTTGTTGTTGTTTGTTTGTTTGTTTGTTTTTAAAGACAGGGTTTCCTCTGTGTAGCCCTGGCTATCCTGGGACTCACTATGTAGACCAGGCTGGCCTCAAACTCACAGAGATTCCTCTCCCTCCCTCTGTCTCCCAAGTGCTGGGATTAAAGGCCTCCTCCTTGTTCTCTCTGTCTCTGTCTTGTCTCTTCTCCGGAAGGGTGTGGTCTCCGGAAGCCCCATTTCTCCCATAAAGCTAGGCCTGCTTCTCTTGTATTCTTCGCATCTGGAAGGCCCGGCCAGATGTTTCCCAACAGGGATGTCTTCCTCAGAGGAATCCTCTTGGATAGCCAGTGCCTATGTGATTTTTTTCCTTCCTGGTCAATAAAGATAAGGAGAGTGAGCTGCAGAAGGGGAAGCGACCCGTGCAGAGTCACGCACCGTGAGGAGAAAATCCAAGGAGAAGCTGGCACTCTGAACTTCCCACCTCACGGATGTGAGACTCTGGACAGATGAAAAAACAGTCTCTTCGGATGGCATCTGTTTAAATGGAAATGTTTTTTATTTAGCGGGGTGGGGTGGGTAGGTGGGGTGTTCCCATTCATGCATGAATGTGGGTAAGAGCATGCCACCGGGTGTGGTGGAGGTCACGGGGCAACTTCCGGTGTCAGTCTTCTCCTTCCACTTTGTCTGAAACAGAGTTTCTCTTATGTTGCTGGTGCCTCCTGGGATCCCCTTCACGCACGCACGCACGCACGCACGCACGCACACACACCATGGCACCTCCTGCAACCCCCTTCACACACGCACCAGGCTGGCTGGCTGGCCCTGAAGCTTCCAGGATCCCTTCTGTCTCCACCTCCTACCTCCATGTAGGTGCACCAGCTTTATAGATGTGCCGCTGTGCCCAGCTTTCCATGGGTCCTGTGGATTCAAACTCAAGTCCTCAAGCTTACCAGGCAAGTGCTTTACCCACTTGTCCCAAGTGTGGGACTGTTTCCTCACCCCCACAATGGAAATGCTTTATTGAAATGTAAATCAAGACAGGACCCTGTGTGGATTCTCACAAAAAAAGATCACAGGCCAGTAACCAGAACTCAGGTCTTGAAATAGAGTAAATATCCCCGGCCTTTCCCAAGCTTCCTATGTTGCCCGCCAGTCTCTCTTCCTTGCATGTCACTGTCCCTTCATTCTGTCACCATAGATTAGTCGTGCCCGTTGTGAGCTATCAACAAAACCAGTGTCCAGATTTTGCCTTAGGTGTACGGATGTTTTGCTGGAATGTGTATCTGTGTATCACGTGTGTGCCCGTTGCCCGCGGAGGCCAGAAGATGGCGTTAAATCTGGAACTGGAGATTCAGAGGCTTGGGAACCACCACATGGGTGCCAGAAGCCAACCAGGAGACCGGAAGTCCTCTGCAGGAGCAGCCGGCGCTGTACATCCTCACTGAGTCATCTCTCCGGCCTGAGTGTGGATTTTTTGTCATGGGTGCAGCGGTAACAGGTTACTTTGTTTTTTTTTTTTTCAACGTTACACCCATGGGATTGGTGCAGGTGGCTTCGTGTCAGCATTGTCTCTTCCTGTGCACTGTTGTGTCAATGCCATTGTAGACCTATGACACCACCCGCGTACTCGCCGTTGATGGGCATCTGAGTTTTATTTGTTTCTTTTCAGTGTGGACGGTTGACAACGGCGCTGTGGTGGACATCATTGCATGTCATCAAGGACACTGTGGGTGCCTCTCTGTTGGACACATGCCCCGAAGTGGAGTTGCTGGGCCACAGGGCACCAGTTGCTGTCAAAGTGGCCTGCGTACTCTACTCGCTGCCACAAGGGTGCGGATCAGTTCTCTGTCTGTGGCCCTGTGGGGCCTTTTCATTTTTACTTATTGTTTTCTTTCACCTCCCCGAACTCCACCCCATCTCCTCTTTTTAAGGACTGAAGAGGGACCCAGGAGCCCCGGCCATGTGAGCCCCTGCTCAGCAGTTTCTGCATCCCCTGTCCTCCGGTGACACTTGCTTAATAGTGACTCTTCTTCTGTCCCTTTGAAACACAAACTAACCAGGTAGTCTCAAACTTGTGATCCTCCTGCCTCTGACTCCCGAGTGATTGTTTAACCCCAATTTTAATGAATAATAATTTCTCACATTTCATCTTTACACTTAAATAGTTCTGGTGTCCTAGTTAAGAAACTTGTAAGCCAGGTAGAACACTATACTCCTAAGGTCTCAGGAGGTAACAGGCTAAGGCAGAAGGATTACAGCTTCAAGGCTTGGGCCACACAGTGAGACCCCTTTTTTAACTAAAATAATGGCCAAGGGGCTGGAGAGATGGCTCAGCAGTTAAGAGCACTGGATGCTCTTCCAGAGGTTCTGAGTTCAATTCCCAGCAACAATATGGCGGCTCACAACCATCTGTAATGAAATCTGGTGCCCTCTTCTGGCCTGTAGGCATACCTACAGAGAGAACACTGTACATAAACAAATCTTTAAAAAAACAAAACAAGATGCCGGGCGTGGTGGCGCACGCCTTTAATCCCAGCACTTGGGAGGCAGAGGCAGGCGGATTTCTGAGTTCGAGGCCAGCCTGGTCTACAGAGTGAGTTCCAGGACAGCCAGAGCTACACAGAGAAACCCTGTTTCGAAAAAAAAAAAAAAAAAAAAAAAAAAAAAAAAAAAAAACAAAACAAAATTGAAAGCCCAGGGACTTAGGGCGAGTAAGGACTGCTGCAGGTTCCTCTGTGCTGTGGGCACATCAACCTGAAGGTTGTGCCTAGCACGACTCCACGTTATAAAGCAACAACCTTGGCCTGAGCCACTTCATTTTGAGTAGAAATGCAAAGAAACAATGACTCTGTGCCCCCCCCCTTTTTTGAGACAGGGTTTCTCTATGTAGCCCTGGCTGTCCTGGAACTCACTCTGTAGACCAGGCTGGCCTCAAACTCAGAAATCTGCCTTCCTCTGCCTCCCAAGTGCTGGGATTACAGGCGTGTGCCACCACTGGCCGGCTTCCCTTTTTTCTTTTGACATGGTCTCACTGTGTCGCCTTGGGTTGGTCTGAAACTCTCTGCGTTTTCCAGGCTGTCCTGGAACTCACCGAGATCTGCATGCCTCTGGCTCCTGACTGCTGAGATTAAATGTGTTATCCACCCCACCCCACCCCATACCACACCACCTCACACCACCTCACACCACACCACACCATCCTTTCATTACATTTTATTTATTTATTAAAGATTTATTTAATGTATGAGTATGCTGTAGCTGTCTTTGGACACACCAGAAAAGGGCATCGGATCCCATTACAGACGGTTGTGAGCCACCATGTGGTTGCTGGGACTTGAACTCAGGACCTCTAGAAAAGCAGTCAGTGCTCTTAACTGCTGAGTCATCTCTCCAGCCCACACTTTAATTTTTTATTTGGAGTGTGTGTGTGTGCATGGTGTGTGTGTGTGTGTATGTGTGTGTGTGTATACACGCACGTGCACACAGTGCATGTGTACCTGCCATGCCATACATGAGGAGGTCAGAGAATGACTTTTGGGAGCTGCTTCTCTTCTTCTGTTGTGTAAAACCCAGGGCTGGAACTCACACTATCAGGTTCAAGTGCCTTCCAGAACCATCTCTGTCCCATGACTCCATCTTTTCACAAATAAACCGGCACCAACACACCAGGAGACACAACTTACTTGTGCCAAGAGATCGTAACATCGGAACATATGACAAACCATCGCAAACATCAAAGCTTACCAACCCCCCACCCCCACCCCGATAGGACCTTCCACCTAGGAAGAAGGCGCACCCAAGACCAAAACATCTCAGGTACACTGACGAGTCACCTGGTCACTTGTCACAAACTCTGTCCAGGAAGATTATCCTACCAGAGGACTCTTGTGTCTGTCTCTGCTCCCGCTTCCGCTGTTCTCCCTGCTCAGGACATTCATCCTGTGTCAAACGGATCCTCAAATGGCCTGTCACCTGGACTTGAGCTTGACAGCTGTGTGGCTGAGTAGCTCTGGGCCTTCGGTTCATAAAATTTCTTATCTGGTTTCCTTCCTGTAGTGGGACAACTCCTTATCTGGTCCTCCACAGGCTTCCTTCAACTTCAGGACAGTTCTGCCTCTCACAGACAGTCGGCCTGTATGTAACCTGTGCATCTGTGTGTTATTGTGAGAAGTGTTAGTGTGCGGTCTGACAGCCAATATTAGTAGTTGAGATTAGGATCAAAGAAACTGTGTTAGCAGCCACAGGAAAAAAATCAGAACAACTGGCCAATCTCTGCCAACCGAACCAAGACAGCTTGGGAATGTACTGGCTGTGCAATAATTTCTGATATCATGGACGGCACAGACCTCTACGTCTTTGATGTAATGTGCTGAGGATGACTGGGGTTGTGGCTCATGGATTGAAGGCTTGACTCTCGTACCCAATTTTCGGATTAGGGCGACTCTGTTCCAGTACTGACCGAACCAACACCTAGATGCTCTGGGAAGACTGGCAGGCTTCTCAGCTGGCGAGGAGGTGACCTGGGGGCAGGTGGGCGGCAGGAGGGCTGGCCTTCACGTTAGCCTTGTAAAAACTGAAAGGAAACTCTGAAAAGAAAATCTTTCCAGGATGGAGAAAGAGCCAGAGGAAGAGGAGGAAAAGAAGGGGAGGGGGTTCGGCTAGAGACCAGGGCTGGCAACCCAGAACACGGTGTTCCCAAGGGCGGAAGGGCCAGAGAGGGCAAGTCCTAGACCCAAGACACACAGAAAATGGGCAGAGCAGAAGGAACCGGCACCTAAAGACCGCTACTCACCTGTTTCTCAAATCACGTCACCATTCAGGGATGGCAGAGAGAAGGCAGCTGAGAAGGGAGGGGGTGGAGGGGTAAAGAAAAACAAAAACAAAAGCAAAACTGGGCAGGAAGGGAAAGACAGCCACCGAGAGAAGACTTTTGAGCAGCGCACACTGTGGAGGAAGGCCTCTGAAGGGTGCAGGGAAGGGGTGCGCAGGGGCAGCCCCGCAGCAGCCCCACAGACCCAGACCAGGGACTTCAAGCCCCCCCTACACCGCCCCCCTCCCCGCATTCTTCCTTCCGGCTGACCTCCCCCACTCAGCCCGAGGGAATGCACGGAATGTGATGAGCTGATAAGAGCGGAACTCCCACTCCACCTGGCACAGGAGCGCCCGCGAGCCCGCCCGCCAGCCCGGCGCGCCAGGCCTTGCCCACCTCTTAGATGTACTTTCTCTCGGGGAATCGGTGAACACAACGCTAATGGGGAAGAGGACTGACTGCTAGGAAGGTCTCAGTAGAGCGCCTCGGAAGTGGGGCCAGCGGCCAGATGCCAGCGCTGTGGGCACAGCCAGATGCCTCCCAGCGGAGCTGTGCTGTGAGTCACCAGACCCGGGACCCTGGATAACAACGGAGGAGGAGGATCTGGATGTGAGATGGAGCAGAAGTGGCAGATCTCTTCTGGAAGCCGGAACCTGTTTGAAGAATGGTTTCCAAGATACTCCCTGTCCCTCCAGCCTCGGGGTCTTTTGGGAGTAAACCCTTGAAGCCTCGTGGTTCTTATTAGGGTGGGGAGCCGGCGCCTCCACATTACATCAAGGCAACTCCCTGGGCAAAGGGTGCCAGGTACTGGGTGAGTTCTTCAGTGCCACCTCCTTCAGACCACCCTGCTAGGCACAGGTGGGTCCCTGTGGCCTCCTTCTACACATAGCTGTGCGAGCAGACCACCTTCATCTGGTCTATGCATGCAGGACTCTGTGGGAGGAATTAAGGCCTGGGCAGTGCACAACGCAAAGCTCTCTGGTCTTTAGAGGATGCCTTTAGGAGGGAACCCTGTCAACAGCCAAAGAGTGGCTGCTTCCAACACACCTCACCGGAAACTAGGATAGGGGTGCGGGGGCGGGGCAGGGTGAGGGGCGGCGGAGATTCGAAGAAAATAGATGGATTCCCAAACACCCCAGGCTCAGGCCTCTCTGGTACCTATCCTCAGCTCCCTGGATACTTCGGAGAAGAGCTGCTGAAGACATCAGAAGGAAGCAGGAGAGGGGGCTGGGATTAGCGGTTTGAGGTTGAGCTTGTTTAGAAGAAGAAGAAGAGAGATGGAGAAAAACCTCAGCCCCAGGGACCACTGTGTGGCTACCACCTGAGACCCGCTGCGGGCGACCTGATGGAGGGAAGTGATCCAAACTGCGCAGGGCCCACTGCCTGCTGGCTCTGCTACAGACCGAAAGGCTAGGAGCGCTATCCCAAGTGGCTGCAGCGGGAAGAATTCCAGGCAGTCCGCCTTGTGGCTTAAGACCTGGCCCACAGACACCTGCCGCCATGGTAGGCCTGGCCAGGGACAGCCTGTACCTCCCGCTGAGCAGAGAGGAGGATGAAGCGCCTAGAACATCCACCTTGTCCTGGCCACACCTAAGGCAGTGCCGCCTGGAACATGTGAGGAATCAAATGCGCCTGGGGAAAAGAAACCATGAATGAATGATAATCGAATAAACGAACGGAGGATGAATAAGCAAACCCATCATTCAACCGAGTTATCCTAATTCCCAGCCGCTAGTCCTTTGGAAGTGGGCGGGCCTGCCACCTGGTGGTAACCAAGGTAACTGCAGCCACCCCACAGTGTAGGTAGGATCTGGAATTGGCTCTTCCTCAGGCTAGCCTTGAATTCACAAGCCTCTTATCTTGAGATTGTAGGCTTATATGCGTGTGTGCCGCGAGCCTCTTATTTTTCTTCCTAGAAAGAGATTTCTAGGGCTGGAGAGATGGTTCAGCGATTAAGAGCACTGACTACTGTTCCAGAGATTATGCGCTCAATTCCCAGCAACCACATGGTGGTTCACGACCATCTGTAATGTGACGCCCTCTTCTGGTGTGTCTGAGGACAGCTACAGTGTACCACTATACATAAAATAAATAAGTAATTCTTTAAAATAAATAAATAAATAAATAAATAAATAAATAAGAGACTTCTAATACTTGGAAAAGTCCACCTGCAATCTTATCCTTTTTTCCCCTCTTCTTCCCCAAAACAGAGAGAGGGTGGGCGGGGCTTCCTGTCCTCCCCACACAGAAACAGAAGGGGTGTAATGAACGCTGGCTGTTGTCGTCTGCCATTTTTCCAACATCTGAATCTACGATGTCAGTCGATGTCTCTCAACTCAAGTGAAGAAACTGCCTGGCTTCTCTCCCTTGAGAGGGCTGCTCCAGCCAGCCCCGACCACATGCCACTATTTGTTAGGATGGAGATGAGAACCATCAGAGCTGGCTGAGCTCAGGGGCTCCAACTGGACGAAATGCCTCTGCTCTGGGTGCCTCTGGGCAGGTCTCTCTCCCTCTCTGAGCTTCATTTTCTCCATTGGCGAAATTGGGGCTCTGACACGCCGTGGCTTCTTCTGTCTGTACTGGGTAACATCCGCGGCATCTCTCCCCACCCTCTACCCTCTCTTCCCCCCTTAACCTGCATCTCAGCCTCCAGGGCCAGCCGCAGGACATATGGATGCTCAGCTGTATAATTGTTCTCTGTCCTTGGGAGGACACGCCCAGATGCGATGAAATCACTGATATTGACTCTGGCAACCCCCTTAGGTAGAGAACCCCAACTTGACTGGGACAAATCAAGTCTCATAGGCCCTCCGAGGATGGTGGGCCTATCAGCAGCAGGTGGAGGTATCCATGTGACTCCTTGTCCCTCTCCCATGAGGCCTCCATGGTGTCCCACAGAGGCCATTCCCCATTCTGGAGGACTTTCTCTCAATGCTTCAAACCTGCTTCTTTGTGTCATAGACTCGGTGTTCATCTCAGGCAGGGCCCAGGCCACCAGGCTGTCTCACACACTGGCCTACCCATTGGGCTTTCCTACCAAGATCACAGGGCGAGGTAGGTATCTTGGGGCTGTTGGTTTTGCTCTATCTCTTTCTATCTTAAGATAAAATCTGGGGCTGGAAAGATAGCTCAGTGGTTAAGAGCACTGGCTGCTCTTCCAGAGGTCGTGAGTTCAATGACAGGGTTTCGTATGTAGCCCTGGCTGTCCTAGAACTCACTCTGTAGACCAGGCTAGCTTTGAATTTAGAAATCCGCCTGCCTCTACCTCCCAAGTGCTGGGATTAAAGGCGTGCGCCACCAACCACACAGTAGTTTAAAACCATCTATAATAGGGTCCGATGCCCTCTTCTGGCACACAGGTGTACATGCAGGTAGAACACTCATATACATAAAACATATAAATAAATCTTTTTTAAAAAGTAAAATCCTGCTGGGCGGTGGTGGCATACACCCTTAATCCCAGCACTTGGGAGGCAGAGGCGGGCGGATTTCTGAATTTGAGTCCAGCCTGGTCTACAGAGTGAGTTCCAGGACAGCCAGGGCTACACAGAGAAACCCTGTCTCAAACAATCAAAAAAAAAAAAAAAGAAAAGAAAAAAAGAAAAAGAAAAAAGTAAAATTCTGGGCTGAAACCGGGCGGTGGTGGTGCACGCCTTTAATCCCAGCACTTAGGAGGCAGAGGCAGGCAGATTTCTGAGTTCAAGGCCAGCCTGGTCTACAGAGTGAGTTCCAGGACAGCCAGGGCTATATAGAGAAACCCTGTCTCAGAAAAAACAAAACAAACAAACAAACAAAATTCTGGGTTGGAGAGATGGCTCAGCGGTTGAGAGCACTGACTGCTCTCCCAGAGATCCTGAGTTCAAATCCCAGCAACCACATGGTGGCTCACAACCATCCATAATGAGATCTGATTCCCCCTCTTCTGGGGTGTACTTACATATAATAAATAAATCTTTTTTTAAAAAAAATGTAAAATCCTGGGGTTGCTCCTCCCAGATGTTCTCAGGGAGGCACCTGTATTCATCTCCAGGGAAACAGAGTCTGTGTGAGCCCTAGGAGGTGTATTATAAGGACTTGGATAACGTGCCTGCAGAGGCTGACATGTCCCGGGATCTGCCCACAGACTCAGCTGCACGTAAAATTAGCCACTCTCCATGTACCCATCTTCTTGGGAACAGAGGCTGCTGGTAGATATTGTGTATCAGCCGGGGACCATCAAGGTTGAACCTGGGGGTGGGGGAAGCCCAGGGAACCTAGCAAGTGGCTCGTCCGAATGTGCTGAGAGAAGCGTGGACTCCCATGAGTCACTGTGCTTCCCAACCAGGAAGTAAAGTCTCCCTGCTCAGCTCCGCAAAGCGCCCACCCACAGGGCTCACCGTCACATCCAGGTGACTGGGCTAAAGGAATCCAGGGAGAGGAGGAAGGGGTTTTTTTTATTGTGTTTTTTGAAAAAGACAAGGGTTTTTTCCTACAGCCCAGGCTGATCTGAACTCTATGGAGTGCCAGCCCACAGCCAGGCTGGCCTAAGATCCCAGGGCAGCCGGTAGTTGTTGTGCATGCCCTGGCTGGGTATATGCAGATGTAGAGGACAGGGTAGGAAGCAATCCTGACTGTCCTTGAGAGCTCGCTGCCCAGTGAGAGACACACCGATAGGTCATTTCAATGATACGGGAAGTGATCAAATGGAGGCGTGTTTGTTTGGCTCTGGGGATCTAGCCCAAAACGAATTAACGGAAAGCACTTTGGCTCCCCGCCAAGGGGGTAATGGCCAGCCTGGACGCTTCTGCCTGTGCACCATCTAGACCCTCTTCTGGGAAGGGCCCTCATCCCTGGAGTGGGGGGGAGGGCTGTTACCTCACACGGAGAGTGAGTGTGGGACCCAGACAGGCCACTCACTCCCTTAGGAGACACTAGCTGGTTTGGGGCATAGGTGTATGACCAGTGTCTAATGAGACTTAATCCCTGGTCCATGCGGGGGAAGTGCCTCTTCCACCAGGAATGCTGGGAGATGGAAATGCAACCCAGCTGAGAGACGGGATCTGAGGAGGCCACAGACAGCACCTTAGACCCGAAGAAGCCCAACTCCTCAAGGTGTCCAAGTGGCCCTGGCTTGCAGAAGGTGACGCCAACCTCAGGTGACCAACTTTATTTTTTTTTAAGATTATTTATTCTTTGCCTTCGTGAAGGTCTGCATCGTGTGTGTCTGGGAGGCTAGAAGAGAGCGCCAGCTCCCCTGTAACTCACCGATGGTTGTCAGCTGCTGTGTAAGTGCTAGACTAGAACCCTGGTCCTCTGCAAGAACAGACAGCGTTCTTAACGGCTGAGTCATCTCTCCAGACCCCATGACCAAAATTAGAGAGTCAGCCTTGCGTGAACAAAAATTACAAAACCGCCGGGCGGTGGTGGCGCACGCCTGTAATCCTAGCACTCTGGGAGGCAGAAGCAGGCGGATTTCTGAGTTTGAGGCCAGCCTGGTCTACACAGTGAGTTCCAGGACAGTCAGAGCTATACAGAGAAACCCTGTCTTGAAAAAACCAAAACAAAAAAAAAATTACAAAACCGAAGCTGAGCGTGGTAGCACACTCCCTTTTATCCCAGCACTCAAGAGACAGAGAGGCAAGCGGACCTCTGAGTTTGAAACCAGCCTGGGTTATAGAGCTAGTGCCAAGACAACCAGGGTTACACAGGACATTCTCCCCCTGATACTCCCCCTGACACCCCCCAAAAACATCCATCAAATGGCTCAGTGCTTAAAGGTGACTGTCACCAAGTCTGATGACTTGCATCTTATCCTTGGGACCCACACGAAGGAAGGACAGAAGCAACTCCTGAAAGCTGTCCTCTGGCCCCCACATGTGCACCAGCACATCTTGTATGCCCCATCTCCAGGAAATGAATACATGTTTAAAAAGTAAAAGTTAGCGATAAACAAATAAGCAAAAAGCTGGAGGAGAACCTAACCCAGTGGAGAGTGCTTGCCAAGCAACGCCAGACAAACAAAAGAGTACTTTTGTTTGTTTGTTTGTTTGTTTGTTTTTTAGAGTCAAGCACAATGAGGCACACCAGTAATCCTAGCATTCTGAAGGATGAGACAGGAGGATTACAAAGTCTCAATATATAAACATTTAGCTTTAGGACAGTGCCTTTGAAAATAAGGACTAGGCCGGGCGGTGGTGGCACACGCCTTTAATCCCAGCACTTGGGAGGCAGAGGCAGGCAGATTTCTGAGTTCGAAGCCAGCCTGGTCTACAGAGTGAGTTCCAGGACAGCCAGGGCTATACAGAGAAACCCTGTCTCGGAAAAAAAAAAAAAAGAAAAAGAAAAAAAAAAAGAAAAAAGAAAATAAGGACTAGACCAGGTGGTGAAGGGTACACTTTTTTTTTTTTTTTTTTTTTTTTTTTTTTTTTTTTACGAGACAGGGTTTCTCTGTGTAGCCCTGGATGTCCTGGAACTCACTCTGTAGACCAGGCTGACCTGGAACTTAGAAATCTGCCTGCCTCTGCCTCCCAAGTGCTGGGATTACAGGTGTGCGCCACCACTGCCCAGCTGGAGGTGTACATTTTTAAGCCCATCGTTTGGGAGGCAGAGGCGGGCAGATCTCTGAGTTCAAAGCCAGCCTGATGTACAGAATGAGTTCCAGGTCAGCCAGGGCTACTCAGAGAAACCTTGTCTCAAACACAAAACAAAACAAAACATGAAAATAGAGAGTAGAAGGAACTTACTTCCTGGAAGGCCGACCCAGTACCCAGTACAGGCAGCCGATGTGTTAGGCAGCCTGGGGACCGAACGCTGGCTCAGGGGTTCTCTCGATCAAGTCACAGGCAGTGAGTGGATGAACTCCCTGGTGGTTTGTTTTTGTTTTGAATTCTGTCTTGTTTTCCTAAAGATAGATTATTTTTGCAGATACATTGAGCAGGTCCTGCAAGGAGTTTTTCATCTCCCCCTCCCCCCTTTAAAATGTACTATTATTACTGTGTGCATGTGCACAGTGTGGCCGTTAGTGTTATGACAGACATATCTGTGGAGACCAGAGGCCAGCTCTGTGGAGTCAGTTCTCTCCTTCCACCTTCAGGTTTGATCGGGGGCTCGAACTCACGTCGGGCAGGCTTGTACATTGAGCACCTTTACCCACTGAGCCACCCGCCTCTCCATCTCCCCTCTGACAGTTTCTCCTATTGCTGTCATCGGCAGTGCCGGACACATTTACTGAAACATAGTTCCTAGTGTTGGTAATTTACGTTGCACTAAAAGCCATGATTTACATAGCATTCGCTCACTGTATTGTACTGTTCTTTGAGTTCTGACAAACGAATAACTCCAGGAATCTAACATTACCGTATATACAGAATAGCTCACTGTCCTAAAAACCCCAGCTCCCACCTACTTATCCCTCCCTGCCCCAAAATCTCTAGGACTACTGATTTTCACCCCTGTATTTACAGGAAGAGAGAAAAGTAGTAAGAGTACTTGATATCTATTTTCTTTGCAACTTGGAAAAATACTCTCTGACTAACTGTAAACAAAAGCTGGCGTGGCCACACGCCCCTTTAGTCCTCGTACCTCGGAAGCAGAGGCAGGAGGATTGCGAATTCTAGAAAGGTTGAGCTCCTCGTGCCCTGGCGGCCCCGTTTCTGCACTGATCTGCTCACACCATACTTTGCCCCTCCACCTGCTCGGTGAGACACTCTGGTTGCGTCGAGCTCTTGGATGTTGTGCAAAAAGCCGCTGTGACTTTCGTGTGTGAGTTACTGTGTGGCTGTAAGTCTCCACTTCAGCAGGGCGGTGGTGGCAGCGGCGGCGCACACCTTTAACCCCAGCACTCCGGACGCAGAAGCAGGTGGATCTCTGTGAAGTCAGAGCCAGCCTGGGCTACAGAGCAAGTGCCAGGACTAGAGAGACTCTGTCTTGGAAAACAAAAAACAAAAAATGAACAAATCAGTAAGTTATCATTTCATTTGGTAAAAACCTGGAAGCGCCCTTGGGTGGAGGGTGAGATGGTGATGTTCGGCTTTTCTCTGTGTTTGGCTTTTGTGTATGTGTGTTTGCTTGTGTGTACAGCACGTGAGGCCAGAGGACACGCTCCTGTGCTCAGTAGCACCTGTCAGGCACCAATTTTTTTTTTGTTTGTTTGTTTGTTTTTTTCGAGACAGGGTTTCTCTGTGTAGCCCTGGCTGTCCTGGAACTCACTCTGTAGACCAGGCTGGCCTCGAACTCAGAAATCCGCCTGCCTCTGCCTCCCAAGTGCTGGGATTACAGGCGTGCGCCACCACCGCCCGGCTAATTTTTTTTTTTTTTAATACAAGGTTGTCTCACAGTCCTGGAACCTCCCCAGGTAGTGACCAGGCTGGCTGGTCAGTGAAGCCCAAGGATGCAGTTGTCTCCCCTCCCCAGGGCTGGGATTCTAGACACACCCACTAGGCATGGTCCACATCAGCTTTTGTTTTTCTTTTTCTTTTTTCTTTTCTTTTTTGAGTATGGCTTCTGGAGATCAAAGTCAAGCACTTTACTGGCTGATCAATCTCTCCACAGCCTTGGCCTCAAACCCTGAATTCTTCTGCCTCCATCTTTCACGTGCTAGGATTATAGGGATGAGTTACCATTCCTGTCCGTATGCCAGGCTGGGGTTAGAGCCCAGGACTTACACTCTGGACTGCTCTTCCAGAGGTCCTGAGTTCAAATTCCCAGCAACTATATGGTGGCTCCCAACCAGCTGTAATGGGATCCGATGCTGTCTTCTGTATATCTGAAGAGAGTGAAAGTGTACTCACCACATAAAATAAATAAATAATCTTAAAAAAAAAAATCTGCTCATTGCATCTCGCATTCCCCTGCCCTGAATGAATGGCTGGCAGCTCCTGTTACCCCACCACCTCTCAGGTGTGTGGTATGGCTGGCACTTGGGTTTAATGGTTTGACAGGTGTAACCCCTCCTACCGTCCTCTTCCAGCCTCTGACCGCAGGTCCCCTCAACCTAGAACTTTTCCCTCCTTTTATCAGCTGGGTCACTCCACTCCCCCTTTCCCTCCCCTCTCAACATGGATTTTTGTTTTTGTTTTTTCAAGACAGGGTTTCTCTATGTAGCCCTGGCTGTCCTAGAACTCACTCTGTAGACCAGGCTGGCCTCGAACTCAGAAATCCACCTGCCTCCCAAGTGCTGGGATTAAAGGCGTGCACCACCACCGCCAGGCACAGGGCAGGCAATCTTAACTTATTCTGGGGCCTAGACAAGTGGGCCTTCTGGTTTGGTCAAAGGTTACGTGGAAACTGACGATATGGGTGTTTGCTAAGCCAAGCCTTGAGCATTTCTGTATGTTCAAAACATCTTGGGTAATGGACTGTTCAAAACAAAAACAACAAAACAAAACAAAACAAAAGATTGCCTGCCCTAGCCAGTAATCCCAGTGTTCGGGATTGGAGGGTGGGGAGGTGGGGGAAGGGGAGTGGGAAGTGGGGTTAATGAGTTCCACACCACCCTGAGCTGCACAGCAAGACCCTGTCTCAAAGGAAAAGGAGGAGGAGGAGGACAAAGATGGGGCTCAAATCTGTTTTGTTTTGTTTTATTTTGTTTTGTTTTTTTGAGACAGGGTTTCTCTGTGTAGCCCTGGCTGTCCTGGAACTCACTCTGTAGACCAGGCTGGCCTCAAACTCAATAATCAGCCTGCCTCTGCCTCCCAAGTGCTGGGATTAAAGGCATGTGCTACCACATCCCGGCCGGGGCTCAAATTTTGAATCCACCATTTATAAGTCCTGTCTGTGCCTCAGTTTCCCCCTCCTTCAAAAGGCAGAAACAAGGGCACCCACGTCAGGGCTCCTAGGGATAAGCGAGTGAACTCTAGTTTGCTGAGCTGAGCCTGGCCCAGCGTCAGGGCCGCCTCTTATCATTCAATCTTCCTTCCTGACTCAACAGGAGCGGTCGCCTCTTTGGTGGGGTTCCAGATTCTTCCATCCCGCCTACCTCCTCAGGGAGGGCACCAGTTCCAACCAACATCAAAACAGGCTTGCTCCCATTTCAAACACTCACACCCCTGCTCCCAGCGAGCCCGGGACCCTGGTCTTCAGCCCTCTCTCTCCAGCCTCAGGGCCTTCTGAGATGCCTGAACTTGCCCTGAGCTTCCTATCTTCCCATCCTCCCCTCAGCGTTGGCCCCCGGCCCCAGCTCCTCCCACGTCTCCAACCGACTCCACTGGGGATGGCATCCTCATGGGGCCCCAACCAGGCCGCATAGCTACCTTTGAGCTCACCGGCCACACCCTCCTCTTTGAAGCTCTCCTTCAGCGCTGCCGCCACCACCACCACCACCACCACCACCACCACCACCACCACCACCACCACTCAGGGCCCTTTGTAGTGCCTCTCACCTCTGACCACTCCGCCGCCATTTTCTTTGGCTCTTCCTTCCCTCCCAGAACAGCTCATCTATGTCAGAGACGCCACTGCAGCAAAATGCCAGACTCAAAGTTTTCATTCCTAGCCTTCCTTCCTTCCTTCCTTCCTTCCTTCCTTCCTTCCTTCCTTCCTTCCTTCCTTTCTTCCTTCCTTCCTTCCTTCCTTCCTTCCTTCCTTCCTTCCTTCCTTCCTTCCCTCCCCCTTCCTTCCTTTTCTTCTCCTCCTCGTCCTCTTCTTTTTCTCCCTTTTCGGTTGTGGTTGAGACACAGCCTCTCTATGCAGTACTGGTTGTACTGGAACCCCTTACGGACCAGGCTGGCCTTGAACTCACAGACATCCACCTGCCTATAACCTCCAAGCGCTGGGACTAGAGGCATGCCCCCGTCCCCCATGCCTGGCTGCTGACTGATTTCTTCAGAGCTATGTGGCCTGCTGCCGACGACGGCTGCTGGACAGCCCTTCCTAGGTGTCTCGAGGATGCTCAGATTCCACCTGAGAGAACTTGTGGCTGGATCCCCGGCAGCCACCTAGACACATGCCACATCCCGCCCGCAGGCAGGAAACACGCGCGCTCCACAAGACAGGTGCGAGAACAGTCCTCTCAGCGAGACTTAGGATCACCTCAGACTGGAAGCTACCCAAATTCCCGTCAACGGTAGAGCAGATAAATGCACGGTGATGTAGTCTATGACAGGAGCCTCGAACAGTGTGCCAATATACGCTGCGTCGTGCATGTACCTTACGACACAGCGTTGAGTTAAAAAAAAAAAAACAAAAACCAAAACAAAACAGGCGTAGCCAGGACAGCCAGAAGCTGAGTGATACAGCCATGGCTTCATCATGAGGCCATCCCCAGTGCAGCAAAGGAAGAGAAGGAGGAAAAGCAGGAGGAGAAGGAGGAAAAGGAGGAGGAGGAAGAGGAGCAAGAGGAGGAGGAGGAAGAGGAGGAGGAGGAGGAGCCAGAGTCAAAAGAGTGTATACTGTATACTTCCATTTACCTAAAAGTTAAAATGGAGCTGGGATGCCGGCTCAGTGATTAACAGAGCGCTTGCTCTTGCAAAGGACCCGGGCTCAGTTCCCGGCACCCACATGGCGGCTCACAACCATCCATAACTCCAATCCAGGGGATCCAATGACCTCTTTTGACCTCCTTGGGCCCCAGACACACATGCAGGCAAGAATGCCCAGACACATAAGTCTTAAAACCCCAAAACACCACAATCTGCTCTGCGTGTTCAGTTGACCTTGATCAAGATGGTGACATTGATCAGGGCGGTGTTTGCCCGCCTGACCTCTGGGTGCCCCGGTGTGTGGCTTTGCGGTCTGTGCTCAGTCTGGGTCCTGAGTGTACAGCTCGGGTGTGTGCAGATCTGCGGGTCAGGATAAGCACTTGTCTGCAGGTGCGCACGCTTGCAGCAAGCTGGCTGCACCCTCTTTCCGGGGTTTTCTTCACAGACTGTGGCGTCCACCTTCCACTCGGCGGCCCACATGAGAAGACTGGAAGCCATTGCCCCCTCCTCTCTCCCCAGCACTCACACGGTCCCTCTCCAAGCCCCGTGACCCTGCCGCTGCCATTATTTTGTTCTTTCTGCCCCACTGCCTCTTCCTTAGCCCAGACCACACCTTTCTTCTGGCTTGAACAGCCAGAGATGCTTCTAGAATGAAAATCACACCCTGTTCTCTCATGGTTAAAACTTTTTAAAAAAAATTATTTGTTCATGTTATGTATATGAGTACATTGTAACTGTCCTCAGACACGCCAGAAGAGGGCATCAGATCCCATTACAGATAGTTGTGAGCCACCATGTGGTTGCTGGGAATTGAACTCAGGATCTCTGGAAGAGCAGTCAGTGCTCTTAACCGCTGAGCCATCTCTCCAGCCAGGTTAAAACTTTGTAATGGTTCTCTGCAGCCTATGAATACAGTACATGGTCCTGATATTCCACTTCCAGGACTGATTTCTGAGTCCCTGCCTTATTTTTAGGGCCTTCCCTCCACCGACACCCCCATACTAAGCTCTAGGCAGCTCCACAAGACTTTGCATAGCCTTTTCCAGGAACCAGAAACCACTCTTTCCCACAGTCCTGTTTTTATAGACCAAACACCACACACCTCCTCCAGGTCCTGCTTCGGATGCCCTCCTGCCTATGAAGGGTTTGGCTCTGCCCTGGCAGCACACACAACCCTCACCCCATCACCCATCACACCATAGTGAAACCGGTCCCCAGAGTGCCCACCTCCAAGGACGGAAGGTGAAGAGGACATAATGCCTGTCTTAAAGGTCAGCTCGTCAGCACCCAAGACACGGATGCACCGTAGAGTCTGGCGGAGACTCTGGAAAGATGTGTGTAAATTGCTTTTTCACTTGAAAGCAAGAAACCCAAAGAGAGGAGTCACTGACTAAACAAAGATGGGAGAACAGAGAAGGAGCTGGAAACCAAAGAGCCATGCAAGACAGAGTTATGGGAACCATCGTTCTGTTGCAGCAGGAGGCTGATTTCCAGCCTTCCCGAGATTCAGACATGACCTTCTCATGACCACTAGATGGCGCAAGGTCCCCAGGCAAGGAAGAACGCAAGCCTGCCCGCACACCTGGCTCCATCCTCTTCCTGAGTGTCGCCCCTCGGCTGGTTCTTTATGAACTGTGCCTTTAGTGCCCGATCGGCCTGATACCTGGTCTCCATCAGCAGGCACCTCTTCTCCGTGTCAGAGACAGGGTGTGCAATAGACCTTGACCTGGACACCAACCAGCGCCCTTCACTGCCGCCAGCCTCCTGGAGGTCTGTCACCTGTCACCAGCTGGCTTGTTTCATTCCCTCCTCCAGGAGCAGGACTCCGGCTAGATGACACTCGCTCATCTTGCTGGACCAGATGAGGTCCAGTGGGTGACACCAGTCCGGCTGCATCTTCCGGCTGCCTCTCCACCCAGCTATCACCCAGCTGTTGGTGGCTCCCTTCTTGCTGGTTGTAGGGACCCCCCCCCCCAAGAACAACTCCGAACTCATTTCCATTGAGAATGAGTCCTGTGTCTGCTTCCGGCCTTCCGTCAACCGTGCCTGGGCCTGGCCTCTGTCACAACAGTACCAAGGGGATTCAGCCCCTTATTGAGTCACTCAACAAACACTTCCCAAAGACTCTCTTAAGTATCTGAAGGACTAGGGTGAATGGGCTAGACAGTCCCCAGCACACTGCAACAGGGACAAGGTGTTAGCCACACAAGCAATTTTTACATAATTCCACCCCCACCCCCCACTTCGAGACAGGGTTGCTCTGTGTAGCCCTGGCTATCCTAGAACTAGCTCTGTAGACCAGGCTGGCCTCAAACACACAGAGATCCATTTCTCTTTTCCTCCCGCGTGCTGGGGTAAAAGGCATACACTGCCACGCCCGACCTTAAATGTTTCTTTACGCTGCTGTTGTGATCTCAGTCCGTTTCTAGAGCACATCAGACCTTGGAAATTACCCTAAAATAACTCATTACTACCCCAAGGCTCCTGTGCTCACTCACAGCCAGGCCCAAGTGGGGTGAGGAGAGACCGGGGCGTCTCCGAATCACCTGTCACTCCAGATGAATGAATGAACGAACTCCCGAGACAGGGTTTGCCCGACGCTGTCCCTTCCCTGTGGGCAGCTGGGGGCTCCAAAACAGGCCCTCCCCGCCGCCCCCGCTTGCATCCTGGGAGGGGAACCGGCAGCCCAATGCCCTTCCTGCCCCCAATGCCCCGGGCTCCTTGGGCGCCCTCTTGGCAGAAGAACAGAGGGCTACCCGAGCGGGTGGCAACTCGTCCTGCCACGAGCTCGCAGCGGCGGGCGATAGGAGCTGGGGGGACGCTCAGATAGACAGACAGATAGCGTTCCCCTCTCCCGCCCCCGCCCCCACCTTTCCCACGCGGCGGCCTCCCGGGGCGGCCCAGGCCAGGCGGTCACCTATTCCTGTCCCTGCTCCCCGACCTAGACTCTCTGCCCCGCCAAGCGCAAGATTTTTCTAGGCTCAGCCTCCTGTGTCTCGGTCTAACATTGAAACGTCTCACCGCGCCCCCTAAACACTCTAAACAGAATGAGACCCCTTTCCTGAAGTCTGCCCGCTGGCTCCTTAAGACAGGCTTAAGGCAAGTTGCAGAACCCAGAAGTAACCACGAGGTGGCGCGCTGGCACTGTGTGTCCTGGGTAGGCAAAGGAAGGGAAGCTACAAGGTTCGAGGTGTGTAAAGAAGTCCCGGGCATGGCGGCAGTGGGAGAGAGATAGGAATTGAAATTGGGTGAAGCCTCCTTCCTCCCAGGATAGGTTTGGGAGCAGAAGTGGAGACGCAATAGAGAAATGGGATTGGCGCCCGGAACAGCAAATATTATTACCCGGACACTGGACTTTGAGAGGCAGACAGGACTAGGAGGGTTGGAGATTGCTGCCCGGTGAGAAGCCTCTTTATCAGGGTCTTCATGGACAGAAAAAATGGAGTGAAGTACATGGCTCCTATCTACTGGAGATGGACGGATCTGAGCACGTATCTGCACATTTGGGCATACCCAGCTCACTGGTCTGTCGTTCTCAATCCTACACTACACACACAGACACACTCTCTTGCACACAGGCTCTCACAGGGACTCTTGCACACACTGTGGTCCTTCTGTAGTTTTGCAGAAGAGGTAACATGGATCTTTAACCCTTAATAAAGTCTGTGCTCCTAAGCGCTGTGCTGTACTGAGTGGAACCTGTCTCCGGACTTCCTGAAGTACACAGAAAGCCAGCCTCATAGGGACTGCCTCGGGACTCTGTCCATTCATCCCGGGTCCCTCTCCTAAAAGGAACGCACGTAGCTGGGGGGGGGGGTGTACGTCCGTCTTCTAAAGCAGCTCCTAAATCCATACTGCTTTGCTCCAATAGGCTGCACCTAGGTCCAACGTATGACTGGTGGGCCCAAGGTGCTTTTGCTTGGTGAGACTCTTCCTTCATGATTTTAAAATTTATATCTCACACCTGCAATGTCCTAAAGATACTATATTAATATAGTCCAACGTTGTTTTTAAACATGGAAATTCTTTTGTCTTTCTATTTTTTTTTTCTTTCGGATTTTAAAGGTGATCAGAATATTTTCCTGAGACCCCGGGTCTCTTACCACTTTATCCGTCTGTCATTTGCATAGACCACACATACATCATCAAGGACCACCTCCTTCCAACGAACACCCAATGGGTAAATTCCCCTCCTTCCTCATCTCACCTAAGCCCACCCCTGGCCACTAAAAAACAGACCAGTAAATCCTGGGGGCTCTGCACAGCCGGCCCTTCCACACATTCGGAGGAGTTTTCTGAGGTGGAGCACAGGAGGCACATAGTGGTGCTCGAGGTTGTGTGTGTGTGTGTGTGTGTGTGTGTGTGTGTGTGTGTGCATTAGGGGTAACAACAAAGAGGGTTGAGAGGGTTGGGGGAGCCAGTGAGAAAGCGCGAGCCTGTTTTGCCTCGAAGGCAAGACTTACAGCCAATCAGCGCGCAGGAGCCTCCCTCTGCGACTCCAACATTGAGTCTATAACCGGCTGGCCGGGCGGAGCTGGCAGCATTTGACTGTGGCTTGGGACGCGGAGAGAAGCAGGCAGCGACCGACCGACGGCCGGAGATGGTCTAAGCGCCCCTCGGCCACCCCCTCCCCCAGACGCAAGCGCGTCCTGCCCTCGCCCTCTGGACACACACCCCACCTGGGCTCCTCCGCCCGTTCGGCGCTCCTCGGAGGAGGCCCGGGGTGTCGCGGCGCTCGCTCGCCAGCATGAGCGGCTCCTTCGATCGCAAGCTCAGCAGCATCCTCACCGACATCTCCAGCTCGCTTAGCTGCCATGCGGGCTCCAAGGACTCGCCCACCCTGCCCGAGTCTTCGGTCACTGACCTGGGCTATTACAGCGCTCCCCAACATGACTACTACTCGGGCCAGCCCTACGGCCAGACGGTGAACCCCTACACCTACCACCACCAGTTCAATCTCAATGGGCTCGCGGGCACCGGCGCTTACTCGCCCAAGTCGGAATATACCTACGGGGGATCCTACAGGCAGTACGGAGCGTACCGGGAGCAGCCTTTGCCCGCCCAGGACCCAGGTGAGGATGCCCGGGTGGTGGAGAGGGTGCCGGGGACAATAAGGTTCCCAAGCGAGAGGAAGTCTGGGAATGGGAGCTAGGGAAACTTAGGTTAAGACATGGAAGAGTTGAAGGAGATGAGAGGAGACCGGCTTAGATGACCTCCAGAGGGGTGAACGACCCTCCGAAGAGGCGCGCACTGTGCGCCGCGGTCTCTTGGAGATTCCGGGGCAGCTGGGGCCACCGGGAGCGCTGCTCTCCCGGGTGACCAGGGGACCCTTCGACGCTGCCATCCCGCTGGCTCTTGAGCCGGGAGCGCAAGACGGGTCGCCGAGGGCTTGAGGAGAGCCAGCGAGGACTGGAGGTTCCGGGGTCCTTCTTCTGGACGCCGTCAGGGGAAACCCGGAGTAGTGAAAGGCACATGGGGAAAAACCCCAAAGAAGTCCCAGAAATGGAGGACGGAGGGACTGAGAAGCAGAGATGCGGGGAGAGAGAAGTGGAGACAGCGAGGGAGAAATGTTGGGGGGGGGGGTGAGAAAAAAGCATAGCAGAAAGCAACAGAGGAAAGGAAGAGAGGGGAGGGAGGAAAGAAAGAAAAAGGAGGAAAGGAAGGAGAGGGAAGGAAGAAAAAGAAAACAGAGAGAAAGGAAAAAGAGACAGAGAAAACGCTTGGACTATCCTTGGAATTTTTTTTTTTTCTGAAACAAATTAACCTGAACTAGAAAGCTTATTAAAAGGGGATGGGGGGGGACGAGAAGTGGGAGACGCCACCGCGGCTAGGTGGGTCACCAGAGAAGTGTGGCTGAGCCGGGAAGGCGTCACGAGCGAGCTGCGCGGTCCTCGCCCAGTCGGTTGCTGGCGCCGGGGCCGGCGCTCCGAGGCCCCGGGTGCCGAGCTGGGAGCGCCGCGTCGTGGGCGGCCGCCGGTCCGGCTGGGTCGCTGCGGTTCCCTCCCTGGGCGAGGGCGGCACTACGCTCCTCCAAGAAGTCCCGGGGAGATAGATCAGTGGGCCGGAGGGTGCGGCGTCCGACGGTGGGAAATCTTTTAGAACCCGGAGGTCGCAGCCTGAGACTAAACTGGCGTCTTCCCCGTACAGTGTCGGTGAAAGAGGAGCCGGAAACCGAGGTGCGCATGGTGAACGGCAAACCCAAGAAGGTCCGAAAGCCGCGGACCATCTACTCCAGCTATCAGCTGGCTGCCCTGCAGCGCCGGTTCCAGAAAGCCCAGTATCTGGCCTTGCCCGAGCGCGCCGAGCTAGCTGCACAGCTGGGCCTCACTCAGACACAGGTTAGTACTGAAGGCTCCAGGGCCTCAGGAGGCAGATGGGAGCGTGAGGGATCTGGGGATTCCCTGGGTACCTCTGAGCCTGGCTGGTTTATTAAGCACCCCCAGCTCTCTGCCCCTGCCCGGGCAGCCCACTGCAGGAACTCTCGCCTTGTGACCTAGTCTCAGCTCTCAGAGAAAGGGTTACAGTAGCGAGCACAGAGGATGCAGTGTGCATCTTTGTGAAATTATGCAACTATGTATGTCTGTCCCAGAGAGATGCTCTTCCCTGCACCCCAGTTCTTAACACCCTTAGCAACGTTTAGGACATAGGAGCCCCCGTTGTCTCTCTCCCAGACTAAGTTTGTGCGGTGTAGGGCATACATGTGACATTTCAGGGACTATTCATATGAGGAATGAGATCCTTTAAGGGTCATTTTGCAAACAGAAGGCAAGTATCTGGGATGGCACACGCAGTAGTTAGCACACGGGTGTGTGAACACACACACACACACACACACACACAAAATATGCTTGTATAAAAATATGATCCTACTTCCCACTCAAACGCCTTTGCCGATGGCCAAGCAGAGACGTTCTCCACTCAAAGGACATAGACATCAGAAAGTGGGGTCTACCCCCACCCTCTTACCTGTCCCCAAACCCCTAGCAGCCTGGCTGCTCTGGGGAGGAATGTGCCCAGCTCCCTCCAGGTGTTGACAGGCTGGCTTTGGTTGTGGCTGGGCTGTGTGGGGCCTGGTCCATCGGGAATCTGGGTCACCTGGTGAGGAGCTGATTCATTGTTTGTACCAGTCATGGGGTGGAGAGAAGCAGGGGGAGGGGGAGATAACCCAAGGGAAATTTAGGGACTCAGGAATTGTGGTTCACCTGGCCCCCCCACACCGAGTCCCTGGGTCACCCCCTCATACCCAGCCAAAGCCTAGGACCCTTCTGTGCCTGAGTGGTTCGTGTTGTGGGTGCTAATCTGGGTGTTATCTGCATGCGTTTATAGCTGTAGCGTCTGGCGGCAGTGTGAGGCCGAGTGGGTATGTTGCCGAGTGTGGAGATGCCTGTGTGGGTGTGTGTTTATGCCAGTGTGTCTGTGAACGTCGGCTAAGGGCCTCTAATGTGGGCAAAAGACCACAAACTGCCCGTTTCCCACGTAGAGCACCTTTTACTGAGCGCCTTCTGTATAAGCAGACCATTTAAGTTGTCCAAGTCTTCACCTTCTCGAGCCTTGTACTGACCCGTTGAGACAGGCGGTGGTGTTGGCACGGGCTTCATTTTGCACTGAGAGGAACGTGAGGCCAGAGAGGTTGAGTGACCCGCCTAGGGTCACATCTCAGAAGTGGCAAACCGGACCAGTAGACTATCCGAAGCCACAGAGTTCTTCCCCAACTGAAAAGAAAGATGCTGGCTTGGGCGTGAGGGCCCTGGGGGTTTTGCCTAGTTTTCCCCTCAAGAGGCTTTGCCTTTTCCAGGCTGGGCTGAGGGGGTGGGGGTGGGGTGGCGTTCCTTTAGGCAGGCTGAGAGGCTGACCAGTTGGTCCTTTCTTCTTCTGTCCAGGTGAAAATCTGGTTCCAGAACCGCCGCTCCAAGTTCAAAAAGCTCTACAAGAATGGGGAGGTGCCGCTGGAACACAGTCCCAACAACAGTGACTCCATGGCCTGCAACTCGCCACCGTCGCCGGCACTCTGGGACACATCTTCTCATTCCACTCCAGCCCCTACCCGCAATCAGCTGCCCCCACCGCTCCCATACAGTGCCTCCCCCAACTACCTGGACGACCCCACCAACTCCTGGTACCACACGCAGAACCTCAGTGGACCCCACTTACAGCAGCAACCCCCTCAGCCGGCCACCCTGCACCATGCCTCCCCCGGGCCCCCGCCCAACCCTGGGGCTGTGTACTGAGTACCCACCTGGCCTGCGCCCCCCTAACGAAGGACCCCCCCAGGACCAGGCAGAAGGTGCCCTGTCCTAGCGACACTCAGGAATATTGAGGGGCACAGGGGAAAGACTCCCTTCCCCCTCCCTTGTCCCTTCTTCCAGGGGCCCAAGAACCTCCAGATGACAAACGCATGGACCAAGGATGCCCCCCCAAACAATCTCCCTCCCCCTGCTTAGACTGGGGTGCCCTCCAGATGGCGAGGAGGAGGAGGAGGAGCTCCACCCCGGTGGGGACAGCACATGCTCTCTGCTCCAGGAACCCGGATTGTTCCTCTAGATGGCTCACCGCCCGCCTTCCAGCTTTTCAAACACAGTAGAGACCTCCAGAATGGGAGAGGCAGTGTTTGCCGTCCACCTGTGCTGGGGCACTAGGCGCCCGCCCGGATTCCAACACGGCCAGGCCTAAAGCACCAGAGGCCACGGCATTCTCCAGCCGCTCTTTAAAGACATTGGACATTATACATCATGGCTGATCCTCAAGATGGGGGCCTGACCCAGCCCCCACTGTTCTCTGGCCCTCATTAGGATTTGAGGGTCAAACCAAAGAAAACTCCCCCCAAAATGAGGGAACCTTTGATATCCAGGGCTTTCAAGGGAAGAATTAGAGGGGCCATCTCTCCGCCCCGTCCCTGGGGAAAAGGACCGCCCGTGTCTCTTCCCAAGGACCCATTTCTTCTTCCTTGTACAGGACTTTGCACAACTCTGGTTTTAAAAGCTGTTGAAACCTAGGACAACAACGGGCATTGTTAACAGTTAGGACCAAATCCTCTCCGTGTCCCCCCTCACCCCTTCATTTTTCCTCCCAGTAAGTTTGCAGTCTTGGGAGGGGGGGGTCAAACCCCAACTCTCTACAGCGATATACCAGGCAAGACAAACCCCCAGCACCCCCTTCACGGCAGCTTTGGAAACAGGTCGCCCCCACCCTGCGGCAGGATGGAAGCGAGGATCCAGGAGACAAGAGGAGGCCTCGAACTCAGTGCCTTAGGGGGGGGCTGGCGGCTTGGACGGCTGGTCCCAGTGCCTCTCCCTGGCCCAGGCGTCCCCCAGAGCTAACTTTCTTCTGCCCCCTGATGTGGTAAAACATCGAAGAAAGGAGAGGTGAAAGACTGCATATATATATATATATATATATATATATATATATATGGTATGGTCTTTTTGTTGTTTCTTGTTTTTTTGTTTCGTTTTGTTTTTAAAAGAACAACCAAGAGAAGCAGTCTCCTCCCTTGTGGTTTCCTATTTATGTGACCCTGTTCCTCCTGGACCCATCTCCCCGTGTGTTGCAAGCTGAAGGAGGGATGTGGGCTCCTGCTGGATTTGGGTTTCGCGGGAAAGTGAAGGCGTAAGGAGTCCGAGTCCCAACCCCAAAGGGACAGGAATGAAGCCAGCTCCCGCCCCTCCCCCGCCTTCTCATTTCTGCTTCCTTACTGGACCAGTCTTTATATATAATGTTAATAATAAAATAAAAAAAAAAGAAGAAGAAGAAGACAATAACCACGATCCTCTTTGATCTAGCGGCAGACAGACAGACATCTCTGGAAGGGCGGCCAGGAGTCGGGGGAGGCGGTAGTGGAGGAGCTTCTAGGGGCTGCTGAGAAAGACAAGGTCAGGGTAGGAAGCACGGTTGGGATGCTGGGGGGGGGGGCAGGTGCTCCCGACTCTGGCTGCCCACGCCTGTGAGCAGGCCTGGGTGGGAGGCGCCCGGCCAGGCCCTCCATGACTCCACTCTGCTTGGTGGCTTGGCGCTCCCTGTCAGCCAGCTGTTCTCTGCCACCACCACTGCAGCTGCCAGGTCACCTCGGGCTGCTCTTTGATCTGGAGCTCACACACACACACACACACACACACACACCGACATGCTTGCACACGAGAGGTTAGAACCCCCTGCCTCCACGCCCAGGCACTCCCAGCCCCTCACGCACCCACCCATCTACCCTGTCAGCTTGGGTGAGGACGGGACCAGCAGACAGGAGCAACTGTTCCTATAGCTAGCTGGTGGGACCTCAGACCGGGCTTGGGAAGCAATGGGATAGGGGGAGGGGGTCTGTGTTTGCCTTCTGGGGAAGGGTGTGGTCCTGACTCAGAATCTTCTAGATGCTGTCACAGACTGCCTGTGCTGGAAATGGTCACCCCTTCTTACATCCAGATCCTGACTCCAAGGCTTCTGAGAGGAGGACGAGTTTGTGTGTGTGTGTGTGTGTGTGTGTGTGTGTGTTTTCCAGGAGATGGCATAGACACACAATCGCATTATGCATCTTCCTATCTGATAGACACACAGTGACATCTCTTATCATATATTGTCATATATATATATGCAGCCCCTCTTGAAGAAAATTGTCACCCTTTGAGGAGAATGACACACCTTACACACACACACACACACACACACACACATATCCCTGAGACAGGGGAATATCACACTAATTTAACAAGAAACCAAAGAGATTTAGACCTTTAATACACAAGTGCAGATTACACTCAGGTTTCCCCATCATAACACACACACACACACACACACACACACACACACAAATGTGCTCAGAAGCATCTTTGTTTACAAAATTACTGTCAACACCCAGCAGCCACTGTGACCCCAGCTCAGCCTGGAACCTCCCGTCAGGTCTTAGTGTTGTCCTGTCTGATGGAGATGGAGCCTGGGGGGGTGGGGGGGACGGTATGTGGCTGACAGTAAAGACGAGAAGACAGAGGTTGAAGCTGGCTTCCAGAGCTTGCTACACAGAAGCCAGGTCCTCAGGACAAGAGCTCAGCTCCCACCCTGGTCTGCATCTCTCCACGCGAAGGCCTCACCCACCCTGCAAGCCAGCCACGGAGGCTCCGGGGAGCAGGCCACGCCCATGCGCCTGGCCCGGGCTGGCAAGGGTTAAGCTGGCAGCTGCCAGGCGGGGCTGCCCTGAGCTTTTGGTTTGAGGGCTGCGTGCAGGCAGGAGGAGCGAGGCGGCAGCCGGGCAGACTCGCTGGAGACACTGCATTTTATTAGGGCTGGGCTGCCAGCAAAGGGAGGGAGAGAGGAGAAAAGGGCAGAGAGAGGAAGGAAGGAGGGAGGCTGGGCGGGCGGGCGAGCGCGCAGGCAGGCGGTGGTGACGGATGAAAGGGTGTTGTAAGGGCCTGATTCCTCCCAGCTCATCCCTGCTCTGTCAGGCTGGATTAACTGCCCAGGTGACCTCCCGCGGGGTCAGCCCCACCCCTGACCTCCCCTTCCTCCTCGCCTCACCTCCAGGCCCACCTCTAGGCCAGGGGTCAGCCTGCCCTTCACCCACCCGGATGTGGGGGCCCATGCTTGGGGGTGGCGGGACCTGGCAGCATGCCAAGGTGGGACTGTAGCGCCCACCTTCCTCCAGGTGCTGCTTGAGTACACACATTGTCTCCTGACAATCTCCAGGGAAGAAGGGGCAGGCTAGGGAAGCCCCCTCTGCCTGCCTGAAGGCCACCGCTTTCCAAGTTTTAGTATTATATAACAGGTAGCATTTGGTAAATTTCTGGTGATTGGCAGCTCGGCAGGTGAGTGTGATAGGGCCCATTTTTCAGATGAGAGAACTGAGGCTCCAGCTGCAGTAGAGTTTATGCTTAGCATCCATGAGACTTTAGATTCCATACCTACCACACACACACACACACACACACACACACAAACACACAAACACACAAGGAAAGAAAGAGAGAAAGAAAGAAAGAAAGAAAGAAGGAAGGAAGGAAGGAAGGAAGGAAGGAGGGGGGTAGAAAGAAAATGGTGGTGGTTCAGGTCAGTAATTTCCAGCAATCTGAAAGCTACAACAGGAGGTTGGCTTTTTTTTTTTTTTTTTTTTTTTTTTTTTTTTTTTTTTGAGAATTTAGGGTCTAAATTCAAGACCAGTCCAAGCTACATAATAAATACAGGGCTATCTTAGGCTACATAGGAAAAACCTGCCCTAAACAAATAAGCAAACAAAAACCAAAACCAAAAAGGGGAGAGGGAAAGAGCCTGGTGGTGGTGCGTGCCTTTAATCCCAGCTCTCAGGAGGCAGAGGCAGGTGGATCTCTGTGAGTTCAAAGCCAGTCTGGTTTACAAAGTGAGCTCTAGGACAGCCGGGGCTACACAGAAGAGCCCTGTCTCGAAAAACCAGAAACAAACAAACAAAGAAAAGTTGAGGGGGTAGGGACTGTTGGGGTCACAGGGCAAATCCAAGACAGAGCTCAGATTTGAACCTCCGTCTCCGAGAAATTGAATGCTCTTGCTGGACTTTCTGTTCCAGGTCGAAGGTGAGGCACAGGCAGGGTCAGTCAGAAAAGGAGTCACGGCAGCTCCAGCCGACCATCTCATGTGACAGGCCCTGCAGCAGGCTTCTTCCCAGCAGAGAGCTAAGGAGAGAGAGAGGGCCAGCTTCCTCTGGGCAGGTCCTACAAACAGCTTAACACTGGTCAGGAATGTGTGCTCACTCTGGAGTCGTTTGGATCCAGCCTTCCCGACTTGGCTGTGTGACCCTGGCCAAGTCACTTAACCTTTCTGAATGTAGGTCTCCCCACCTGTAATATAGGACTGATTCCTACCAACCAACAGAGCTGGGGGGGGGCGATGCAGCGGGATGATCAGAGTGAAAGGGTTAACAAGGTACCCACACACTTGCTAGACCTGCTTCCTGACAGGCAGTGGCCCCTGGGGACCCAACTCCTCCTCACCAGGGCTGAACCTCCCCGGTTCAGCCCTGGACCTCACTGTGTGTGCTCTTAGCACCGGCTGACTGGTCACCTCGGCATGGGCACACTGGCTGATCCGGATCAACTCTGGGCACCTTTAAAAAGGTCAGCCTCTAGCCGGGCGGTGGTGGTGCATGCCTGTAATCCCAGCACTTGGGAGGCAGAGGCAGGCAGGTTTCTGAGTTGGGGGCCAACCTGGTCTACAGAGTGAGTTCCAAGACAGCCAGGACTACACAGAGAAACCCTGTCTCGAAAAGCCACACACACACACACACACACACACACACAAAAAAAAAAAAAAAAAAAAAAAGTCGGCCTCTGTTTCCTGAGCTGACCAGCAGGCACAGATGGCCACAGCCTGTGGAAGGACTGTGGACCCTGAGCAGAGCCCACCAGGACCAGAAGCAGATGGAGCCAGGGAAGTTGGGACAGAAGAGGGGAAGAAGGTCTTGAAAGGCTGCGTTAGAGGATGGGGTATTTGAACGTCTTGAATGATAGGTAGACATGTGGCTTCAGCGACACTCCCCCAGGATCCCCTCCCTCCCACCCTACACACCTGCAGTGCCTCCCCCGTGGGAAGGAAAGAACCAAGGCTTATGGGAGAAGCAGAAGGCGTCACCTGGCATCCGTCAGGCTGATGCTGGGGAGGGAAGGACCAGACTCAGAAGATGCTTGGTCCTCCCTGGATGTTGAGCTCATTAAAGGCGATGCGCTGACCGCTTCTAGCCTCTCCGGTTGGCCGAAGGTTGCCCTGATGCTTTGACCTTAGGGAAGAAAAATCCTTGTTGTTTTGGATAGAGGAGAAAACTCTCAGGAACGTGGTTGAGAAGGATTGTCATAATCCTGTCCCGACGGGGGCCTAGGCTCTGGGAGACCTTAGAGACCCCTCCAATTCTGCCCCCACACCCGTGGCATTCCTGTGGTAGCCTACCACTACCAGCTCCTGCAACGCCTCCATACAGACTGGCACCCAGAATGATACGGGGCCGCTCGCATAGAGGAGCAAGGGTTCTTGCTATCGTGCTACTCCATGGGGGCCCTGGATGGATCGATCCAGAGTGGATCAGAGGGAAAGGGGAGAGGACACTGGTGTGTTGGGGTGGGGGTTGGGGGGACTTGCAGCCGGCACATGGCCTCTGTTTTTCCAGCTTTAATTGCAGCGTTAATCACTGTAATAAGCTGTTTACAGCACCCAACAGCCTGGGACTGGTAGGCTCAAAAGCCAAAAAGTGCTTGGAGATGAGTTTCCTAGGGCCCCCGCCGCCGAGGAGGAGGGCAGGAGGTTGGGGAGCACCAGGCTGGGGTGGGAGGGGGAGCACCAGGCTGGGGTGGGAGGGGAGCAGGAGGAGAAAGTAGGAAGCTGTGGGAACTGTGTGGGTCAAGAAGGCGCGGAAGCCAGGGCACGCTTTCCCAAGGAGCCCAGCACCCCCTCCCCCAGAAGGTTCCCCCTGAACCTCGACCTTCGCACCCAGCCAGTCTTTCTCTTTTGTCTCCCAGACAGGCTTCTCAAGCCAAAGTCAGCAATTCTGTCTAGAACGCGTCTCGCTCAGTTCCAGAGCCAGCATGGCGCCTCCAGAACTCCCTCCCAGGTCGGGGCACACGTCTGAGCTTTGCTATGAATGGTTTTTCTCACCCTGGAGGGAGAGACAGGGGATGCCTCTTATACGCATGCGCCCGCGTAGGGACCGAGCAGGGGAAAGACCTCAATGGGCGGACACCTGCGCAGGGTCTTGGGCACCTCGCCGGACCCCAGCTGGAATATCGCAATGCTCTGTGAACATCATGGGCACAAAGGACATAACGAGCCAGAGGGCTCGCGGGCTGTGGACCCTGCGCACAGTCCACTCTCAGGATTGGCCACGGAAAGACTGACTGCCCCCTCTCTAGACTCATGTCCTCGGCTCATCAGGAAGTTGGCACAGAGAGACTGTGCCGCTTACCGGAGGTCACACAGAAAATGAGAGGCGGAAGCCGGGCGGTGGTGGCGTGCACGCCTTTAATCCGAGCACTTGGGAGGCAGAGGCAGGCGGATCTCTGTGAGTTGCAGGCCAGCCTGGTCTACAGAGTAAGTTCCAGGACAGCCAGGGCTACACAGAGAAACCCTGTCTCAAAAAAAACCGAAAAAAAAAAAAAAAAAGAGTGGGGGAGAAGACCGAGCGCTGGGGCCTCTGCCTGTCACAGGCTACATCTGGACAGACTGCTCCTGGGGGGGTGGGGGGGACTCAGCCCCTGGCCAAACTAAGCTCCCCTGGAGAGGAGGAAGTTACTGCCAGAACTGTCAATCAACCTGCAGGCTGGAGGGTTTTAGAAACCTCAGGATCGGGGCATTGATTGGCTGAGTCCCTGGAGAGTCTAGGATGCTCAGAGATTCAGGAGGCGTTAAGGAAGGGGCTGCTCTCCGCTCAAGGTGAGGAGGAGCTGGGGAGCACCCAGGCAGGGGGCGGCCTGAGAAGGGGAACCAACAGGCGGGGCCTTTGGGCCCAAATTCCTGGGTTGTCTCCCAGGACAAATCAGTGCCGGGCTGGAAGTGTTTGCTGAGTAACGCAGGAGGCTCCACACCCGGAGGATCAGCTGCTGAGGGAGGGGCGGGGCGCCCCCCACGCCCGCCCCCCACACCCCGACCCCAGGCAGTTCACCTCGCACCTGGCAAACAGCAACACGCTTCCCTGTGCACCACACCGAGGGCACCCAGCCACGTCATGCGACGCGTGTGGCACGGTCCCACACCCATCCCTGGGGCCAGTCAGTTGTGCCCTGAGCTCAGGAATCACCAATGGGAGACACGGGGAAGGGTGGGGCGTCCTCAGTCACCGGAGTTGCGGGGGGGGGGGGAGGGCGGGGGGGAGGGCGGGGGGGGGCAGCTGGAGGAGTGTGGAGGCCTGAGGGAGGAGGAGGCAGGCTGGGAGGAAGGAAGCAGAAGAAACGGCTCCAAAGTTCTAGGCTGGGAAGATCCTCACTGAGGACCTACTATGTGCCAGGCACACAGCTCCTGGCTGTGTCAAGGGCTTTCCCGAGTCCCGTCTTATTGAATCCTGATAACCACCTGGTAAGGCCAGCGCCATTATGATCCCATTTTACAGGTGAGATAGCTGAGGCTGTGTAATCTCAGGTCAGCCGGCCGCCGTCTCTGGAGCTGACTTTCACTCTGCTATAAAATGCAGCTAATCATGTCTCTCCTAAGGCTGCTGAAGAGATGAAATGGGATCACAGCTTGCTCGTGTGACGGCCTTGGCACCGCGACGAGAGCTGCACAGACTGCTGCCGCCTTTCCCTTTAGTCAACTATGGGCAAACCTCGCTGACGCGGGGAGGTCTTAGGACCCTCAGTTCAAATGTGTGCGGACCTCCCTCCTCTGTGGGAGATGGTCTCCTGTTGAATTCCTCTTTATGTGGCTGGTGAAAGGACTTGGTGGATCGAGTGCTTGCCACACAAGGAACTGAGATTGATTCCTGAAACCAACCAATGTTAAAAATAAAAAAGCTGGGCGGCGGTGGTGGTGCCTTTGATCCCAACAGGAGGATCCGTGTGAGTTCGAGGCCAGCTGGTCTCCAGGGTTGAGATCCAAGACAGCCGGGGTTACACAGAGAAACCCTGTCTGGAGAAAATCAAAATCAAAATAAAGGCCGGACGCAGTGGTGCAGATGTGTAAAGACACTCCCACAGTGAAACAAACGGAAGGCAGAGGCAGGAAAGCCCCAGAACTTCAGAAGGTCCCAGGCCAGTTGACCGGGAGCACGCCCGACAGCAGAAGCAAGAGAGACCCAGAGAACCGACTACCAAAGTTGTAGCGTACACACACACACACACACACACACACACACAGTAGAACGCCTGGCAGTGGTGGCGCACGCCTTTAATCGCAGCATTCAGGAGGCAGGGGCAGGCAGATCTGTGAGTTCGAGGCCAGCCTGGTCTACAGAGTGAGTTCCAGGATAGCCAGGGCTACACAGAGAAACCCTGTCTCGAAAAAACAAAACAAAAAAACCACCACCACCACCAACAAAAAGTTGTAGCATACTCACGCCTGCAAACACACACACACACACAGTATGTCCGCGGGTGGTTCGTGGTTATATAAGACAGCAAGCTGAGCAAGGCATGGAGAGGAAGGCCTGAGCGGTGGTCTCTGTCTCCGTTCCTGCCTCGGTGGTGTAAGTCAGCTGTGCTTCGGCTATAGTGAAGAGATAGCCGCTTAGAACAGGGCTAGATCCTAGGACCGGCAGAAAGAATGACAGTAAGAACCAGGCCTGCACCCCGGCAGTAGCTGGAGTTTTACATTTCCCTTCTTAGAGGGAAATACTAGAGACCGTTACTGAGGTCTTATATATATCCTGTGTTGAGTTACTACACTGAGTCTCTCTATTCCTGGGAAGTGTGTGTGTGTGTGTGTGTGTGTGTGTGTGTGTGTTTGCGTTCAATGCCGTAAAATTCTCAGAATTGTTTGGGGCCAATCAAACACCAAAAGAAAGAGCTATGATTCCCCGCCACCCGTGGAAGGGTTCTGGGCTTGGAGGCGTGGAGGTGGTCTGTGAATGAAGAAGTCGGGCGGACATGGTGACACGTGACTCTACTCTCAGCACTTAGGAGGAGGAAGCAGGAAGGCCCTAAGTTTGAGAGTAGCCTGGACAACGCATGAAGAATCTGCCCCAAAACAAAATAATTAAAAAGAAAGAAAGAAAGAAAGAAAGAAAGAGAGAGAGAGAGAGGGAGGGAGGGAGGGAGGGAGGGAGGGAGGGAGGGAGGAAAGAAAGAAAGAAAGAAAGAAAGAAAGAAAGAAAGAAAGAGAAAGAAGGGAGGGAGGAAAGAGAGAGAGAGAGAGAGACAGACAGACAGACAGACAGTGGCCTTGCCTGCCTTGGTCTTGGTTAGCTAGGGCCTCACTCCTTGGAAGCCATTCTCCAAAGGTCCAGTGGACTGGCCGGGAAGCACAGTAGGACCTTCCTTTTTTTTTTTTTTTTTTTTTTTGGTTTTATGAGACAGGGTTTCTCTGTGTAGTCCTGGCTGTCCTGGAACTCACTCTGTAGACCAGGCTGGCCTCGAACTCAGAAATCCGCCTGCCTCTGCCTCCCAAGTGCTGGGATTACAGGTGTGCGCCACCACGGCCAGGCTAGGACCTTCCCTTTACCTGCTTCCTGTGTAACTGCCTCTCCTCTTCACAAAGCAGTTCACGTCCACAGCCACCCACCCACACCTACGCTGCTGGAAGTCTGAGGGGGGACTGCCCACACCAGGGGGCTCTGCCCACAGCGGGCCATGCCCCATAGAGATGCAGGCTCGAGCAGGCGCTGGAGCTGAGAACAGTGGAGACGCAGGAGTGAGATTCGAACCAGGTTCTCCTGCTCAGGAAGTGCTATAGCACAGCACTCTGTGGAGCTCTTTCCAAAATAGCTTTATTAAATTTATTCATTTATTCATGTTTGTGCTTACGCATGGGCTGGAGGGTAGGGATAAGAGAACAATGGTGAGGTCAGAGGTCAACTTTTAGGCATTGCTTCTCTTTGAACTCAGGTTGTCAGGCTGGGTAGTGGTAGGTATCTTTACATACCAAGTTAGCCCACCATCCCAGTTTCGTGGGGGTTTTTGTTGTTGTTGTTGTTGTTGTTTGTGACACAGGGTTTCTATGTGTAGCCCAGGCTGGCCTTGAACTCAAAGCTCTCCCTGCCTCTGCCTCCCCAAGTGCTGCAATTAAAGGCGTGCCCCACCCACTGCCGGGCTGGGAGCCTAGCTTTTTATGTTTTGGGATCCCTAGGGTAGAAGTGTAGTTAGTTTTTGTCACAAGCTAGAGTCCCCTGGGAAGAGAGAACCACCTCAAGTGAGAAACTGTCCCCATCAGCTTGGTTTGCGGGCATGTCTGTGGGGCGTTTTCTTGATTTATGATTGATGTGGGAGCGCCCTGCCCCCTGGGCAGGTGGTTCCCGGTTATATGAGAGCAAGCCATGGAGAGGAAGCCCATAAGCAGTGGTCTCCGTCTCCGTTCCTGAGTTCCTGCCTTGGCTTCTCTTGATGGTGGACTGTAACCTGTAAAAGCTCATAAATCCTGCCCTCTCTAAGTTAGATTAATCGCCGCAATAGAAACCAAGCTATGGCAGTTCTGCAGGACCCCACGGTGGTGAGCGTAAGGGAGCAGCAGAGAAGGAAAGACATCCCGAGGCCAAAGTCCTGTGCCAGGCCGATGGGCAAGCCACTGTATCTTCCACCCTCGCTTCTGTAATCCACAGCTTCCCCAGGGTGCCTTCTCCCTCCTCCAAAGGCCTTTAGACAATTCTTGTTGTTGTTGTTGTTGTTGTTGTTGTTGTTGTTGTTGTTGTTGTTGTAAGACAGGCTCTCCCATAGTCTCCCATTGGCCCCAGTCTCACTATTTAGCTAAAGATGACACTGGACTTCTGATTCTCAGAACACAGCTAAGAATGGCGTTGAGCTTCTGACCCACTGACCTCTGTTTCCAGAATGCTTGCAGGGGGGGTTCGATTGGGTTCTGCAGTGCTAAGGATGGAGCCAGGGAGTCCTTCTAGTTAAGCACATGCTCTCCCAACTGAGCTGCAGCCCTGGCCCCTGAGTCCATCTGCTTGCTCCTCAGCCCAGGTGCAGAGGGGAGGAAATAAAGACCCAGAGGGGGAAAGTGCACTGCCCAGTCTCTAGGCTGACTATCTGTACTCCAGAGGACCAACCGATGACGTCTGTCTTCATAGCAGTGCAAGGGGGGGTTGTTTCGTACTTTTCAGATGGAGTTGCCACAGGCCGGAAGGGTCCAGACCTGAGTCTGAAGGCGGCATTCCAGGTTTAGAGAGGGAGGAGCAAGGCCTTGAGGGGGTGAGACAAAGGCCTACGGTCACCGGGGAAGAAGGCCCTGCCTTGGTGGGTGCAGCTGATCCCCCTGGGCTCAGGGAATGTGACGGATGCGAGGCAGAGGCATGTCAGAAGCCTTGCCTCGTGCAGCCCGGCTTCCCCGAGGAGCTGTTGGAGCAAAGAATTCCTGACAGCTCCAGGGCTGGGAGGGGTAGTCTACGGCAGGCCCCGGCTTGCAGAGACCAAGAGCGGCTCCTCTGTCCAAGAGAGGAATAGGCCAGTGGCTGGGTAGGCCTCGCTAGTGGGAAGGGGAGAGTCGACGATCCTAGCCGCCCATCCGGGGTCTCTCCTCTGCCCACCAGGTCATGCTCAGCCGCGCCCCCCCCCCTTATAAAAGGAGTGAAAACATCAGAGTTGTGGGGGAAGGGGGAAGAGGTAGAGAAGGGAGCTACTGAGACAGGAACCCACTTATCCAGTCTGATCTCTGGCAACTTCTATATGGTGGGAACATGTAAATCATCTTGGCCCCCTAGTGTAAAAGCAGGACAAAGAAAGAGACCAGGTAGCAGGCTTGACCTAACTGCCTTGTGTTTTAGCCATAGGTTTGGCAAGGGGTCCAGTCTCCTTCCGGACAGTGGATGAGTCTTCCTAAGGTCTCAGCTGAGCTCTGAAAGGGAGCCAGTCCAGATGGGAACATGTCCTATGTGGAATCTGCGGAGGGGTATTGTCCCCTGTAGGTGACCTAATCTCTCCCAGGTCTGTCTGGGAGTCAGAGAAGCTGAGGATTAGCACCCACGAGGAAGTGACAATCAGAAAGCCTGCGGTCCTCCATGGGGTCCACCAAACCTGGCTCAGTGACTCAGGGCCAGCTAACACTGGGGTTGCCCAAAGCTGTAGACTGCATCCAGTCTGATTCATGGAAGCAGAGTCCTGTTCCTGGAGAGAGATGTCAGGCTAATGGGAGACTCTGAGGTCTTCTGCCTTAGAAAGCTCCGTCTAGCCTTGAGGGGAACCGGTAGCCACAACACCAGTCCCCAGCCAAGAGGAAATCCTGTGAGTCTCAGAGACTATAGATCTTGCTCAGCTCCCCCAGCAGTCACTACCAAAAACAGGGCTGCAAGCCCTTAGCCTTCTCTCTGCCAGCCTGGGACCCTCCCTCAAGCTGGGAGTCAGCGGCGGTGGGAGGCTGGGGCAGAGGAACAGAAGGATCCATGGAGAGAGGCAGACGCTCACGCCCCCATCCTTAGCAGCCGCTGCCTCGGGCAGCCCTGGGTGCTAGGGGCTTGTCCCGGAGCCGTGGGGTGCAGAGAGAGGCAGGAGGTGGGAGTTCTTTCCAGAGCTCAGGGAAAGAAGCAAGCAGAGAAAATGAAGTCATCAATTCATCCGATTTCTGAGCGGCCATCCAGCCTCCCTCCCTCCCCAGCAGCACCTAGGGAGATAGGGAGGAAAACATTAGCCGGGAAAAGGGATGGGGTAAGAGAGAAGCCAGAGGGGAGAAATAAAAAGGCCTGTGTTCCTTCACACGTGTGCATCCATACACACAGAGACAGAGACAAACTGCAGACTTCTTTTGTAAACATTTATTTACTTATTATTTAATTTATTTTTTGAGACAGGATCCTCCTATGTAGCCCTGGCTAGCCTGGGATTCCAGAATGCTGGAATTAAAGGCATATACAACCACACTGGCCTCTTTTCTAGTTTTTTTTTTTTTCCCCTCCCTTCCTTCCTTGACAGAGTCCCATGTAGTCCAGGCTGGCTTTGAACTCTCGATGTAGCTAAGGATAACCTTAAACTACTGATCCTCTTGTCTACTTTCTAACCCTTGTGTTACGCCTGTGCCAGGATCCTTGGGCCCGCCTGTCACATGCACTCTGCAACCACAGGGACTTTGCATTCTTGGGGATCTGGCTGGCTGGGGCACGAGAGGAAGAGGCATGGGGTGGAGGGGACACAGGCTTCCCTCTAGGAGCCTGCCCACTAGGAAGAGGTGGCAGCCATGGAGGGCACACTGAGAGAAACAAGGGTGGTGACAGACAGTTCCGAGCAAGTGGCTAGCTCACTCTTTCTCTTCTTTTTTTCCTTCTCTTCTCTTCTTCTTCTTCTTCTTCTTCTTCTTCTTCTTCTTCTTCTTCTTCTTCTTCTCTCTCTCTCTCTCTCTCTCTCTCTCTCTCTCTCTCTCTCTCTCTCTTTCTCTCTCTTATTTCATGGTATTTTATGTTATTTTCATTTTTTCAAGACAGGACCCAGAGGCTGTAATCTTTCTGTTCGTAGACCAGGCTGGCCTCAAACCCAGATCCGCCACAGCCCGGATGACAGGCACGTGCCCCTCACCAGTGCCTTTTCTTCTGCATTTTAATTGTTAAATCGTGATGACCTGAAACAGGGGATCCCAAGGGATGGGACACCCGAGCTTCTTCCCTCTCTCCCACCCAGCCCTACCCTCCTCAGCGTCCTACCTGAGGCCTGGCAAGGAAAGAACTATCTGAGGTAAACTGAAGGGGGGTAGGGACACCTACCTGTGATGTGCTTTATGGGAAGGAAGAAGCTTCAGTGGCCCTGGGGCCAGACAGACAGCAGATTGCCACCAAGACAAAAGAAAGGATTTTGGTTAGACTCCTAGCAGGACCGGAAAGTGCTGGAGTGTGGTGGGGAGAGGCTGGGGGAGGGGGACACAGAGGGACTTGGGAACGGGCCACTGTCCACCTCCAGTGGATCCTGCCCCACTGACCCAATATCCCCTATAAATTCTAGGAAAGTCCTTGATCTCCCAAGCTCCGTCTACACAGGCCTCAGCTACCTGGATAACATTCCATCGTCTCTGGATCGAGTCCCAGAGGCAAGCCCAGGCATCTGAGCTCCAGGGAGGCTGGGGCTGAGTAATCAGCTGCTGGAGTGTCCTGGGGGAGAGGGAGGAGTGGCTCCCCACCCCCACCTCACCCAGGCACAGTAGAGTCAGGGGTGGGGGAGGGGCAGCCTGTCACTCCAGGGTCTTCCCAACCCCCACCCCCCACCCCCACCCCCCACTGGCCGCATTCTCCTTCTTCCCACCTGCAAGCAATTTGGCCAATGGCAGGGCAGCTAAGATTGCTGTGTGGAATCCTTCTAGACCTGGGTGCATTTGGTGAGGAGGGGGCTGCCTCCTTCCCCACGCTAGACCCCGTGTAACCTTTTCCTCTTCACAGAAGCAAATTACGGGTAATTATCTCACATCCAAAGCCTTCAGGAGCTGCTTCCAAATTGCTTTAATTGAATTAATTGAATCTCATTTGGTCTGGGGGAGAGAATGGGGGGCATGCCTTAAAATAGTACAGGGGAGCGGTGTGGGGGGAGGCTACCCAGAAGGAGGCTGAGACCATGGACGTGACAGAGTGTGCCCTGGACACACTGCCCCTGTTCTGGAGCTTCTGATGATGTTAGAAGGGCAAAACTGCTGCCCACTTTGAGTAGGGGACCTTGCCCGGGTCCTGCCCGGGGTGTGCTGGGATGGATCCCCAACCCCATCCTTCCTCCCTATCCTGGGGAGGCAGGTGACTAGGTGGCCACAGGAATTCACCCTGGAAGCAAGCCGTCCCCTCCGATTGCCCCAGCAGCAGATGTGAATGTCATTTCTAGACTGCTTACTGTGTTCCAGACACTCTGTCAAGGCTGTTACAGGCATTTTATCAATTCATCATCACAGCTATATGGCGAAGCAAATCCTATTATCGCTCCTGTCTGACGGGATAAAGAAATAAAACGCAGAGAGGTTAAGAAACCCAGCCAGCCTGGAGGCAGCGGCTGCGGCCCCGCAATAGCACGGGCCTTTAATCCCAGTGCTTGGGAGGCAAAGACAGGCAGATCTCTGAGTTTGAGGCCAACCCAGTCTACTGAGTGCCGTTCCAGGACAGCCAAGGCTAACACAAAACAAGCAAGTGTCCACTGCTGGGACGCACGTGTTGGAGACCGAAGTGTTCCCTCCCTCTTCCTTTTGCTTTGTTGATACAATGCTCCCAGAGGACCTTCATCCTGGGAAGAAACCGCAGGGTCCCCTTCAGTCACCATGGTGTCTAGAGCGATAAAGATGAAGCACCTTGCTTGTTGGGATCCCTCCAGGGCCCATCACCTCTTAGAAGTCCGTGGCAACTGGACCAGCTCCCAAGTGGTAAAGAGTGTCTTTTTCCCTGGAAAGGGCACACCACACGGGGCTGAGGGAAGAGGTGCCGCAGGCTCAGCTGGTCGCTGGCTAGAAGAGCAATTACAGTTCTGCTACTTAACTTTACAACCCAGGCTGTTGTTCTAACGATGCGACTCGTGTTGGGCTGTCCAATTAATCTGCCTTTGGAGGCTTTCCGAGATGGGGCGGTAGATCTTATCTGGCTCTGTGGAAAGAGGAGTGTGTAGCCTGCACGGCAGGGAACAGCACCCCTAGGGCCCTTGGCCTCAAAAAAGACCTAGAGGAGCCATCTGGGGCCAACCACCCCTAGAGCAGTGGACCCAGGGTCCAAGGGTTTCTGCGTGTGGGGTTTGGGGGGGCGTTGAAAGGGGAAGGGAGGGTCTCCACAGTGGGCGGGCTCACTCCACACTGCCCTGTGACCTGCCATTTGCTGCCCACGGGGCAATCTTCCCTGAGTCTCGGGGGGGGGGGCTGGGCGTGACCACTGACCCAGTAGTGGGACAAAGAAGGAATGCGTAGAGGCGTCCCTAGGTGAGATCCTGCCGCTGAATGCAATACCCCCTGTCCTCCCTATGACCCCAAACTAAGCTTCTTTCTGGCTCAGGGTTGGCTGGAAGTGCCCTCCTGGGCTTTTCAGCCAAGGACTGGTGCCCTCAGTTTGATGTGATTGGGAACAGGTTCAGGCAGTGAGAGGAAGCTAGCCTTTGAAGCCTTTTGACTGGAACTGGAGGCCCCTCCCCAGTCCCTGGGGCCACTCTGGGCTGAATTCCCTGAACCCTGAACGGCTGACCCTGTCCTCTGCCCACCCCCTCACACAAACACCCTCGCTCCCACCCCCAGTGCTGTAGGTATGGTGGGAGCTGTGGTACAGGGTGAATCACGGCACTGGGTACTGTTGTCCGGATGCTCTGGGAGCTGACCAGCCTTCTCACCCAGTCCACACTGGACCTACAGCCTCTGGGCAGTGCCCAAACGGCCTCTGCCCTGCTTTTCCTCCCCTTCTCGTCCCACTGCCTCCTGTCCTCCATTCGGCCACATTAGCCTGAAGCACCTGTCCTGGCCAGGCTGCGCTCCCCAGGAGCTACTCAGTAGGAGATCCACAGATGCGATGATGATGTGTACTGAAACTACCCCGATGAGAGTACAAGAAACTACCCCGATTCACCGTTATCCTGTCCCTGCCCAGGGACTTGTCATCTCTCAAATCACAAGCTTCAGAGATTAACATGTGTGTGTGTGTGTGTGTGTGTGTGTGTATACATATATATATACACACACATGTGTATGTATGTATATGTATATATGTATATGTATATATGTGTGTGTATATACATATACATATATACATATATACATGTATATATATATCTCAGAGTCCTGAGTGTTAAGCGTGTCTGTCTCCTGTATTCATCCTGGCTGGAGCTAGCTGGTGAGCTTATGCTTTCTCTCTCATCTGATGTCTCTTCCCTTTCACCAGACGTCATAGATACCACATAGAAATTTAATAAATTAAATTTATTTTATTTTATATGCATCGGTGTTTTGCCTGCATGTATGTCTGTGTGAGGGTATTGGAACCCCCGAAACTGGAGTTACAGACAGTTGTGAGCTGCCATGTGGGTGCTGGGAATTGAACCTGGATCCTCTAGGAAGAGTAAGCAGCCAATGCTCTTAACCACTGAGCCATCTCTCCAGCCCAACACTAGATTCTTACTATGCCTCTATAACCAGCTAGCTCTGCGGTTCTAGCTCTGGAACATCCTAACGGTGCCTGTGGCTGCATATGAAGCGGAAAGATGCTCATACACAGAACGGCTGCGTCAGAATGGCCTCCCCAGCAGACACCTCCTTGGGGCCCGTTGGAGAGGGAGCTGGGCACTTCATAGTCACCTCAAGACTCTCCTTGGGAGAGGACTGAGCTAGGTCAGCTCTTCTGGAAGAAGTGACCTGCTGGAGGTGGAATGGCTTTAGCCTACAGAAAGGGGCGGGAGAGGGAGAATGTTAGGAGGAACTGGAATTCTCTAACTCGCCTCTTGGATAGAGGCAACAGTGAGGAGCTGAGATGCCAAGGCTACCCCACCTTTGCAGCTCGGCCTGCACTCATCCGGGAAATCTGTGTGTCCCGTTTCTCCTTCTGGGCTTCTGACAATATGAGCAGGTGAACTTGTTAGGTGTTAAGGATGGAGAGTCGTGGGCCTAGGCTCTTAATACATACCTGTTGAATTATATGGATGATCAAGCCCATGACTATCAATTCAGAGTATAGATAGATAAGGCGGAGAGAGAGCCATTTAAAGCAGAGACATATAAGCAGCCCACAGGCCAACACTTCATGGTTTTTTTTTGTTTTGGTGCTGAGGCCTTTTACACATTAAACACTTACTCTACCTCTGAGCCACCACCATTTATTAGTAAATGAAAGTTGGAGACTTTATGTTGGGTGGCCGACAACAGACTCTCGTCCACTCCTGGTTTTGTTCCTGGAAGGGCTGTCTGGGCCCCCATGACGCGGTGCAGGCCGGGGATGTTTGCTTTCTTCCTGGTTTGGAGCCTAGGCTGTGCTGGGGCTGCAGTCCTTTGAGGGGAGGGGGAGGGGCAAGATTGTGGCCTGGATTTAGCTCTCTGGTTTGGAGAGCCAGGCTTCCACCCCGTTCTTTCCCCTTTTCTCCTTTAGCTTCTTGTCCATCTGCAGCTGGTTTCCTCTCCTCCCAGAAGGGGAGCAGGTGCTCAGGTCCTGGGCTTGACAGGAAGGCTGAACCTGAGCAGCCTCCCTCCAGACTCCCGTCATCTGAGGCAGCCAGCGCCAGCACATCTGGAGAGTGATGCTGATACCAGGCACCAAAGTGGCTGTTGTCATAGCCACTGGTAGGCAGGGTGCCTGCCTTGGGTAGACTCCAGATGAACAGTAGGAACGGGAGAGAGGGATGAGGGTCTCCCAGAGAAGTCCTCTTCCTGCTCCCCAGAGCTCTGTTTCAGGGGCTTCTTGTATTTGGAGTGTTTGTTCTGAAACCAGATCTTCACCTTTGAGTGGAAAAGAAGATGGATTAGGAGTGTCTCTGGAAAGGTGTGGAAAGGGAAAGGGCCCTGGGCACAGACAGGGAGGCCTGGGCACCTTGGCTCCAGCCCTTCAGTTCTGGAATCCCTCAGTCTCAGCTCCCTGTCTGGGAGCACTCCTCTTCTTGAGCCTCAGTTCTCCTCTAAGATGTACCCCCCTCCCCCAACTCATGCTGCAGACCCGTTATGGGCACTCCTTATCAAGAGCTGTGTCAGCAAAATCGTGGGACTCCTCCGTGGGTTCTCAGAAAGCAAGGACTAGCAAGCTTTGCACAGGGCAGGGACAGGGTTAGGGTGAGTCCGAGCAGCCCCGCCAGCTGAGCTCTCTCGGGCAGGGCCAGGTACTGGGTGTGCTGGAAACGCTGGTTCAGGAGTCTCAGCTGCAGGCTGGAGAAGATGGTTCTAGACTTGCGCAGCTTCCTGGACAGGGACTGCTGGGCGGGCTCCAGGGATCGTGTTCGGTTCTCTGATTCTGGGAGGCAGAACCACAGTGAGCTGTAAAGCAGGCAAAGTGACCAGGCCAGCCGGGCATTTTTAATAAGCTCATGGCACCCCCGCACCATGGGCAATCAGCAAAAACCACTCAGCCTACGCCATCAACCCGAGTGAGTGTGTGCAGTGCAAGGGAGCCTTGCCTACCTCTGCCATTTTGACACCAGCAACAGTTGATACAAGCTGTGGTTCTTGAATTCTTGTTCTGTTGAAGCTACGTCTATAGGACCTGAGAACAGAAATCGCCAAGGGCCCAAGTAAGAGTGCCCAGGCTCATTGCAGTGAGAGGGCAGGGTGTTGGCGGGTCGGTTGGTGGGCCTGCTTAGAACAGAACAGGGCAAGGACCTGGAGAGCTGAGCTAGGGTCTGGAGAGGAGCAAGCATCATGCCCAAGACTCAAGAAACCTAAAAGCAATACCCAAAGCTCAGAGGTAATGTTGGCACGGCAATCTCTTGCTTCCGAAAGGAGTCTGTAAAAGTCAGCCTTAAATGCTAATATCAAGGCAGCAAGAGTGAGACACAGTGTACCCTGCAGTGAAAAGGACCAGCCTTTTCTTCCCCGCGGGCTGGCTAGCTCAGGGGAGAGACTGTTCAGGGATCAGAAAAGCCAGACACTGAGCCTGTCCAAGAAGATGAGAAATGGGAAGACAAGTAGGCAAAATGCCTGCCCTGGACGACTAAATGTTGGGGTGACATTTGCTTCATTCCGCGCGGGTCTACTATGAGGACGCCAGAATAGAGCCGGTGAGACGTCTGTATCCTGGCAGCGGTCGGGGTCGGTCGGTCGCAGCTTCTGTCCTTCCGCTCCCCATCCATTCCTAACACACCTTAGGGTTTCTGCCCGTGGGCCGCAGTCACCACTGCCTCCACCTCCCCCCACACCCCTCACGGATGACCTTGGGGGGTTGTGCTCCTCAAATCCCGTCCCTTTGGATCCCAACCTCAGAATGGGATCCAATTCCCAGAAAAACCATTGGGTTTCCGTTCCCGCCCGCGCCCGCCGGTCTTGTCTCTCCTACTCCGAGCCCCACCGCTCGCCTGGGGCTGGCAGCCAAGCGACCACCCGTGCCTTCTTGGCTGCCTGGACGGCGCGGTTCGGGTAACAGCGAGTAGAGAGCGAAGGAAGACCGCCTGGACTGCTGAGCCCGCGGAGCAGATCACCTTCCAGGTGCCTTCCGGAACAGCTGCCTTTCCCACACTAGTTTTGGCAAGTTACAACTGGATCTACCCCGGTCGCGATAACGGGTCCCCGGGGCCTCCGTGGAGGCGCGGCAGCCGCACCCTCAGCCCCAGCGGGGTGTTGCTGAGGCCCTTTCCGAGCCAAAAGGCCTCCCCGGGACGGAGGTGCACACGTAGTATGGGCGTAGGACATCCCAAGCCCTCTCTCACACGCCAATCATTCATTCCAGAATGGGCGGCCCGCACCATTTCAATAGCGAAATGCTACGGTTTATTTTTAAAGAAGTATCTGCTCGTGAACGTGGCGTCTCTATTTTATTTTTTCGTTGTATCCGGGTAAAGCGCGTAATAGAAAGAATTCCAAGCAAAGGAAGGGATTTCAAGCAAAGGAAGGCATATGGGAGACAAGTCCACCTTATCGCCAGAGAGGTCTCCCAGTAAGATCAGGTTCTTTCGCTCCAGTCCAAAAATGCACACTGTCCTCCTGCGCGCGCGCGCGCCATGTATAGCAGGTTACCCAGGTTGTCCTCAAACTCAGGCCCCTTCCCTCCCATTGCTTCTGCTTCCCCAGTGTATATTAGCATATCTAAAAAGAAGAGCCCAAGAGGTTCCTTTGTAGATCTGTACGTAAAACTCTGCCATCCCCCTCCCCGGCTGTCCCTCCTCCTACGAGACCCAGCAGCCCCACCCCCACTCTGCCCCAGAAGGCCATTAACTTTCCGGGGTCCTGAGAAGTTCCCTAAAGTCCCCTTGCAGGCTCCGTTCATTGAGGAGAGTGACCTTGCTCAGGGCCAGGAGCCTGGAAAAGAAGTTGTGTCCTGCACCGATCTGCGTCCTTTCTTTCTGTCTCAGTTTCTCCAACCATAGAGCAAGGGATTGGAGCCCCTTTTCTAGTGTGTTTTTGGCTGGGTGGGCGGGGAGGGTGTGTCGTGAATTTATGCCAGAATGACCAGGGTAAAGGAGAGAAATATCTTGGTTTGGGGCTGACTACGTTTAGTCTCATGACGTGGATCTTTGAGGACTACGCCAAGAACCACTGGGCCGTCGAGATGTCCTCGGAGTCAGTGGGTCTACGGCTTAGCATCCTCGTACTGGCAGCCAGGGCTGTGTGTAGGTCGAGGCTCGGAAGGCCAGCTGCTCCCTTGTCTCCCCCAAAGCCTTCCCGGTGAGCATTTTCTCTGGAGCTCAGATTTGCAGCAGGCAACCAGAACTGGGTCTAATGTATCCCAAAGTTAAGGGTGAAGACGGACCGTAATGATGGCTTACCAAGGCAGAGGAGGCCAGGGAAAGATCTTGAGACTGGTAGACCAGCCTGCAAGTCTATTCTTTGAACAACAGTTGGTGGGGTCCTGCCCCCCAGATTCTGCATAGTCCGGTTACCAGACAAGGTTAGGCACCTCTAGGAAAAAAGGGGTGGGGCCCAGAAAAGGGGAAGGAACCCCGCCTAGTTGTCTACCTACCTCCAACTGGGAATTGATTTCTGTTCAGTAGCGTTTGGTTTATATACTGGTTTCTGAGACCAAGGGATGATGTCGGAACGGAGTGAAGGACGAGGAGAATCACAGGGTGGGGGCTAGGTCTCCACCCCTCCGTGCGGATTATGGCAATGTTCCGTTACACAGGTACACACACAACTCCACTGTTCCAGGGACTGGGGTAGGGAGCCCTCCCGCCCGGCTTTACAAAACTGCAAATCGAAACCAGGTCGGGTTTAAAAAGGAGCCCTAGATCGACTCGCCTCCGCTCCTCCCCCATCCTTCCCCCTCCCCCTACCGCAGATTCCAGGGTATCCGAGAGAGAAACATTTGAATTCCTCTAGCTGCGTGCAAGCAGAAGAACGCGAAATTTATGCAAAGACAACCCAGACCCCAGAGGTGTGGAGAGCCGCCGCGGCCACACTTACCTGCTTCGAGTTCTTGCGGGTGTTCAGCCGGCCGGTGAGAGGGCTGGGACGGCGCTGCCGAATGTTGCTTGGCGGGGCAGGTAGGAGTCTCCTGAGGTTGCTGGCCCAGGGTAGGAATGGGACAGGAAGTGGCCGTAGGACTGGGAGTAAGACAAATCAGGGGAAGCTGCGGTTCTAGGGGATAGTACGAACGGGTAAGCAGCCACGACCGACGGAGCGGGGGCGAGGTCCGGGAAGACAAGGTTGGAGGCACCGCGGTCAGGAAAGGGACAGGGTAAAGAGGTCATTGCGGCCATTGCGGCCGGTCCCGGGCCACAGGGCCTAGGTCATGGCCCGCACGCTGTCGCTGTCTACTCTCTCGGCCAGCTTCTTTCAAAGTCTCCAGCTCCAGCAAGCCACGCTCACACTTCAGATCCCAGGAAAAGTGTCTCTCTGAGCCTCTTCTGACATAGAGCTCTCACCCGGGAAAGTTTGGGGGGGGGTGCCCCGTGGTTTACCCCTCCCCCATCTTTTCCTTTGGGTTCGGTTCCCGGGACCCCAGGGGTCCCCGGCCCACTTAGACACCCCGGATTGGCCATTGCACGGTGACCTCAGGGATGTTCAGAGCTGGGCCCGCCCCCCCCCCTTCCCGGTGTTAGCGTGTACCGGGAAACCAGAGCGGTGCGAGCTCCGGACCCTATATCCCTGCGTCTACTCCGAGTCCCTGGGGGGATCGGTAGAGTCAGGACGTGTCGGTAACGATGTTCAAGGTGCAAGGAAATTGGGCCTGGGATGGCTAAGGGGAGCTGCGCGGTAACTAGAGACGCTTCGGGGCCTCAGAACCTGTGTTGGTGCTCTGCGCGTCGCGCGGGTCTGCATGGCCCCACGCTGCCGGGGCTGGGGCTCTGCGAGTGAGTGCAGAGCAGATCGCCAGCGCCCGGCCGCTTGCTTATTCAGCGCGTCGGAATGCGTAGCTGCAGAGCGATGGCAGTTTGTTGGTAAACAGACGCTGGGGCCTGGAGGGTGCCGCCTGGCGCCCAGCCTGCCCCGCACGCGCGTGGCGCGCACGCCCCCGCCGAGCGCCCAGAGCCTGGCACGCCGCGACCGTCGCGACTGCGCCTCGCCACCCCCCCCCGATGCAAGCTTCCGCTTCCGGCAGGGGCCCCGGTTTAGTTGCGACACCACAGCTCCTGCAGGCCCTTGAGACTGCTGCAGGGAATCTGCTGTCTGGGATTCGCCTGTACCGAGCCCCGCCTTTCCTGGCGCTCTGTGCAAAGCGTAGCCTCGCAGGAACTAGGGCAAAAACTGGGAGTGGGGATGAATCTAGTTTGATGGCTCCTGGGAGGGCACAGAAAATATGGCTCCTCTGTACTTCCAGGCTGTGTTCAGGACCTGCCTCTAAGCAGGACAGGAGGCCTTAATGAACATGTATCCATGTATGCAAGCATCTGTTGCCTCATGGGCAAAAACACACAGGAACATCAACCAACATATATTGTCATATACGAATATCCCTCCACAAAAAGAGGTTCATTTACGGACCTGCAAACACGGACTTTAAGGTGTGATGCATATACAGCTGCATACCCAAACGTGGGCAACTCTTTGAATAAAAGCACAGTATTAAGGCTGATGAGATGGCTCAGCAGACAAGAGACAAAGTGCAGTTAGGTTGCCACCAAACCTGACCGTCTGAGTTGGGTTCCCCAGGACCACAGAATGGAAGGAAAGAACACACTCTCAAGAGCTAGTGGGCTCTGTTATGCATGGACCCGCACACATACACACAACACAAAAATAAACCAATGTAATGTTTGCTTATTTAAAACACACCGTGCTTACCTGGCACATATGCCCATGTCCAATCACTAATGTTCCTTCTCAAGAGTAAGGCTACCCAAACGTATGAGCATATATGTTCATGACTTACCCTATGGGAGTTACCCTTTCCCACACACCTAAACTGCTTTGCATAATGAAAGAGACAGTTGTTTTGGTTTGGTTTGGTTTTCCAAGGCAGGTTTTCTCTGTGTAGTGCTGGCTGTTCTGAACTCACTCTGTAGACTAGACTGGCCTGGAATTCAGAGACCTACCTGCCCCTGCCCCTGCCCCTGCCCCTGCCCCTGCCCCTGCCCCTGCCCCTGCCCCTGCCCCTGCCCCTGCCTCTGGAGTGCTGGAATTAAAGACAAAGATAAACACCATCATTGCCCAGCTCTATTCTCTAGCCCACAAGTCCTCTCAGATTCCCTAGAAAACCCACACACGCTATCCCTCTGTTACACACACACACACACACACACACACACACACACCAGGGCTCAGAGTGAAGGTCACGATCTTGGGGTGCTGGGCAGATGAAAGAGGACAGACAGCTATTAGAGGAAAAGGCGAGTCTGGGAGAGGAGATGAAGGCTCTGGGCAGGCCTTCTAAAGTAGACAAAGTCTGGGGCTGGAGGGATGGCTCAGCCGTTGAGAACACTGGCTGCTTCTTCCAGAGGACCCGGTTCAATTCCCAGCACCCACATGGAGGTTCACAACCATATGCAGTTCCAGATCCAGGAGAGCTGAGGACCTCTTCTGGCCTCTCTGATCACCAGGCACGTGCATAGTGTGCCCAGACAGAACACCCGTACACACAAAATAAAAAGAAAGAAACACAAGAGAAATTTTTAGGAACTATATATCGGGACTGTTGAAACTCACAGACAGGAGGAAAAAAAAATCTGCTTTTACACGCCCCCCCCCTCCCCCAGTCCCCAACTGACAGAAATTTGTCTCTCCAGGGAAAATGCCCGCTCACCAGTGCCATAGAGGTCTGTAGCCTATGACCCTGGAGCTCTGGTGAGGAGGCTCTGAAGGAGACCCTCTGTGTCTGGTTGGCTGGGGAGGATGTAGGAGTTTGCTTGGGAGGTAGATGTTATTTCCACGTGAGAGCACCTTTTCCCGGGTTTCAGTATGCCTTCCCCCTTAGAGCTGGGGCTATGAGCAGCGGAAGATAAAGCTTCCCAAGTCTTTCTTCCTCTACCACACTCTTCTGCTCTCTCAGTCTTTCGAGATGGGGGGGGAGGGGTCTCTCTGTTTAGCCCTGGCTATCCTGGAACTAGACTAGGCTGGCCTCGAACTGAACTCAGAGATCCACCTGCCTCTACCTCCCAGGTGCTGGGACCAAAGGCTTGTGCACCACCATCGCCTGGCTGTGCTGTTCTTCCGAAGGGAGGCTGCTGTGGTGTTTTGGGGATGGCTTCTCTGGCTGTAAGAATCAAAGGAAGAGGATGTCCCTTGGGGTGGGGCTGGCCGCAGTGAGGGTAGAATGGAAAGGATGGTGGGAGACACCCCCCCCCCCCGTGCTGGACGAAGGGCGGTGGTGAGTGTCCTGACAGGCTCCTTGGATCACCTCCTACTTACTCGCTCAGGAGCGCCCTGAAGTTGGGCCCGTACTTATGCGCACTTATGCGGCAACCCTACAGAATTCATAAGCTCTGTGCATCCTCACAAGAACCCTGCCAAGAAAGGTGGTTACTATATCTGTCTCCCTCCGACATCACCAGCCTCACTGCCCCTTCAGCATGAGGTATGAGGAACCCACACACTAGCTGGCAAACCTGGGCATCATCTCGGGCACACACACACCCCCCCCCCCCCGACAGAACCATCCTCTCAACCTTAAGAAAAGTAAAAGTAACAGCGGGTGAGCTACGGAGGGGCGGTGCTTGGTGAGAATGGAGAAAGAGAAGTCCCGGGTTCCCAGCCCAGCCCAGCCTCCACGTAGCTGGCCCGATCAGACAGTTCCTGCTAGAATGCTCAGGGAGAGGAGGGAGCTGGACTGATATTCCAACCCTCTGGTGTTTGTTGTACGGTGGTTAGCAAGAATCCAAGCTCAGAAGACTAAGAATCCAGAATCCGAGAACATGAAACTAAGAAGGAGAAAAGGAGAGAGAAGAAGGGAGGGAGGGGGAGAGAAAGGAGGGGGAGGAGGAGGGGAGGGAGGACAGAGTAATCCTTTTCTATAATTACTATTAGTGGAGGTGTGGGCCTCAGGGAGACTGGGAAGTTAGAGCAACCGGATTCCCAATGGTGCTCAGAACACCCCGGTATAGTGCTTGTGGCTTGTGTGCTTTTTGTTTGTTTGTTTTGTTTGTTGTCGGTTTGTTTTTCTAGACAGGGAACCACTATGTAGCTCTGGCTGTCCTGGAATTCACTATGTAGACCAGGCTCTCTTGGAACCTACAGAGATCTCAGAGATCTGCCTGCTTCTGTCTTCCAAGCGCTGGGATTAAAGGCTGGCGTTATTGCACCCCATCCCGCCCCACCCCGCCCCCGCTCACCATTCGGGCTTATATAGGATAAATTCCTTGCACGAGGCTCCTCCTGTAGCCGATTCCTCATCCGAAACAGCGAGATTTTTCTGGACGTTCACAGCCAAGGGTTTCCCGCAGCACAGTACAGGGCTCAGTGCAGAGTGGGAGGGAGTCAGGCGTGGAGATCTGAAAGTACAAATCCACTCCGCACTTGAACCGATCTGCTCTCGGGGAAATCGAGATTCTCACTCCCCACCAGATTTCTGCGGGCTTGGTGGTCATTTTGGAATTACACACGCCCTTTTTCTACTCCTCTGTGGTCACTGCTCCCAAATCAAATCGTGGTTTTGTGTTCGTCAGCCCTCAGCAAGCTTTAAAGCTTGATTTGGAGAGGGGCCTTTGGGGAAACTAAATTCAATCTCGCGGCAACCTTGCTCCAATCCGCCTCCTCTCTCTGGTAGAGCCCCGCAGTTCCCAAGGCTTGGAAAAAGAGCCGCCTATCGAAGCCAGCGTCCCGCATCCCATTTTGCGTGAGAGATTCGGGGCCGCCTCGGAACCGCGGGGTCTCCTTTGCCCTCTCTCACGGAGCATTTGGTGAGCCCTGGTGCTGGGGTGGGCGCCGAAGACCTCTGCTGTCCCGGCTCGCGGCTTTCCCTTGAGCTCATCTCTACATCCCACCGGGAGGAGAGCTCTTTCTGCGTGTTGTTTCCCCAATAATCCTAAAGATGCGGTCGGTGGATCAGGAGAGGAGAAGTCTTGGGGTCAGCGCTGCCCTGCCCAGGCACCGCTTGGCGTGGGGCTCGCACAAGAGTCTCCCCTCACCTCCCACACGATCTGAGCGACAACCCCACCCCACCCTCACAGTCTCTGATTTCTTTAACATCTAAGAAGTCTACCTGAGATGGACTCGGACATTTTAAGTACACAAGAACACGAAAGACGCCGACGCTAAGAGCTAGGTCTGAATAATTCTTTGACCAGGACAGCGTCTCCAAAAGAAAACTCAAAATCAGGGACTGTTGGAAGAAAGTGTTTCGGTGGCGCCGGCCTTGGGGAGGAAGTCTCTCCGTGCTGAGCTTCGCGGAGCGCCGGGACGGAGGCCAGACCTAGCTGGGTGACGCAGGGTTTCTTGGCGGGAGTGTCCCACGTCGCCCACGAGTAGACCGAGGACCCTCACGGCGAGCCAGGCCGGTAGAGGATTAACCCGGGGGAGCATAGCGCAGACGCCTTCAGAACTTTGCAAGCTTGTTGGAAGCCAACCCGCTTGCTACGAATTTGCCCGAGTCCGGAACGAAGGCGGCTTGGCTAGGTCTGCAACCTTCCTCAAACCCCCGCACTGCACAGAAGTTCAGACTTGGCGCCCTGGCCTTCCTCTCCAGCCAGCGAGGTGAAGACTGGAAGGGGACTTGGAGTTAGAAAAATGCCAGTAGCGGGCAACCGATGAGAGAAAGCCAGTGTGTGTGCACGGGCACCCACCCCGCCACACACAGCAGAAGCCACACACCGGCACACGCTTCTAGGCGACCACTCTCATACCTTGCAAACACGTGCGCGTGTGCACACACACACACACACACACACACACCACACGCACCAAGCACACCACCATTTAAACACCCAGCCCACGACTCACTGTCCCTTCCACGTCCCCCGGTAGGCGAAGGGTCTCTACACGTGTGGGTGTGGGTTGTGGGTTGTGGGTTGTTGCTTTTGCTTGGACAATGGAGGTCAGTTTCCTTGTCGCTGTTTGTTTGTTTGTTTGTTTGTTTTTTAAGGAGGTCGGGTGTTGGCTGTCCCAGGATCCCAATTTGGACTTCAGAGTCCCATCGGTACTATTGGCTTCGCCTCTGTAGGTCTGGGTTTAGGAGGATGGAGGATGGGGAAGTATTGTTTTAGGGAAGAGACTTCGAATGGCCGTGTAAAATCAGTCCTCACTCCCAAAATGAGACAAAGAATTGTGTCTGCAAAACAATACTATAACCTGCCCAGCAACAAACAAAAATCAGTCCCCAGTAACTTTCCTTCTGTTTACAAGGGGGTGGGGGGCGGGCAACCAAGAGAAGATTAGAAGCAGTTCAGAGGAACCCCCTCCCTCTCTTTCAAGCCACCCCCACCCGGCTGTCAGGGGGAAGGCTGGCCTGGAGGAGGGAGAGACTTAGGCCCATGTGGTGGCAGGAAAAACCGTGTCTCCTGCCTCCACTCCAGGGCCCCTCCACCCTTCCCCATAGACCATCCTCTTCAGTTCCAGTTGGAAGCCGTTCACCCAGTCTGGAGTTCTTCAGCTGCTGCTGAAAGGGGCTGGAGGAGGTGGTGAGAAGGAAGAGAGCAGGCCGAGGCCGGCTGTGGTCACAGGGGTGGGGGCCGTGCCAAGGGTCAGTGGCCTCCTTGGGAAAGGGAGTGAGTGCAACGTGAAACGGACTGTCAACGTTTGCCACTGCTTAGGCCAAGTGGGCTGGACTGCTCTTCCTACCAGCCTCTGAGCATGCCTCTCTCTGTCTCTGTCTCTGTCTCTGTCTCTGTCTCTGTCTCTGTCTCTCTCTCTCTCTCTCTCTCTCTCTCTCTCTCTGTGGGAGGGGGTGGGGAAACTGTCCATTAGCTCTCTACAGCCCAAGTTCTGGATGGCAAGTGCCGTGCTCCATGGCTGAGCCCATATGCCCAAGTATCATCCCATCCAAAGGGGCCTTGGCTGCTTTCCACACAAAAGGGCTGGAGGGGCCAGGTCCAGGTCCCCTGGATGTCTGGGGTCACTGGAGGATCCAGGTGAAGGCTTGGTATCTGGAGACGGTGCCAAGGGACTGGGAGAGCCTGTCCTAGGGTTAGAAGGGGGTCCTCTGGGGATTTGAGTCCTGTTTTGAATAACAGTAATGATTATGCCATATGTTGTCTGTGTGCCAAGCACTATGCTAAGGATTAAATGCCTCTCCTTATCTAATGATTACAATATTTCTGTACAAGATAGAGTCCATATCCAATACAGATATGTACATTATCCTCCGTTTTGTTTTGTTTTTTTTTTTCCCCCAAAATAAGGACACTGAGGCACAAAAGGGCCAAATACCCTTTCTAAAAGCAATCGGAATCCCCAGCAAGCCGGCTACCATGATGGCCAGGGGATTGACTGTCTTCTGTGGAGAAATACAATGTATGCAGCAAGGGCAGAGAAAGGTCTGAGAGAGAGAGAGAGAGAGAGAGAGAGAGAGAGAGAGAGAAGAAGAAGGAGGAGGAGGAGGAGTCACTACTAGATCTGTGCTATACAACTATACAACCCAGGTAAGGGAAGTCCTGTTCTTACTCCTGTGAAGAAACCGAGGCACAGAAAAGGCGTGCGCAGGGCCTTTGTTCATTTGACTGCATGGTAAGAGCAGTGTAAGCAGAGGAGGAGGCTGTGTGCCGTGACCTGCAGTGGTGGGAAGTGGGACCCGATGGAAGTAGAGGGGCTCCCCTGGCTTGCCTTGGGGACCACGGTGGCCTGGGGAAGGGAGTTGGGAAGCAGAGATTGAAGAAGTGGGACTCGCAATGGGTCAGATGTGCAGTGAGGAGGTACACTCCCCAGGGGTGTGACGACAGAGGAATCGGACGAGAGAAAGGTGGCTCAGAGACAACCCCCAAGTGGACTTGGCGAGTGGGACGGGCAAGAGTTGGCTTGGGCAACCTGGGGAGCCCAGGGAAAGAGCCGCGTGCTTGATTCAGAGGTTTAACAGCATGTGATCGGTCCATGGAGCATGGACCAAGATGCTGGGTTGCCGCTCCATCAGGCAGCCAGCCGCGGAGAGTTGGATCCTGCTGCGTTTCCTGCACAGGTGTCTTTCCCAGCCCTGCCAATGTAAGCAGGTGAAACTTACATACATGCAGATATATGCAAATGAGCAAGCCAGCCTGGGCCCAGAGCCAGAGAGAGGCAAGGCCTCCCCCACCTCCAGGGACCCAGAAAGGGCCGTCCCAGCCCTGACTCACGAGCTGACAAGCCGCCTGGAATGCCACCTCCCCTGCCTGGCTTCCTCTAACTCGGTAAACTCGCTCCTGGAATTTCTGAAGCTCAGGCCTGAAGTTCCCCAGCCAGGACGCTGGGAGCCAGGGCTGCGGGGACATTCTAAGTCAGGAGTACAGGGTCCTTCTGAGTCCCTCCTCCAAAATCAAGTGGCTGAGGGTGGGAGACAGATGCCTGTCAAGGCTAAAAAAGCAGCGTGGGCCAGCAACAGGGCTCAGGCCCTACCCGGTGGAAGGAGAGAACCAGGTCCTTCAAGTTGTTCTCTGACCTCCATGGATTTGTGTCCCACACTTTGAAAAGAAATAAAATAAACATTAAAAAAAATACGTGCAATGCACACAGTATTTCCTAAAAACCTTTGACACACGCCGGGGCTTTGTAAAGACTTGTGAAGTGCTTGGTTTACTAGCTCCATTTTACAGATGGAGACACAGAGGCCCATGTTGAAACGTCTTGTCAGGGAAAACCTGACTGGTGTTCACAGAACTGGCTTTCCCGAGCAGGCAGGCCCTTCTGACTCAGTGCTCCCCGCTGGCTCCACTCTGTGGTTTGCCCTGGGCTGAGGGGAGGGAGGGGAAGCAGATTCTGGAGTCTGGGGCTCAAATTTTCCCAGACAATCATGGAAAAGAAGTGGTGTGTTTCTTTTGTATATTTAATTTTTTCATTTATTTATTTATTTGGGTTATGCTGGGGGAGGGAGGGGGAGGATGGAGCCCAGGGCCTTGAGCAAGTTAGGCAGATACTCTGCCAATGAACCTGAGGGGGAAAAAAAAACTCCCTTCCTTTGGGCCCCTGTGCACTCCAGAAGCTAAGGTTTTGCCTTGGAAAGGGGGCCACACCCTTTGGGTCGAACCATGCATCCTGCTGTGGCCCCAGCTTGCTTGCTTTCTCCTCTCCGTTCATCCCCTGTTTCCAGGTACGAGGTCCCACTGCATAGCCCAGGCCAGGCTGGGACCCTCAGCCCCTCCTGTTCCCATTTCTCCGATACTGGACGCATACTGCCAGCACACCAGGAGTGTGCTCTTCTTATGAACCTACTAAGTACAGAGTCTGCAGCACCCGTGGGAGATTGGTGCAGATTCTACTCAGTGAATCAGTCACATACTGTGTGCAACTGTGTGGGGTGTGTGTGTGTGTGTGTGTGTGTGTGTGCGCGTGCGCTAAGCTCGTGGGGAAAAATACTGAATCTAAAACACACTGCATGGGGCTGGAGAGATGGCTCAGCAGTTAAGAGGACTTCGAGAGGTTCAATTCCCAGCAACCACCTGGTGACTCACAACCATCTATATTGGGATCTGATGCCCTCTTCTGGCACAGAGATACATGCAGATATATACATGAAATAAATACATGTTTTTTTTTTTTTTTTTAAAAACATACAGCACAATGAAGTACCTTACAAACAAGGTATTTGGGCTAAGTACCTTACAAACAAAGTACTTGGGCGCCAAGTACCGGAACTCCTCAGGCCTCCCTTGAGGGACCCGCCTGGATTATGACCCTACCTCCTCATACACCCTGGCTTGTACATTTGTCCTTTTCTTTACCTCTGTCTCCTGGTGACCTTCACATGAATGAAAGGTCACACACTGGCCTTCAGCTCTGGTTATTTCGAGACAGGTTTTCACTATGTAGCTCAGGCTGCCCTCAGATTCCTGGCCTTCCTGCCTCAGTCTCCCAAGGGCTGGGATTCCAGACCTGCCCATCAGCTTCCTGCTCCCCTTAGGGTCCCCTCCTGCAGGGCTGTGCAGCTCTCTGGGCTTCCCCTAGAACTGCTCCTGTTCCCTCCCTGATTCGTGCTCTTAGTGGGATTTGCTCCATCAAGACACGGCTGGAGTCCTGCAAGGTGTGACTGTGGTGCCCTGACACGCGGTTGACACGTGCTGAACGATCAGTAAACGTGAACTAAATAAATAAATGAAACTGAGTGTGTGTGGAGGGGAGGGATATGCCTCTGTCTCTTTGATCAGAATCCCGGGGACACGGGTCCCATGGAGGCTATAGGGTCACATTAAGAGACAGGTTTCTGACACAGGTCCCTGCTCCCTCCTTCCCCTCCTGCTGCTTCTCAGTGGGGCTCTCAGCTTGGGTCCTGGCCTTTCCCCCAGTGCAGCCAGGTGGAGCACACCAGCTTGGAGACCCGGTCAGTCTGAATTCTAATCCTGCCTCCACCCTACAGTGACTTGGACCAGTAAAACTCCCTTTGTGTCTCAGTTTCTTCATCTGGGTAGTGACACAAGAGCAAGCCCGACCTCAGAGCACTGTGAGGATTTAGGAAGTTACCTGGTGACTGCATGCAGCCCGGCGTTCAGGTATCAGAACTCCCTTCTCAGCTCTCACTCGGCCTGCCGGCCTGCCGGGTGCCAGACTCAACCTACTTCAAGAAAGGTTTTTGTATTCTAGGTGTGGTAGCACATGCCTGACACTCAGGAGACTGAGGCAGGAGGATCAAAGGTTTAAGGCTTGGGGTTGGGGGGTGGGGGGTTTGATGACTCAGTGGCTGAGAGTGATTGCTGTGAAAGCAAGAGGACGTGAGTTCAAATCCCCAGCACCTATGGAAGAGTTCATTGTGCCCCTCCCCCCAGGGCTAGGGGTTGGAATGCTGGGCTAGGATACACAGAGCCCTAGCTTTGATCCCCAGCATCACATAAAACCAGGGGCTGTGGCATGAGCTCGTAAGCCCAGCCCTTGAGAAGTAGAGGCAGGACGAGCAGACGTTCAAACCCAGCTTCAGCTACAAGAGCTGGTTTGAGGCCAGTCCGGGCTACCTGGGACCCTGTTTCAAAAACAAAGTGAAATGAAAAATAAAAGCCAAGGAGTCTGGCCTTGTTATTACCTCATAGAGCCCAGAGAGCTTGGTGGTGGCTGGAGGTGTCACTCCAGGCTGTAGAATTCATGCGGGCTCTAGCCATCCCCAGTTCCCAAGCTACCAGTACCCAGTTCCCCGTTCTCATCGGACACAGCGTTCTGCATCACCCTGAGATGCTCAGGGCAACTTTGATTCTCCAGCCACTCCTAAAGTTCCCCCTCAGCTCCTCTCGGGTCCTTAGAGGGTCCGTGTTGGCTGGCATGCACCTCTACAATAGGATCTCAGCTAAGCCTCGCCCTGTCAGGTGGGGCAAGTATTTCTGTCCCCATTTCACAGATGAAGAAACCAGTGCTCAGAATGGCCTAGGACCTTGCCTTGCCCGACATTGCACAATGACGTGAAAGAGCTGCGGCCAGATCCCCAGGCTGGTGTCTCTGGGGAGCGGCTCTCTGGGTTCTTCCCAGAACATCCCAATAGATTCTTAAGTGGGCAAAGGAGGAGAGATCTACAGGATGCCGAAGGCCAGTTGCTAATGGGTCTCTCTGGGCCATGCAAGAGAGTTGGTGGTTGCCCGAAGGAAGCCGGACCCTGGCAGCCAGACAGGACAATGAACAGAGTCAAGACTCGGAGAGGAAGATGTTGATCCCAGACAAAGAGGGTGGGATGTCAGAATTCTCTGCAAACCCACAAGGGGCTGCCCACTAACTCTATGCGATTGTCCGTATTTTGCTTTATTTTCTTGGTATTGGGCATGGAACCCAAGGCTGTGTGTATGCCAGGCAAACACTAATGATGGACTATGGCCCAACCCCTAGTACTCTGCGATTCGATTTAAAAAAAAAAAAAACACCTCTGTTTTTGTTTTGTTTTTGCATTTATTAACTTTGTGTGTATGGTGTGTGTGTGTGTGTGTGTGTGTGTGTGTGTGTGTACCTCTCCTCCGACACATGTCACCACAGATGAGGATGTCAGAGGGCAACGTTTGGAATTTTGTTCTCTCCTCCCACTAAGTGGATCAAAACTCAGGTTGTCAGGCCTGGTGAGAAGCACCGTCCCTTGAGTTCTCTTGGTCCCTCTCTGACTTTTAAGGCCACAAGCAAGACAGCAAATAGAAGCCACAGGAATGTAGTTCCAGGTTTCATAGAAAGCTATTTTTAATAATGTGCTTTCTCAACAGCCCAGATTCAACCCAAGTCCTTCCATGTCCTGAGTACATCATGGGTCCTTTGCTGCAGTGAAACACCTGAGCTGCAAGACACCCCACCCCCCACCCCCGCGTCTAGAGGGGTTCCCACGGAGACCGTGAGATGTAGTTGAAGGCCTGGACTCTACAGCAGAGACAAGAGATTTGAACTGCAATTCTCTAGTTTACTAGCTAAGCACCCCTGGACAGACGGCAGACGGCGGCGGCTTAGGATTCGCAGTTTTCACTTTTCTCGTCTGAAGCATGGGGTTACAAACAGCTACGCACGAAGTCATTAGAACATCAAAGGACACATCATCATGTGCCCGGCAGAGCACAAGCCCATGGAAAGCCAGTAAGGTGGGTTTTGTGATGGTGGTGTGTGTGACTGGGGGTGCATCATAGGCTGGAGGAATGCGCTGGGTACCCACTAATGTTGTATGATTCTGTCCCCCAAGTATCAGGAAAACAGCCAAGAAGCAACCAGGAAGCGGATTGACTCAACATAGGAAACCGAGTAGGATCAAACAGACCCTCTCGGAGGTCCAGGGAACTTCCCTGCCTTTGCTCTGTCCCCACCCCCAGGGCTGGGACTGACATGGAGACTCTCCTGGTTCCTGGAGGACCCTGGCGTCTTTCGTCCTGTAGAGGTGGCAGGAATCCCAGACGGTCCAGCCCACCCTGGCAGCCCTGCCCCTGCGCAGCGTGGGGCTGGAAAGTTCTGACTCGGTCACCACCTGCTATAACCACAAACCCTGAAGTGGTCCAAGCCTCCAAACCAGCAAGATGACGTGGCTTAGCCTGGAAGGTGGTGGTGGCCTCTGAGCGCCAGGCGCCCAGCAGGGCAGGGAGGAGCAGTTGGCAGCCTGTGGGCAAGCCCTCGGCCTCCACCCTGTGGGGCTGCTCAATTACCATGGTCCCTCTGTGTGTGTGTGTGTGTGTGTGTGTGTGTGTGTGTGCCAGAGGTCAACAGCAGGCGTCTTTCTCAGTTCCTGTCCACTGAACCTGGAGCTCGACAATTCAGCTCAGACGATGGCCGGGAAGCCACAGGATCCTCCCGCCTCCTGCCCAGTGCTGGAACCGCAGGCATGTGTGCTGTGCCCAGCTTCTTAGGTGGTGCTCAGGATGCAAAGCCAGGTCCTCAAGCGTGCATGACTATGCCCCTAATCCCTCAACTGCATGGGCCTTAGAGCCCATGGAGATATTTGAAGTCCTTCAAACCAGTGGATTTTGAGTTCTGGAACCAGGAGAGATGGGGTGGGATTGGTAGTTTGCATATTAGGAAACACCTTGATGGGAAAACCTCTCAGGCCTGTGCCCCTCAGGAGACACATGAAGAAGGGGACAAGACTGGCATTGCTGACGTAGTAAATCGGATGAAAATCCAGCTGTTGAGACTCTGGCTCAGGGTGCCTTTCTGTCAGCTATCTTTTTTGAGATAAAGTTTCTCAGGGTTTCTATAGCCCCAGCTGTTCCTGAACTGTAGATCAGGCTGGGATGGAACTCAGAGATCCGCCTGCCTCTGGCCTCCCAAATGCTGGGATTAAAATTGTGTGCCACTACCACCCAGCTTTTTGTTTATATTTTTTCCCATCTCCACTCCCCCCCAATCCCCACCTCCCCTCCAGCCTGGTGCCCTGTCCCCTAGACAAAGTCTTACCATGTAGCTCTAGCTGTCCTTGAACTCACTCTGTACATCAAGCTGGCCTCAAAATCAAGAGACCCGCATGCCTCTGCCTCCCAAATTCTGAGATTAAAGGCGTGCGCCATTACACTGGCCCTAAACCAGCTAGCTGTCTTTCAAAGCTCATTCATTCCCCAAGATTAGAGAGGACCAAGTTCACAGGGAAGTCCTTCTTGGGTCTGTCCCCCATACCTCTGTCATAGGTGCTGTCAATCATATGAGAACCAGTCAGCCTTCCCAACTCAGCCCCCCACCCCCACACCCCACCTACCCTCCCCACCCCACCCCCATATCGCCAACGCTGCAAAATCAAAGGAGGGTTTTTTAAACTTTAAAAAAAATATGATTCTTTATATAAATTGGTGGCATGTATGTATGTGTGAATGTGCGTATGTATGTCTGTATACTACTTTGACACATGCAGAAGAAGGTATATAAGATCTTCTAAAACTGGAGTTACAGCTAGTTGTGAGCCTCCTTGTGGGTTCTGGGAATCAAACATAGGAACTCTGGAAGAGCAGCCAGTGTTTGTAACTGCAGGGACATCTCTCCAGTTTCCAAAAAAGATTAAAGTGTGGGGTGTAGGTAGGTCCTTCAGGCTGAGGTCCGGAACATGTGGGTGGGTGTTTGGACCCAGTTCTCTCAGGGGCACTCAAATGCTCGTGTAGAAATAGGTAACCCCGCAGTGGGAAGTGGGGATCTCGTTTGGAGAGTCTTTCTCCGACTCGGTGCAAGCGACCTCACTCTGAAGGCTTGGTTTGTGGGACTGAGGCCTCTCCGAGGCATGGTGTGGGGTCTCACCAAAGTCCTGCCAACAACATACAGTGAAGTGCTTTCCAAGGAGAATGCCAGGGAGGGGCCAGCAAATGGAGAGCAGGGTGGGGCACTAGTGATTCACTCTCTCAGCCTCCCACCCCAGGGCCCAAACTGCCAACCCGAGCACCAGAGATTTCATGGACCTGTGTGCAACTGTGTGGCTGGTCCCTGTGTGGCTGAGGCCATCTGATTCGTGTGTAACAGCGAATGTGGTGGGTGTGTAACAGAATGTGCGCGTGTGACTCCCTGGGTCTTGGGCGTGGCTCTGCACGTTGTATGGGAGCTATGCAGTTGTGGCCGCATGTGACCGTGCAGCTGTGTTTGTGTGACCACGTGCACAAGAATGAGTGCTATGTGTGCGGCGTGTGCGAGTCCCAGAGACAGGTTCTGAGAGCCAGTGGGCGCTGGGTAGATGGAGACAGAGGTGGCTGTCTGCATAGCTGTGGTCTGCTGCCCGTGATCTGTGTGCGGCCGTATGGAGGCAGTCGCGGTGGTCACGTGTGGCCATGTGGGACTTTGAGATGTCCGCAGGTGTGTCTGAGAGTCTGAATGTGCTTGCTTCAGTATGACCTTTTAGAAGCCACTGCTTGGTGGGTCTCTGGGTGTCATGGCTTCAAGTCAACTGTGTCACTGTGCACTCCTCTGAGGGACTCGGTGGGTCACTGTGTGACTGTGACTGTATGTGACACCTTCCCCGGGTGCCTTTGATGTGGTTGAGTTTCTAGGGGCCCATAAGGATGCTGCCTCACCCCTGAAGACCTCAAACGATGCTGATGGCTTCAGCACAGCCTGGGAAATCCCTGTCCCCCTCCTTACCCTTCTCCATTCCTTTAGGAACCTGCTTGTTTTCTGTTTTTACTGCCTAGGGTGAGTTCATGGCTACGGCTGACTCACTCTGCTCTTTCCTAGAGACTTGAGGAAAGATTTAAGATTGCCTGGTTTGGGGCTTTGCTCAAAAGCGCCATCCATTAAGTGCATGGTCAAGGACATCGTGGGCACTGTGAGCACGAGGGCTTCTCTCTGTCACCATCTTAGTTCCCACCCTCCCACCCTAAATCCTCCCATCCTAAACCTCTCCCCTCATCTGAATGTTCTGCCTCCTAGTCACAGACCACTGAAGGGTGCTGGAGACCTTGGATGCCACATTCTGGCTCCCGGACCCATCTTCCTATGGGTGATTCACAGTGCCTGGTGCCAGCAGGAGCTGCATCCGTACTGTGTGGGCGCCCCCTATGGGCAGAGCCTGACCTAGTGACAGCAAGGAGAACTCAGTCCAGAGGCTGCCTCAGTTGATGGGGAGGAGACATGATCCTTGTCCCTGAGTGTCCTTTAGTCTTATAGGGGACTCAGAACTCCTCTCAGGACCAAGGTCCAAGACAAAGAACAAAGAATCATACAGTTTTCTGGACTTGAGGAGGAATTCTAGAGCCTTCTGGGAGGGGGCTCAGGACCCTTTGGTACCTACTAGGGAGGGAGAAAAAAAAATCCAGGAGGGTAACAGACCTAGGGAGGGAACAAATTCTTGGAAGGTCTGAAAGACTGGAGAGTGGAGAGATTAAGGGATTCCTGTTCTATGTGCGATGACATAGGAGGGCCTGGACCGAACCCAGTCCCCAAGGCAGAAGAACTCTGCCTAGGGCAGTCTGTAGATGGGAAGTCCCCCTGGTATCTACCTGGGGTCCCTCCAGCTGTAGTTGACATGCAACCCCTATGTCTCATTTGCAAGGGTAAATTTGAAGGCTGGAGCCTCCTTTCCCCCTTTGCCTTCACCTAGGCAACCAGTCCAGCTGTGCTCTGGGCTAGCCCACAGGCCCTACTTGCCCCATGTCCACCCTGAAGGTGTTTCTGGCAGGCCCTTGCCAAGCCAGTGGCCAAGGCCATGAAAACTTCCGCCTCCGCCATCCTGGCCCGTTGCCTCTGTGGCTCCTTCCAGCTCCCGGGACAGGCTAACTCAGCAGATCAAACCCTCCCCCACTGGCTCCAGCCCCAGACTCCCCCATTCCAGTGTAGGGGTGTTGGGAGAATAGAAAAGTTAAGGGGCTGGGCTTTCAGGCAGCTCCTGGTTGAGGTCTAACCTCAGTTTCCCAGTGGATGAAATGGAGATCTGGTGCGTGTCCTGCTGGGTTCCCAGGGCGCAGAGGGAGGCTCCACTGAGCTCATGGGCGTGAAGGCCCTAGTGAGCCGTAAATAGTCCAGTGCCCGTGGGAGGGAAGGGGCCGTGTTATTCCAGCTGGCCTCAGCTACCCACAGGAAGGCTAACCGGTGGGGCTGGGAACGGGAAGGGTCTCTGAGTCAAGTCTGAGAATGGTAAAATCCTGAGCTGGTACTGCACTGAGAGCCGCTAGGTGCTGGTCAGACCTAGAGGCCACACATACCAGGACTAACTGCTGTGTGACAGCTTCAGGGCCTGAGACATGGGGACTCTGGACAAATCATTTAGAAACTACTTTACAGAGAGGGGGTGTACCCAGAACCCCGAGATCACCAGAGTCACCACTCAGCCTCTGAGGCCTCTGCCATACATGCCTGTTAGCCCAACCCTCAGAAGCTGAGGCAGGAGAACTGAAAGTTCCAGGCCTGCCTGGGCTATATAACATGACCCTGTCTCCAAAATAGTAATTAACTAATTAAAAAATTAAATAAAGAGCAAAGAAAATTCTGGAGCTATAACCGGTCTGCTTGGAAAGGTCTTGCTACCTTTCTCAAGGCTGTTTTAAAAAAAAAAAAGGCTCTAGAACCTTCTCCTTCATCTTCAAATGGGCAAAACAATGCTCTCCCACATGCCCCTCGCTGCCCCAGCCTTCCACCTCAGAGCCTGTGAACAGGCTGCACCCCTTTGGAATGCCTTCCCTAGAACACACCCCTCTACCCCTCCCCCAAACCTTGCCCCACCAGCTTCTAGCCACGTGTGGTGTCGGGCAAGTCACAGCATCTCTTTGAGCCCCCATCTTCCCATCTGTAAAATGGGAATGCGATTACCCTGCAGGGTGGTGGGGACAAGGAGTGGCTTGTGGAGTCCCAAGCCCAGGTTCTGGTGCCAGGAAGCCCAGTTCCTCACCCTCTAGGAGCCTTTCCCACGCCTGCCTTAGGGATGGCTGTAGAGTTTAGATATTTTGTTATTTACTGAATACTTAGCAGAAACTTTTTGGGAAGCTTAGGAGGGGGTTCTGTGCCTACTTGGAAACAGATGTCATTCCAGGTATAGGACATGACATTTGTAGGCATGGAAAAAGCCAGCCACTCTGATAGCACAGCTGTCGTGCCTGGCTGGAGCAGAAAACAAACAAACAAACAACAACAACAACAACAATAACAAAACAATCAGAACAGAAGCAATTTAGGAAGGCTTCCCGGAGAAGGTATTTCTTGCCATCCCAGCAAAGTAACAAAGTAACAAGAAGAGCAGCTCCACCCGGAGTGTGTGGGAGAGATGTGCGGGGTGTATTCAGTGGGGACACAAGAGGAAGTGGGGAATGGAGACTGGATTGGAAAGGTCAGGACAAGCACTGGAAGCCCCTGAGAGCCAGGCGGAGGAGCCCCCATCCATCAGGGTAGAGAAGAGGGGCTTGAGTTCTTGAGCAGGGGAGTAAAGGTTGAATGAGCGCCCCCCTTTACTAAATGAAACCCGCTTTCTGGAATTTTCCTAAGAGCTTGTTATGTCTTCTCAGTCTTCAAGCAATCAGATGAAATAAACACCATTACTTCTGTTGTATAAGGGGGAGAGATAGGCAAGGTGACATTCTCTAAGGTCACAGAATAAAAAGAAAGCGGGGTCATCCTGAGTGGCGCTATGTGCCTGCAGCCCATGGGCATGCCACAACAACCTGGAGTCCCTGCAGAGGATGTCGGGAAGCGCATGGGCCCGTCTTCCCCCGCTGCCCCGATGGCCACCCTCTGGTGGATTTGCTCTGCTGTATCTCAGCCTGAAGAGATGAAGAACGCTGGACTTGTTCTCCAGCTGTGGATGAGAAGGAGGGCCGAGTGAGTGAGAGGGATATCCATCCCTGCCTCGCCCAGAGAAGAACAGGGGAGCTACAGAGGACCGTGGGCAGTGTGAAGTCCTGTGGTGCAACCTGAGGTCTGTCACAGGGTCCAGGCAGAACGAACCTCCTGCATTGAAAAGTCAGCCTCCGAGCCCAGCCAGCGGACGTGCCCAGCCCAGGATCTGAACAGGTCCTCTCTCCTGTCCCATCTGGATGATGGGCCTTCAGAGAATGGTAGATGGTGTGTGTGTGTGTGTGTGTGTGTGTGTGTGTGTAGGTGTAGGACCTGCCTTGTCTGCCTGTCATACACAGACCTATGTTCTGAGGTGGTGGCAGGACACACCAGCTCCTCTCTCCCCGCCATTCCTCTTCCCAAGAGACTGGCACTCCTCCCTGAATTCCGATAAGGCTGTCTCCGGGGGACTCTCTCTGTACCAATCCTGCCAGCCTGAGGGTTGTGTATGCGACTCTCCCTCCCAGGGATGCACCTTCACTTAGCAGAGGTCCTTGGAGCCCCGGCTATGCCTGCCACACGCTAGGCACCAAGGCTCCAGGATCTCACTGAGCAGGAGGCAGATAATGACCAGGGGACCAGAACCTTGCTGCAAGAGTGAGAAGTGCTGAGGGGGAAGATGAGAGAGAGAGAAAGAGAAAGAGAGAGAGAGAGAGAGAGAGACAGAGACAGAGACAGAGAGATAGAGAGACAGAGAGAGACAGAGACAGAGAGAGAGAGAAGGAGGAAGAGGGAGACACAGACAGACAGAGACAGACAGACAGAGACAGAGAGAGATGAGAGCCCAAGAGACCCAGGGACACAACCTCAAATGAATCATGGGTCAACGTCTTGGGAAATCTCCTAACTTTGGAGTGGCAAAAATAAGGAAAAGTGGGACTAGAGAGATGGCTCAGTGGTTAAGAGCCCTGACTGCTCTTCCAGAGGTCCCAAGTTCAAATCCCAGCAACCACATGGTGGCTCACAACCATCTGTAATGGGATCCGATGCCCTCTTCTGGAGTGTCTGAAGACAGCTAGTGTATTGATATACATTAAAATAAATCTGAAAACAATAAATAAGGGAAAGTGTGGAAAGGCATCCTTCTCGGAAGGGATGGCCAGTGCAGAGGTGGGGGGGGGGGGTGAAGACCGGCCTGGGACATGGAGGAAGCACAGGCTGGGGGCAGGGGGGGGCGCGGGGGAGGGGGCTGACTCGGGGTAAGGGCTCCGGCCAGCCTGGGGACCTGAGTTTGCTCCTTGAGAGTGTCACAGTGGGAGGAGAGAACCGACCCCTGCAAACTGTCCTTCACACACACACACACACACACACACATACACACACACATGACGAGGCACACGTGTGCCCTCACCCTCCTCACATAAACAGGTAAACAAACCCAGGAGCGAAATTAAAAGGGAAGACGGCTCAGCCTGGAGGGGCACAAGTGAGGAGCTATGGGCGCCGCAGAGGTCGGCAGGGCCCAGAAGGGCAGGGGAAAAGGCTTCCATGCAGGAGTCTGGCTACTGAATGGGGGGGGTGACGATTAGCAAGGCAGAACCCCCACCCACCCACCCAGGCATACTGATTTAGAGCTTTTTGACTAAGTAAGGCAGGCGTGCTAAGGGCAGCTGAGGTCAACTCTCTCCTTTTCCCTACTAGGAGTCCAATGTCTCCCACATTCAGAATCCTCCAGACATCCAGACTCAGTCTCCAGAGCATTCTAAAAGAGTTGGCTTCATTTTTATCTAATGGGGAAGATTCTGGGGTGACTTTGGGAATTGCCATGATGGAGAAACTACCTCTTTTGCCTTATGGGGATCCCTCTGCGCCAGCCTGCTGTGGGGTGCCTGTTGTAACTGGGACTCTGTGAGGACGGTGCCTCACCGGGTAGAGGGTGCCACGTCTACCCCAGGCTGAAATCTTCACGCAGACTAATCTTCCAGTTGGAGAGGGAAAGGTTGGAGGTGGTAGAGCAAGTGGCCAACCGGTGACCTTTGCCCTCTGGTTTCCCCACATCCTGTTGAAACCTCTAGTGGGCAAGCAGGGCTGGAGATGGTCTCTGTCAGGGTGGAGCCCCTGAAAGCTAATGGCCTCCTGGGGCTGACTTTGGGCAAGGCCGCCCAGCAGCAGGCCCAGGGAAGGGACTGAGTCAGATCCGGAGAGCAGCACAGGCAGCCTGCTGAGGTCACAGTCTGGTGGCTGGAGGTGGCCTTCTGACTCCAGTTCTCCACCCCAGCTGCTGTTTGTCCAGTGCATCCTTCAGCGTGTGCCAGGCACCCTGTGGCGTCCCTCAGGCACTCCTGGGACATCAGCTGTCCAGAGCCAAGTCCGGGGGTGGAGCCGCCGTCATCACACTTCCTGGGCCCGAGTCTGAGGGAAGAGGCCGCTTGGCTTTCTGGGAAGAAACATGACCCTATCCCCCAAGAGCCGCAGTCCAAGCACAGAGGCCTTACTCTATACTCACAGAACCTCAGCCCGAGGAGAAGCTAATATATATTTAAAGAACACGGAGACACATTTGAAAAGGCAACCTCAGCCAGGCAATGGTGGCACACGCCTTTAAACCCAGCACTCGGGAGGCAGAGGTAGGCAGATTTCTGAGTTCAAGACCAGCCTGGTCTACAGAGTGAGTTCCGGGACAGCCAGGGCTACACAGAGAAACCCTATCTTGAAAAACTGAAAAAAAGAAAAGAAAAGGAAAGAAGAGAAGAGAAAAGAAAAAAGAAAAGAAGAGAAGAGAAGAGAAGAGAAGAGAAGAGAAGAGAAGAGAAGAGAAAAGAAAAGAAAAGAAAAGAAAAGAAAAGAAAAGAAAAGAAAAGAAAAGGCAACCTCTGTGTTGGGGAATATGTCTAAGTGGATAAGCCACATGGTATGCACAAGTCCTAGGTTCAATGGCCAGTACTGTAAAACAAACAAACAAACAAACAAACAAACAAGTAAACAATGGGGTGAGACCCTTCAGGTGGACCAAAACTGGTGGAGAGTCAGGCACCATGGGGTCACACCAGCAAAAGGTACAAGGAGCTCTCACAATTTGAGACTAGCCTGGGCTACAAAGTGAAAGCCCATCTCATGCTATCTACTGTCTCAAGGCTAGAACACGGAGTGAGGAGGGCAGAGGAAGGATGGGAGGAACAGGAGCCATGGAATGGGCCGGTGTCCAAAGGCCCAGGCTCTGAGAGCCTCTGTGGACCCTGGGCCTTCTGATTGGGGTGAGACCCTTCAGGTGGTCGGTTCCTCCTTGGTTCAACTGTGGGGGAAGGAGTCGTGCCGGGACAGTGGTAAGCTCTTTAGCCTTCCCCATCCCTGAAGAGGAGCACAGCACCCAAGAGACCCCGGGGTCTGGAACCCATGTGGGTGGAAGTGTCAGCTCAGCTCCTGTCCCCCGATCTGGAGCCCAGCCTCCTCCAAGCCCTCAAATCCGGGAGCCAGCGCCAGGGTCAGTGTGCTGGAAGTAGATTTTTGGGCTCCCACTGACTCCCAGTGCCCCACCCCCATCGCCTGCCTAGGCCTTGTGTGCAGCCAGAGCCCTCCCCCGCAGTGGAGTGTAGACCTAAGCCATCTCACCCCTCAGCTCCCTCCTCGCCCTTCCTGCTGGAGAACAGTAGCAGAAGCCTGGACCAGAAGAAAGCCGGGGGGCCAGAGTTTAGCAGCTGGTACAAGGCTGCTTCCCTGCGTGGGGCAGGGGTACCTAGTGCCTGTGGACAGAGCCAGGGAGCTTGCCTGTCTGTGGTGGGCATCAGTGACCCTCAGCAGGATGGATGGGGCAGTATAGACTCAGGAACCCAGCATGGTGGGCTCTAGAACAGCCGTGAAAACTAGAGGGTGCTGGGAAGGAAGGGAAGGAATACAAGAACATGTTTGCTTCTTGTTAGTTTGTTTTGTTTTGTTTTGTTTTTAATGGCTCCATCCGTCTCAGGTTAACACTGACGGTCTTAGTAGGGGGCGAGTGGCCCATTCAAAGAGGCCTTCGAGCACAGGTTAATTCTACTCTCTGACTATTGTGCCTTCACTGGACGGTCCAGTCCAGGTAGCCAGATGGTTTGATGTCCCTGGCCACACAGAGCCAAAACAGGTTAATCAGGGTAGACTTCTCAGAGGAGGACTACAAGAGCTCTATCTATATGAGGGACTGGGGCTAGGCCAAGCCCTAGGCTCTGTAGCTTGCTGGAGCCTTGGGCAAGCCACCGCTAGACTCAGCCCCAACCCCAGGAGCGGAGGGGCTTAGGTCCTAGGGTGCAGGGCGGCGAAGGGGAGCCAGACAGCTTCTTAGAAAGTGGCAGGCAGGTGAGCGGGGCTCCCCAGTGATAATTAAGGAACAAAGGTGCCGAGCAGCCCAGGAGGAGCGCAGGGCTATGCAGGCCTCTGGGGCAGGCTGGCTAATGGGAGCCTGGAGGAGAGGTAATAACAAGGGGAGGAGCGGGGCAGACAGCCCGGCGTCACGACGCCCACAGGCCGCCCCCTCTCCCTCCTGCACCAGGACAATAACTGAAGCACCTAGCTGGAGAAACCGCGCATACGCATGCGCGTGCGCGGATGGAGCCCAAGGAGGCTGTTCCTGGGCCTCAAGGCAGAAGCTAGAGGGACAAGGTGGTGCGGGCAGAGGGGGTCTGGGTGACAGCTGAGCCCGCAGATGGTGGGTGGAGGAGCAGGATGAGGTCGGCGGCGGAGGCTGGGAACTGGAGCAGATGGACACTCACGGAGAATCCCAAAGGTGTCCGAGTGCCTGGACGGAAGTACCCAGTCTTAGAGCCAGCAATATCCTATCAGGCGGCTAACTATGCTGCAGCGACTGGCTCTCACGTGTGACGAAGGGGTAAACCCTGGGCAAGAACTCTGGGCGCCAAGTCGTGGGGTCTAGTTCTGCCGGGACAGTAGCAAAAGGGCCCTGGACAAGAGTCACGGAGATTGGCTTCTTTACAATACTATGTCTACTACTTGGTCTGGGACATAGCTCAGTTTGGTAGACGCTTCCCTGGCTTGCTCAACACAAGTTTGGATTTCCATCACTGCATGAACTAGAGCTAGTTAGTAGTGCATGTGTAAGCTCAGCATCTAAGTGGTAAAGTAGGAAGATCAGGGGTTCAAGGTCACCTTCAACCATAGCGTACACTTAAGGCTAGCCTTAGGGAGAACTTGTCTCAAAATGTTTGTACTTGTCTCAGAAATGTGTGTACAGTGGAGTGCAATACAGAGAACTCGACAGACGGGTATATAAGAAAAGGGCCTGTGGACCGGAGGGAGGGCTCAGTGGGTAAGAGCACTGGTTGCTCTAGCAGAGGATGCAGGTTCAATTCCCAACACCCACACTTGTCTATAACTCCAGTTCCAGAGGCTCCAACAACTTCGGAGAAAGAAACAAAGAAAGAAACAAACAAAGAAAAAAAGAAAGAAAGGAAGGAAGAAAGAAAGAAAGAAAGAAGAAAGAAAGAAAGAAAGAAAGAAGGAAAGAAGGAAAGAAAGAAAGAAAGAAAGAAGGAAAGAGAAAGAAAGAAAGAAAGAAAGAAAGGAGGCTGGCTCATGGCGTCTTCCTACACAGCTGTCCCTACCCTGTGAAAATCAGAGCCCCAGTCAGACATACAGTCGTCCCATCCTCTCACTGAACAGGCCTACAAGAGCAAAATGTCTTACTCTTACCTTCTGCGTGCATGTGCCCACACACACCTGTGCGCACACAGCTTCACTGCAGCCTTGGTTTTGAACACACACACTTAGGATTTAGCTCAGTGAGCCGCCCCCACAGCACAGAATGTCAGCGAACACTGCCTGGCCCACACCGTGGGGGCGGGGGTGAAGTCTTTTGACAGCTCATACTGTTTTCTGCTCTTACGGAAAGAAACAAGATGGCTTGACTAACAAACAAATAACAAAACAAAGCAAAAGTTGAACTATTTTCTTAGCATCATGCTTCAGTATGTGATTACCAAGATGCTATCTCTTTGGATTGTAATGTTAGGATATTTGATTATTAAGATTGCTGTTTGACACCGGGTGGTGGTGGCACACACCTTTAATCCCAGCACTTGGGAGGTAGAGGCAGGTGGATTTCTGAGTTCGAGGCCAACCTGGTCTACAGAGTGAATTCCAGGACAACCAGGACTACACAGAGAAACCCTGTCTCAAAAAAAAAAAAAGAAAGAAAGAAAGAAAGAAAGAAAGAAAGAAAATAAAAGATTGCTGCTTGATCTGGCAGTCCTTTGCTATGTATGTTTCTGGGGCCTTAGATCAGCTCCTGTACAGTGCTGCCTGGTTGGTACCTCAGTGTCTGAGAGATCTCAAGGGTCTGGGTGAGTTGAGTCTGCTGGTCTTCCTATGGGGTCACCCTCCTCCTCGGCTTCTTCCAGTCTTTCCCTAATTCAAACACAGGGGTCCCTGACTTCAGCCCAATGGTTGGGTGTAAGTATCTGTGTCCGTCTCAGTCAGCTGCTTGTTGGGCCTCTTGCAGGACACCATGCTAGGCCCCTGTCTGTAAGCACACCACAGCAGCAGTAACAGTGTCAGGCCTTGGAGCCTCCCCCTTGAGACAGATCCCAAGTCGGGCCAGTCACTGGACCACCTTTCCCTCAGTCTCTTCTCCATTTTTTTTTTTTTTTTTTTTTTTTTTGGTCCCTGCAGTTTTTTCAGACAGGAACAATTCTGGGTCAGTATTTTTGACTGTGGGATGGCAACCTCTTCCCTCCACTTGATGCCCTGTCTTTCTGTTGGAGGTAGATTCTAAAGATTCCCTCTCCCCACTGTTGGGCATTTCATCTAATGTCCCTCCCTTTGAGTCCTGAGAGTCTTTCACCTCCCAAGTCTCTGGTATATTCTAGAGGGCCCCCTCCCCAACTCCTGAGGTTGTATATTTCCATTTATTCTGGTGACCCTCGGGGCTTCACTCCTGTCCCCCCATATCTGATCATGTCCCCCCTTTCTCCTCCCTCTCCCCTCTCTGACCCAGATTCCCCCCTCTGCTCACCCTGTAATTCCTTCCTTCTCCCTCCCAAGAGTGAAGCATCCTCACTTGGGCCCTTTGACTTGTTAATCTTCTTGAGTTCTGTGGATTGTATTCTAGGTATTCTGTACTTTTTGGTAATATCCACTTATCTATGACTACGTACCATGCAAGTCCCTTTGGGTCTGAGTTTCCTTCCATCCTGAGATGGTAGTTTTTAGTTCCATCCATTTGCCTGCAAAACTCATGATGTCCTCACCCTTAACAGTTGAATAATATTCCATTGTGTAAATGAACCACATTTTCTGTATCCATTCTTCATTTGTAGGACATCTGGGTTGTTTCCAGCTTCTGGCTATCACAAATAAGGCTGCTATGAACAGAGCAGAGCACATGCCTCAGTGGGAGAAAGCCGTGCCTAAGCCTCTAGAGTCTTGAGACCCCAGGGAGTGGGGAGGCCTGGGGGGGACATCCTCTTGGAGATGGGGAGGAAGAATGGGATGAGGAACTGTGGGAGGGGGGCCAGGAAGGGGGGCAACGGCTGGACATTTAAAAAGTACAAGTAATAATAATAATTTAAAAAATGATTGCTGTTTGTCTTAGTCAGGGTTTCTATTCCTGCACAAACATCATGGCCAAGAAGCAAGTTGGGGAGGAAAGGGTTTATTGAGCTTATACTTCCATACTGCTGTTCATCACCTAAGGAAGTCAGGACTGGAACGCAAGCAGGTCAGGAAGCAGGAGCTGATGCAGAGGCCATGGAGGGATGTTCCTTACTGGCTTGCTTTCCCCTGGCTTGCTCAGCTTGCTTTCTTATAGAACCAAGCCCAGAGATGGCACCACCCACAATGGGCCCTCCCACCCTTGATCACTAATGAGAAAATGCCTTACAGCTGGATCTCATGGAGGCATTTCCTCAAGGGAGGCTCCTTTGCGATAACTCCAGCTTGTGTCGAGTTGACATACAGAACCAGCCAGTATACTGTTTGAGCTGAGCTGTTTCCTGAGCGTCAATAAAAAATTATTCAAGGGCAGTAGTGGGGTATGTTTTTAATTCCAGTGCTCGGAAAGCTGAGGCAGGTAGATCTCTGTGAGTTAGAGGCCAGTCTCGTCTACAGAGTAAGTTCCAGGACAGTCAAGGCTATACAGAGAAACCCTGTCTTGAACCTCTCCTCATCCTTTTGCCTGACCTACCACCAAAAGAAAAATTCAAGGCCCAGTGTGCTCACGCATGCCTTTAATCTCAGCACTTGGGAGGCAGAGACAGGTAGATCTCTGTGAGTTTAAGTCCAGCATGGTTCGAATAGCTAGTTCCAGAGAGGCCAGGAGACATAGTAAGACTTTGTCACAAAAGGAAAATTTAGGGGGCGATAACTTAATAGTTAAGAGTACTGGTTGTTCTTAGGACTTGGGTTCAATTCCCAGCACCCACATAGTAGCACATAACAGCCTCATCTATAAAGCAAGTTTCAGGACAGTCAGGGCTACACGAAGAAACCTTGTCTTGCAAACAAATGAGGGCTTTTGGCATTTTGTGCTATGTACTTATGCAAAGCAACGTTCTCATCACTAAATGTTATAAAAAAAATGTCAATCAACTCTAAACACTGTTGCGGATACTCTATATCCTGCAGTATAAAATAAGCAGCCAACATTTAATTATTTAATTTATCATGATTAGTGTGTGTGGTGTGTAGGTGCAAAAAGCAACACCCCGCCCCCCATATCATGACACAAGTGTGGAGGTCAAAGGACAGCTGTTTAAAAAACCGTTTTCATTCTTTTTCTTTTTTTATAGTTATTTATTTTATTCTTTTACATGTCTGAGTGTTTTGCCTGCACGTATATCTGTGCCCCTCGTGTTTGTCTTGCGCCTGTTATTGGCCATCTGTGCGCTGGGAATCCAACCCAGGTCTTCTGGGAGAGCAAAAATGTGTTCTTAACTGAGGAGCCCACTCTCCAGGCCAGCTTTACTTTCTTTGTAACTATGTATAGCTATGTGTGACTGGGGGAGGGGATAGGGTGGGGGTGGGGGTGGGGTGGGTAGGGGTAGATGTTTAAGTGGAGATGTGTAAGAGGCCAGAAGAGGGTCTCAGATCCTCTGGAGCTGAGGTTACAGGTGGTTGTTAGTTGCCTAACAGGAGTGCTGGGAACTGAACTCCGTTCCTTTACAAAGGCAAGTGCTCACAGCCATGGAATCGCCTCTCCAGCTCCCCACAGGGCGGCTTCTGGGAGCGGGGGGTGGGGGGTGGGTGGGTGGGTGGGTGGGGGGTGTCTCCTTCCGCTTCCGCTTCCGGTGGTCTCCTTCCGCTTCCGCTTCTGCTGCACTGCAGCGTCTGGGTTGATTCAGACTGCCAGGTTCTTGCGGTGAGCACTTTACCCACAGAGCCGTCTCTCCACCTCCATGATTCAATTACGTAAAACTCAATAAGCACATCATCTCATTAGTATGCAGATACACGGTTTGCTTTCAGGAAATGTCAAAATAATATGTATATAAAGGATTATTTAAAATACATTTTTCTTTAATCCTTCTAAAATTTTATTTATTTATTACCCCCTTTTAGTAATTTATTTTTATTTTATGTTCATTGGTGTTCTGTCTGCATGTCTGTCTGTGTGAGCGTGTCAGAGACCTGGAGCTGGAGTTACAAACAGTTGTGAGCTGCCATGTGGGTGTTGAGAATTGAACCCAAGTCCCCTGAAGGAGCAGTCAGTGCTTTTAACCACTGAGCCATCTCTCCGGCACACCCCGCCCCACATACATTTTTTTTTTAAGTTTCCCTGTTTAGATCTTATTTTCCTGGAACTCCCTCTGTAGACCCGGCTGGCATCAAACTCAGAAATCTACATGACTCTGCCTCCTGAGTGCTGAGATTAAAGGCGTGCGACACCACCGCCTTTAAATACATTTATTTTATGTATATAGGTGGTTTGTGTATGCACTGTGCCCGGTGTCTACAGAGACTAGAAAAGGGAATCAGCTCCCTTGGAACCGGAGTTGTAGGTGGTTGTGAGCTGTCCTGCGAGGGCTGGACCATTTTGGAATAGCATCAAGTACTCTTAGCTGCTCAGCCATCTTCCCAGCCCCCCCCCCAACTAAAAAAAATGTCTTTATGGCTTATTATCGCTAGCTTCTTAGTTGTATTCCTATTTTATATACCCAGGATTGTGTTAACAATTTCCCAGGTGAAAGGGGTCATGAGTAAAAGAAGTTTTCAGAAGTTTTGTAGAAGTTTAAATGACGTGAGCTCCAGGGCGGCGGCACAGTGCCTGGCGCACTGCAAGTCAGAAAGCAAAGCGCCCGCTCACGATCCATCCTCTGCGGGAGCTAAAGACTGTAGTGATCCTGTCACTTCCTTAGCTCGGCCGTCTTCAGTCTACCATGTCGCCCCATGCCAGCCTCCTGCTACCTCCTCCCCACCCCCCTTTTCCCAAAGCTGCAAGACCAAGCCCTTGTTTTCTTGGGAAGAAGTCCCCTCTTCCTTCTGTCCTCAATGAGCTCCTGGCTACCAGTCACCGTCCTTAGAGATGGCGATTGGTCCAGGCCCTTGGCAAAGTCCACGTCCTCAGCCCACAGGTTCAAACCATTGGCCAGCACGGAGAGCTGATCCCCACAGACGCTCCACCTCGACAAGGCCAGTTTACACCGGCAAACCTTGCTCTATGACAAAACAACTCCGTCCACACGGTGAGCATGTGGAAAAGTACCCGCTGCTTGCCAGAGCCCGGAGAGGCGCGGTGGGATGGGGGGTGGGGGTGGGGAGGTTGGTGTGTGTTACCCAGGGGGCCGAGGGAATGGTAAGGAATGTCAGGCTGAGCGGACAAAGCAAGATGTCTGTGTTTCCTGAGAGGCCTCCTTCCTGGTCTACGGTGGGATGAAGAGGGTTCAGGGAGAAGCCAGGTGGGAAAGACCTTTGAGGAGCATGCCGAGGGGCCCGGCAGGCAAGAGAGAGCAGCAATATGGCAGCCCAGCTCCAAAGCGTGTGTGGCTCAGATGAAGGTTCGAGGGGAAGACCACACACTGAGATAAGAAATTGCTCGATGAGGTAGCGCATGCCTGTGATTCCAGCCCTTGAGAGACAGAGGCAGGAAGGTCATGAGTTTGCAGTCACCTGGGGCTACATGGCAAGACCCTATCATAAAAATGAATGAGTGAGCCGGGCGGTGGTGGCGCACGCCTGTAATCCCAGCACTAGGGAGGCAGAGGCAGGCGGATTTCTGAGTTCGAGGCCAGCCTGGTCTACAGAGTGAGTTCCCGGACAGCCAGGACTACACAGAGAAACCCTGTCTCAAAAAAACAAAAAACAAAACAAACAAACAAAAAAGAATGAGTGAATGAATAAATGAATGAATGATGGTTAAATGAAGTATGTATTGATGCTGGTTATATTGGGACCTGCGTGTGGGGTGTAGAGGCAGGAAGATCAGGCGTTCACTGTTATCCTTAGCCTGGGATAAGTAAGATCCTGTCTCAAAAAATAAATAAAATAAATAAATAAGATCAATTTAAAAGAAAAGAAAAATGCCGGACAGGTTGGACCACATCTTTAGCCCCCAGAACTATCAAGGGAGAGTCAGGTGGATTTCTGAATCTGAGGCCAGTCTGTTCTACACAGCAAGATTCAAGCCAGCAGTAACTACAAGGTGAAATCTTATCTCAGAAAACAAAAAGCAAAACAAACGATTAAAAAAAAACGTATAAATCCGAGTAGGGTAGACGAGTTCGCTTAGCAGGTAAAGGCACTTACCACCAAGCCAGACGACCCAAGTCTGGTCCCTGGAATCCATGTATCAGGAAAAGAGAACCAGCTTCCATGAATAGTCCTCTGAGTTCCACACATGTACCGTGGCACGTAGATGCTCACATAGAAACACACACACAATAAATCAATGTAAAGGGATGTTTCTGGGTGTGGGACGCAGAAATCAATAAATAAGACAAAATTTTCCTACCTGCCTTCATGACAACAGAAGTTTTTTGGTTGTGTAAAACAAACTGGGGAATGGTCGCACAAGCCCTTAGTCTCAGCTCCCAGGACAGAGTCGCACTCGGATCTTTGAGTCTGAGGCCAGATCTATAGAGTGAGTTCCAGGACAGCCAGGGCTACACAGAGAAACCCTGTCTCAATAAACAAAAACAAGATGGCTGGATTCCATTTCAGCATTTGCAAAATAAAATGGCTGGTAGTGTTAAGCCGGCATGGTTTTGTTTCTGTGAGCCCCAGCGTCCCCACAGATTAGCAAAGTGTTCAGAATGGATGCATGCGGCAAGCGGGAAGCGGTTTGCTCCACTGAACGACACCAGGAGCTCTGATCTGTGTGACATAAAGGGCAGAGGGGTGGGTGAAAGTTTACAGGAAGCTGTATGCTGTCAATTCGATGGATACTAACCAGCACAGTTACAAGCCTTTTCTTGAGTAAGTTCACTTATTTTTTACATTCTATTATTATTATTTTACATTTTATCTATTGTGTGTGGGGCAGTGCACGTGTGTCACAGCACAAGAGTGGAGGTTGGAAGTGGGGTTTTCCTCTTTCCACCTCCGGCCACTATAGGGAGAGGAGCCGCCCGCCATGGCCTCACATCTGCAATGGATGGTCGTTCGGAACCGCTCATTTCTTGATCAAGAGGAATAAGCAGACGTACAGCCCGGAGCCCAGTAATCTGCAGGCCCGCAACTCCTTCCGCTACAACGGGCTAACTCACCACAAGACCGTGGGAGTGGAGCCTGCGGCTGAGGACAGAGGGGTCATGGTGGTTATGAAATGCAGATCCAGTGAGCGAAAACCTGCCACTTCTTCCGTGAGGACCACCATGAGCAAGAATGCGCAGGCCACCCTCGGCAGCGTCAGGCACGTGATCTGAAAGAACAAGTTCCATCTTGATCTGAGCATGGCGGCCGTCCGCGGGGCCAGTGCCATCCTTCGAAGCCAGAAGCCTGTGGTGGGGAAGAGGAAACGGACCCGACCCATCAAGACGCCAAGAACTCCTGAACCCCGCACCCCAGAAGAAATAAAGAGTCCACTGACTTGTTCAACCACCAAAAGAAGAGGAGGAGGAGGGTAGGAAGAGGAAAGGAAAGGGGGGAGGGAGAGGAGGAGGAGGGAGAAGAGGAGGAGGAGGAGGAGGAGGAGGAGGAGGGTTTTTTCCTTTCACCATGTTGGTCCCATAGATCTAACTCAAGCGGTCGTCAGACTGGAAAGTAGCATCTCCCACTGAGCCCCTCTCTGGCCTCATTTGCTTGTTATCTGAGACAGCGCCCACTGTGAAGTCTGGCAGACCTGAAAGTTATTACACGGACCAGCCTGGTCCTGTCCTCCCAAGGACAGCATTACAGACACGTGCCACCCTGCCCAGCTCAAAGCATTTGACGTTTTGTAAAAATATCTCCCGTATAATTAGATGTACATGATTATAATTACAATTATAGATTTGATTAAACATTTTTATATTTAGTCAAATTAATTTTATGTTTATTAGTTACAGTTTATGTTAAATTAGAATTTTTTAAATTTTTGTAAAGGATAAACATTTCTCAGTGTGTTTTTGAAGGGCAGAAAGTTCAAGGTCGTGGCACCAACAGATTCAGTGTCCTCCTAAGGGTTCTCTGCTTCGTTGATGGAGACTTCTGAATTCTCATGTATAGGAAGGGCTGATTCAGAATATTTAATCACATAAATATTTAGCTATATAGGAATTATGGCTTTACCCATATTTTAGTGGTTTTTTGAGACAGAGTTTGTCTGTGTAGCCTTGGCTGTCCTCAAACTCATTCTGTAGACCAGGCTGGCATGGAAGAGATCTAACTGCCTCTGCCTCCTGAGTGCTGAGATTAAAGAACCCAGAAGTCTTAAAGATGCTGGACAAGCATTTTCCTTCTACTTTTTTTTTTTTTTTTTTTTTAAGCACCAGAAAGTGAGCCTAGGCCAGGTGGTGGTGGTGCACGCCCTAATCCCAGCACTTGGGAGGCAGAGGCAGGCAGATTTCTGAGTTCGACATCAGCCTGGTCTATAGAGTGAGTTCCAGGACAGCCAGGGCTATACAGAGAAACCCTGTCCCGGGATTGGGGGGGGGTTAATCCAAAAACAAACAAACAAACAAACAAACAAACAAAAAACCAAAAAAAAAAAAAAGAAAGAAAGAAAGAAAGAAAGTGAGCCTAGGGCACACATACTACCCCTGAACTCCACCCCTAACCCCCTATACTAGAGAATTCAGTTATGGGAGAATACATTGTGTTATTTTTAAATAAAACAACAACAACAACAACAACAACCCAGGGTCTGGGAATATAGCTTACATTTGCCTAGCATCCACAAGGCCATGGGTTCAGTACCCAGCGCCATATAAAACTGGGTGTGGCGGTGCACACCTGTGATCCCAGCACTCAGGACATAGAGACAGAAGGGTTGGAAGTTCTGGGTTATCCTCAGTAACATGGGCAGTTTTGGGCCTGCCCTAGATTCCTGCGATCTTGTCTTAAAAACAAAAACGCCCGCTGTGCGCCTGTCCTGTGAGAGGCGTGGCACTCCCTCATCTCTTCCTTGCACTGTGCACGGAACACAAAGCTTCTCACAGGAGGCACAGGCATCCCACCAGCGACCCACAGCCCGTGCAGATTTCGATTTCACCCCAGCACTTGTGTAAGTTCCACATTCACTCTGGTGTGGAGGCAGGGTTTCTTTTCACATATTAAAAACTTAAGAGTAAGAAGCCCTTGACTGGGGCTCTGTCTGTGTTGGTCCCAAGGGCAGATGTTTAGAGCTAAGAATCATGTGGCACACAGCATCCCAGGGCCTGGCTAGTCTGACTGCTGGGGGCTCTTTGACAGAGGCGCTGGTTCTGTGTGCTCACGCTTGGCAGGGCTAGGACTCAGAGGGCAGCACTGCACTGAAGGGCTCCAAGCAGAGAGAGAGAGAGAGAGAGAGAGAGAGAGAGAGAGAGAGAGAGAGGTGGAGACAGTCATAGGGGAGACTGAGGAAGTGTCCCCTATGAATAAAGGTAAAAGCCTGAGCTGGGCGGTGGTGGCACACGCCTTTAAACCCAGCACTCCGGAGGCAGATTTCTGAGTTGGAGGCCAGCCTGGTCTACAGAGTGAGTTACAGGACAGCCAGGGCTACACAGAGAAACCCTGTCTTGAAAAACCTAAAAAAAAAAAAACCTAAAAAAAAAAAAAGGTAAAAGTCTGGGCTAGACAAGAAGGGGGACAGTGTAGAGAGGATAAGCAAGAGTCTGGAACCTTCCCTCCAAGGCTGGGACTAAGGTGGAATGCCTACCAATAATACTAAAATCAGAAAAACTCAGTGTCAGAGGTACCCGAGATGGACCCAGTGGTAAGCACCGAGCGAGGTACTAACAAAAGAGATGAGCCCTCATGGAGAGCTGCGCCTTTAAACGCAGAGGCTTAGCTCTGAGTTAGACCTCAGGAGGCACTACTAGAGAATGGGTCTAAGTGGAGACCTGTTGGTGCCAGAAAGGGGCACGCAGCCTCTGAAGCCACCCCAGAAAGGGCCTGCTTGGTTTGTGGCCCAGTGCCTCAAGGTTCTTCAGGCTGGACAAGATGACCTCACAGAGAGTGCTTCCAAGTTCAAGCAGTCTGCCCTGATCCCAAGGGCTAAAACTCCACCCGGGCGTCCTCCAAACTCCGTGTCTACACCTGGCAGCCCTTGCAGATGGTTATCTCCCCTCCCCCACCCCACGCCTCCACTCGGCCCGCCTGTCCGTCTGCCAACAGCCCCACTCTTGGCCTTTCATCTCGTGCCACGGCAGCCGGCCACGATGCTGTGCCCATCCCCCACCAGCCAGCTCCGCAGCTTCTCCTGGGCTTAGGCCCCCATGGCAGCTGGAGACCAGGGTCCCTCACGGTGTCACATATACCCACAGCTTGAGAGCCACCCCCATTGTCCTTTGCTCCTGGGCTTCCCACCCAAGGAGAAGGTTTGACAAGTTGGGGGGTGGGGTGGGGACAGACATGGCCAGGGATAGCAGACGTGGTCTTCCGTTGCCTGGGACTGGCAGAGGCAAAGATGGACAAGATGAGGATGAGTGGCCGGTGATAAGTCGAGATGACCTGACCGTCCCCCTGGGTGGATGGATTATCCACCAAGGCGCTGCCCTCTCCTGGCCTCAGTCTACTTCCGGGGGTGGGGGTGGGGGAGTACGGAATGAGATCCTTGTAATAGACCCAAGAGAAGCCCTCGGTAATAGGGGTGTGGCGCTGCTGCGGGAGCCCAGGTGGGGGGAAGTACACCATGCGGTGGTGGGAAGACTTCAGAGACAGCTCACAGTTGCCCTCTAGGGCTCTCTGAGGAAGGCTTGATGGGTGAGGCAGAAAGAGCTAAAGGCCTCCTCCTGTTGTTGGGGATGAGGCTAGCCTATCTGAGCATGCCTCTGCTGCAGCTAAAAAGCACAAAGCCCCATGCAGCAGAGATGAGCAGAGGTTCCGTCCAGAGACGCTGCGCAGACGCGCGCATGCGCACACGCTCCACACGCATCCGGTTGGGTCTGGCCAAAAGTCCTTCAGGGTCCATGCTGAGACGCGTGAGCATCTCTCACACAGACTGTAGCTCCCAGCAGCAGACTCTGCAGTCTTCTGTACCCTCCGGCTTGCTCTGCCACTCTGTGTTGGGGGGGAGGGGCGCAGCCACCTACCAGGTAGAGACAGCTGGCTTTCCTGAAACCTTAGCCTCTTCCTCACTCGGCCCCAGTACCAAGTACCTATTCTGTCCCCAGAGCTGTGGGGCAAGTAGGGGTATCCCTGTCAGCACCCAGCAAGGGACAGAGACATGGACGGCTGGGAGGGGTGGCTTCTGGGGGGCGGGGACTGCGTGAGGAAGCGTGGTGTGAACTGAGTACAGGATCGATCCGGCTGGGTGGGTACCACCAGGGGAAGGCAAGAATGCTATCTTCCTGTTGCAGGTGAAGATTGACCCAAGATACTGGCTGCTACAGCCAGAGACGCACAATCTGGTAGCCCGAGACAGAAGAATTATCCGTGGGCAGGAGAGGCTTGGCTGAAGGGGATGAAAAGAGATCTATACTGCCTTACGTATGTTTTCTTTACTGTTGAACCTCATATAAATTATATCCATAGGGGCTGGAGAGATGGCTCAGCAGTTAAGAGCGCTGGCTGCTCTTCCAGAGGACACAGGTTCAGTTCCCAGCACCCACCCGGCAGCTCACAGCCGTCTGTTCTTCCAGTAAAGGGAACCTGGACAGTCGTGGCGTGCTAACACACACGCAGGCAAGACAGCCATACACATAAAATAAAATTAAAGTTAAAAAAGTGCACCTTTGCCGGGCGTTGGCGGCACACGCCTTTAATCCCAGCACTTGGGAGGCAGAGGCAGGCGGATTTCTGAGTTCGAGGCCAGCCTGGCCTACAGAGTGAGTTCCAGGACAGCCGGAACTATACAGAGAAACCCTGTCTCGAAAAACCAAAAAAAAAAAAAAAAAAAAAAAAAAGTGTATCTTTGCATTTCTCCTGGCATTTACAAGTGTGATCATGGTACAGCTCAAATGAAATATTAAAGTTAGTTAATAGTGTGCCAAAGTGTACTTCTTAGCTGAGACAAGTGATATGGACTGATACAGTATGCAAAAACAGAGAGACGGTGGTGGGCATATGAAAATTCTCTGTTTGAAACTTGTATGTATGTCTAAAACAAAATAATAATGTTAAAAAAAAAAACAAGCAAACAAAAACCACTAGTAAGCACACACACAGAAGGCCAGTCTTACTCAAAGTGCCCCTGCTGAGAAAGTCGGTCACACTGCTGTGCCGAGACTGTTGACACTGCCTGGCGAGGACGCCGAGAGACCAAGGGCATTCAAGCAGGTCACCGGACAGGTACAGCCTGGCCACTGGGCACCAGGAAGGTCTGTCCTGGTGGGCCAAGGACATGCCAGGCTAATGACAGGCTTTACTGATCACCAGCCTGCGCGGCACTGTGTGACTGAGGCGGGGCAGTCACTCTCAGGCGCTGTGACGGCATAAATAAAGGGACCTGACTCAGACCAAAGGGAGAAGGCATTTCGTGTTCCAAACAGGGACCGAGGGACTCGATTTCTCTTTTCCTTCCCTCTTCTCTCCTCCCCTCCCCTCTTCTCTGCCTCCCCCTTCCCCTGCTTGAGGCAAGATCTTGTATAGACCAATAAGCAGCTCAAAACAATCTTCATCATGTCCTGATTCTCCTGCCTCCACCTCCCAAGTGCTAGAATTAAGGGTTGGGAACCCTACGCAGGGCTGAATGCATGGTTTCTTTCTAAAGCAAGGCCTGCGCATGGACCCAGTTCCCTCTGACTGGGGACACGGAGCACGGTGGCGGTGCAGGCTAAGGGCAGGACGTGGAGCTCGGAGGAGTCGGCTGGCAGTCCCGACTCCTTACTCATTGTGTCCTTGAGCAAGCCACTCACTCTTGCGGCCTCAGTTTCCTCATCCGTAAAATGGAGCCTATCGCTCCCATCTGCCCGGCTTGCCTCCCCGAGTTGCAAGCGTCACATGAGACAATCATCGCAAAAGGGCCTGGCGTGGGGGCAGAATCACCCTGGAAAAATGAGCGCCGAGGCCATCAGGTGGCTGAGTGGCCGTCACACCCAGTTCTGGCCACCGATGGAGTCCCGGATGTAGATCTCCCGGGAGCAGCGCCCTAAACAAGACGCTCTCTGCGAGCCCAAGATTGCTAGGAGGCAGATGCCAGGCCCTCCCTGAGCCTCTAGGAGATAGGCCAGAGTCCCCCCTCCGTGGGTGAGGGCTGCCAGCGGGGGGCCTGGGAGAGTGGGCCGCCCGGGCTGGGAAGATGCTGAGGTAGAAATGGAGGTGCCTGTGAGGGCCCAAGCCCAGGGGGGAAAAAATTCTTACTAGAGCTGTATAATTAAAATCCTATTAAGCGGCGCCTGGCAGTCTCCCACCAACCCCCTCCAAGGCTCCTGCGAATCTCACAGCAGGGCAGCACCCTGCTCTCCAGGCTCCTGCTGAGGCTGCCGGCTTGGGAAGAGCTGGGAACCAGGCTAGCCAAGAGCAAAACCAAGGATGAGCAGGGAAGGGGGGGACTGGGGGGGGGAGGAGGAGGGGTGGATGTAGCCAGCTGCAGCTCCAGCTCCAGGTCTGAGGCTGGACCCTGCCACCCCTGCCACCCTTCCTTGCTCGGGGAGGAATGACCATCCTCTATAACCTCCCTCACACCCTCTGGCCTCAGGTCTGTAAGGTTCCCTGACTTCTCATTGTGTCTCCTTCAAGTCTCTCCCAGGCCGCCAGCTAGCTCCTTAGCCTCCAGAAACACCCAAGGCCCACTGTTCTCCAGCGCAGGTTGCAAGGTGACATCGGACAGAGTTGGTTGTGCAGAGTTTGGGAAGTGAGATCTGGCTAAAGTAGGTACCACATTACCTTCTCGTCCCACGCCCCGGTCTCCCCTTTCCTCACACAGGCTTCCAAGACCTCCCCTCCCTCAAGCATCTGCTTTCTGTGCCTCAGTGTCCCTACATCCTCTTAGGTTGTGAGTCGTTGTCCTCCATTCCTGTGTCAGAAAGCAAACGTGCCGAGTTTCACAGCTCAGTTGACTGGTCTCCTCTCAGCAGGGGCTTTGTCCAAAGTCAAGCTGTCAAAATGGCTGACACAGTGAAAAGAAGGGGTTCCCAGTGGGAGCAGCTCTCCAGCTATCCTGTCCAGTGGCCTGGAGGAGAGCCCCAGAAACCATTACAGTGGGGGAGACTGGGTAGTCTCACCCAGTCCAGAATCAACCCAAACTCCCCAGGACCAGGCTTCATCCCTTTACCCCTTTTTGCTTTTAAACCTTTCCTGCTAGCCTGCCATCTCGGAGTGCAGATGAGTCACGGGTTCAAGACCAAGCTCAGCCACTCACTTCCATGTGACCTTGGCCACAGTCACCCTCTCTGGAACCCCCTTTTACCTTTCAGTTGGACTCAGTTCCTTCCACCTTTGTCCCTTCTACTTCCCAGTGAGCCTGTCCCCCTCCCTGCACACTCCTTGGTGCCAGGGTCCCTCCCAACTCTTCTTGGTCATTTCATCCCAGTGAGCTCTCACGGGGCATGCGTTATGTGATGGGCCCAGCTCTGTGTCAGGTGAGAGGACTGACGACCCCAAAGACAAACCAGGGCCTCTGGTCATCGCGCCGGCGAGGAGATGAGACCAGAGGTTAAAGCGGCAGAGGCCAAGAAGTGGTTTGTACAGCCTGGCGCAGGGGGCCATGGGTGCACAGCTGCAGCGGTGCAGGGCTCTCCCGAGGGCTAAATTCACTTCTGAGCATTTGTCGCACTGTTCAATCCAGAAAGGAGCCTGGGGTCACTGAGGCTCAGGAAGGAGAAGCACCTCTCCTCGAACCAGTAACCCCGACGTTTCGACGGGAACAAAGGCTTCCTTGTGAGCCCTGTCCAAACTGCACCTGCTCAGGGGCCACGAACATTCTACAGTTTCCTGGAGTGGGGGGAGCAAGGAAAGAAAGGTGCAACTGTGCAGAGCTCAGGCCTCCACCTCTATCCTCTTGTTCCCAAGGAGATGAGTCTGTCTAAAGCTCCATGGAGAGGTGGCTAGGAGCTCAGACACAGGAAAACAAGGCCCAGCAGCCAGGTCCCAGGGAACATATGAGCTCCCTCCTGAAGGTGTGGAGGAAGGAGAGATTCGGGTCAGCAGCAGGGAGGGGCTCTGTGAGGATTTCCTCTATGGGTGGGGGGAGGGGGACACAGACCTAGAACCCAGGCCTGTGAGCAGCAAGGAGCCCTCACAGTAATCTACTCTGGGTAGACCCACAGGAGATCTGCTTCCTACCGACTCCACAGCAAACAGAGCATCTCCACACTGTGGAAACCACCAGAGGAGAGAGAGGGTTCAAAAAGGGGTAGAGACACCCACCCTCTGAGAGTCTTCCTGCTATCTGCCGGCATCATACCCCCTGGCCTTCAGCAGGGTCCTTCCCACGACACCTCGGCCTCCTCAGGTCCCTTAGAATGAGTCACCAGACCACATGGACTTCAAAGAGACTGATCTTGTCCTGAAAAAGCATGCTAAGAAGCCAGCATGGGACAGAGGGATCGGTAGGTGGGAGGAAGACTCTGGATTCTGACTCCCTCCCTCTCTGTTACCCTCCCAAAGGCCTCCCCTACCCCAGAGCTCAGGGAGACCTGCACAGCTGCAGGGAGCAGGGACAGCCATCACCGGCTGCACACCTGCTCCAAAGCTGCAAGTGATGTCACTGCCAGCTTCCCCGGATGTGGGATCTTCCTATGATGACAGACAGAGTCCACAGGCCTTTCATTCCACACTGAGAACAATGTGGGGGGACCCTCAGGGGTGCTTGCCAGAGACATCCCTCCATCCTGGAGTGGAGATTGGACAGGGCAGAATGCCTTTAGGTGTACCAACCAGCTGCCAAGATCACAGCCCTCCCTCATGGAGACCCAGAGCTCTTCAAGTCTGTCTTCCATCCCTCAGGCTACAGCTGCAGTCCCAACGCATTCAGGGACTCAGGAGAGCAAAACAAAACAAAACAACAGTGGGTCGGGTTAGTATGTCCCCTTTGTCATGGGTCTGTCCATACAAAAGACATTTGTCATGAGAAGGGCTCATTTAGCCCAGGGTTTGCCTGGCAGCCACAAGGCCCTGGGTTTGAATCCCACAAACCAGACACAGTCACACATGCCTACAATCGAAGCACTTGGAAGGTAGGGAAAAGAAAATGAGAAATTCAAGGTCACCTTCAGGTTCTTGGTGAGTTTGGAAGCCTGGGCTACCTGAGACGAAGTCAAAAGAGGAGGAGGGGGCAGGAAGGAGGGGAGGGGAGGGATTTCCGTGAGAGGCCAGGACTTTGAGAGGCAGCTGCGTGCCAATGCATTTTCTCCACAGCCCTGCACTCAGCATCTGCCCTCCCTCCTCACACTCCAGTCTTCTGATTTTTGGGTTTTTTTTTTTTTCCCTAGTTGCATCGAAGGAGTGCTCCAGAGTCAGCCTCTGCACTGTAGGATCCCTGCTCAACAAATACCACCCCTCCCTCAGTTTCTCTGTAAAAGACCATTGTTCCTCTTTGTCTGGGGGACATTCTAGGGCTCTCACGGACCTCCGAGCCCCAGTCAGCTGAGTCAAGCAGGGTCAAGCAGCTGGCTCGACTCCCAGCCACAGAGGGACGCCTTCCCACGGAGGGCTGACAGTCAGGGCTTCTCTCTAGTCCCCAGGGCAGGGCCGGCCAGCTGACAGCATCAGCTCAGAGCCCTCCGGAGTCTCATCAGAGTCAGCGCTGCTCCCACCCTGCCTTCCCCCGGCCTCGCTCAGGACACGCATCACCAACACAGTCCCATCGAGGGCCTCTGGCGAGCAGATGCACAGGAGGGCGGGGTGGGGGTGGGGGTCCCTGCACTCTCAAGTCTTATTACTCCAGTGCCACCGCCCTGACTCTAGAGTAATTGGGGGCCCGATTTGCATTTTGCTGTGTGTGATTTCTGAGAGGCTCTATGCTACCCTACAAAGCCAGGGGCTCCCCTACACTATCAGAAGAGACAAGGGAAGGAGGAGGGTTGGAAAAGGCAGGAAGTGGGAGCTGAGACAGGACACAGAGCCCCCCAAATCCTCCTAGGAAGGGGAGTCTTGGCAGGGTCCCCCTAACCTTGTGCCAGCCCTGGCTTAGGAACCCCGGGTGGGGATAAAGGGGGGTGACGTCCTCTGCCTCCCCAGCTCAGTTTCCTCATTTGTAAACTGGGGTTAATGACACTTAACGAGCGAGGGGGGTGGGGGGGCATGTAATTAGCAGCTGCTAGCTCTGGGCTTTGAAGTGGGTGGAGGAGGGGGCCACTGGGCTGGGTGTGGGCAGGACGGAGCTGGAGGCTCAGGGTGCCTGGCCTACGGGGAGAAGGTGGGAGACCCAGGGAGCCTTTCCAATTCGGAGATCAAGAGTTGGGGTCATACACTTATGGGAGCTCTGGGGGGGCAGGGGGCAGGCCAGAGGATCCAGAATCTGGGCCACAGGCAGCTGTGGAGTTGAACCGAGGAGCCTACAAAAGGGCCTCGAAAGGAGCTCTCGACCCCAGCTCCTCACCAGCATGCGTTCTTGTGGAAACAAGATTCAGAACCTAGGTTCTTATGAAAGAACCTTCACGTCTGGTGTCCACTGACCCACAGCGAAGCTCACACAAGGCACATTGCCACAGACAAAGGCAATAGCTGCCAGCCCAGAGGCTCATGGGAGAGGATAGGCATGTCCAGAGAGGAGTTTATAGGGACTGAGACCAGGGAAGTGAGGACAGGAGGGAGGGAGCGGCCACCTCCCCCGCCCATGGCCTTTCCGCTTGCCCCACTACGTCAGGACTGAGTCACTGGGAGAGGCCACTGTCCAGCAGGGGTGGGAGGACCTTGGGGACCAAGGTCTGGACACTATCCCAGACCGAGCATCTGTATGGGGTACCTTTGGCCGGGTTGGCGAAGACGGTGATGTAGACTTGAGCCAACCAACCACAGTTCAGCCACCCACGCCTGATGGGTAGAGGCTTGGATAGGCCTGGGAGGCCCAAGAGGGCCTGTGAGGGTCAGTTGTCTCTCTGACATCCCACTCACTGTCTCCGCACAGGTAGGCCAAGGAACCATCCATGATACACCAGACATAGGGGGAGGACCGTCTCAGTATCAAGCCACGTGCCCTCTACCCACTGGGCCTCGAGCAGGAACCAAGAACATGCCCTCTCACCCCCGTTGAGCACCTTCTGCTTTCCAGATCCTTCTGTGTGTTCCCAGGGAGAAGCGTGGAGGGGACCGAATTTGACCATTAGATGAAATAAGCGAAGGGTTTTTGGTATCTACTGGGTTCTGGACTTCGATGCTTGGGCCAGGAGCATGAACAGAGCCCTACTGGGCCCCTCTCTAGCCAGAATGTTAGAGAAAGGACTAGAACCCTTTTTTTTTTTTTTTTTTTTTTTTTTTTTTTTTGGTTTTTTCGAGACAGGGTTTCTCTGTGTAGTTCGGGCTGTCCTGGAACTCACTTTGTAGACCAGGCTGGCCTTGAACTCAGAAATCCGCCTGTCTCTGCCTCCCAAGTGCTGGGATTAAAGGCGTGCGCCACCACCGCCCGGCTAGAACTCTTCAGAAGGGTAAATAAAGGGAGATGTTTGCAGAGGCAGCCTCAGAGGACAGAGAGGGTTCCAGCAGCCCAGGGGAGCTGCGGGTAGAGTGCCTGTCCTGAGTTGCAGAGGCCGTGACTGGGAGACCACTTTCCCACTGGCCCCATTAAGCCTAGGGCTCACCAGCTGCAGCATCTGGAACAAGTGACATGGATTCTTCCTGCCCTCCCTGCCTCCACCCCCCAGTATGCAAGTACTGGGGACACAGCAGGCCCTGGTCTGGACAACTTGACGCACACCGACTTCTGTCTGCGTCGTAGACAGCTGTCAGGAGAGCTGAGCGTATAGACGTTAGAGCACTTTCAGAATAGGGGCTGGAGGAGGGAGGGGAGCACTTTCAGAATGGGGCTGGAGGAGGGAGGGGAGCACTTTCAGAATGGGGCTGGAGGAGGGAGGGGAGCACTTTCAGAATAGGGGCTGGAGGAGGGAGGGGAGCACTTTCAGAATGGGGCTGGAAGAAGGAGAGGGGAGCTCTTACATTGGGGAGTTAAGGGATCCAGGGCTAGGCTGAGCCCTTGCCCTGTCAAGTTTTAAACACTCTCCAGCCTGCCAGGGACTTGGGACAATTTCTCTGTGCGTGCTACCCTCTGTCCTAGTCAGTGTCCACCCCTCATGTCCCTGTGTCCCTGGATAGTTGCCACTGTCATCCCACATGAATCCTTATGACTCTCAGGGGTAAATCTTGTACAAAACAAAACTCTATTAGGGGCTCCGAGATGCCTGCCGACCTACAGTGCAAACGTTGCAACCCGAGTTCAGTCCTGGAAATGAACTCCACAAAGTTGATCTCTAGCTTCTACACATATGACATGCAAGCAACCACACACATCACACACACACACACACACACACACACACACACACACAGACATAGTAGCACATGTGTTTAATTTCCCTACTCAGAAACAGAAGCAGGAGAGTCACAGGGAATTGGAAGCAAACTTTTCATCCTCATAGAGAGTTCCAGGCCAGCCAAGGCTATACAAGCGAGACTTTATCTAAAAAAGAAACCAACCCGAGGCTGGGGAGACGGCTCGGAGGTTAAGAGCTTCTCAGGCAGAGGACCAAAGCTCAGTTCCCAGCACCTATGTCAAGTGACTCAAAACTGCTGCAAGCCCAGCTCCAGGAACCATTGCCTCTGACCTCCAAGGGCATCTGCACTCACGTGTGCATACCTACATGCAGAACACACACCCCATACATAGTAAAATTTAATCTTAACCAACCAAGCAAAAGACCATATTAGGCTAGGTGTAAAAACCAGATATGTTTGTGAAGAATAGAGTCTTTAGATAACATTCTGTCATCAAAGTGAAACGGTGAGACAGAGAGCCACGCTGAGGCTAGGGAAGAGAACAGCCCTGTTCCTGGGGCACACACAAGGAAACGCTGAGGGTGACCTTCGAACTGTTCAGGAGAAGGTGCCTGCTCTATCCATAGTCACACACACACACACACACACACACACACACACACACACACCAATAGTAAAATGAGAGAGAGAGAGAGCAAGAGAGAGAGAACGAGAGAGGTGTGGCAGTGCACATCTCTAATCCCAGCACTTGGGAGGTGGAGGCAGGAGAATCAGGAGTTCAAGGCCAGCCCGAGCTCAGTAAGACTGTGCCCAAACAACAACAACAACGAAAAGTAAACAACAAGACGAGAGAGATAGCTATCATCTGGGTAGAGCCATGAGGCCAGTCCGTACTATTTCACATTTGCAGCTTTTGAAATGGTACCCAGCTAGAAATGAAAAGAATGCTTGGTTGGCTCCCAGTGGCTTCGACTGGCTTCCTCCTCCTCCTCCTCCTCCTCCTCCTCCTCCTCCTCCTGATCCTCTTCCTTCTCCTCCTCCCCCTGCTTTTCCTCCTCCTCCTCCTCCTCCTCCTCCTCCTCCTCCTCCTGATCCTCTTCCTTCTCCTCCTCCCCCTGCTTTTCCTCCTCCTCTTCCTCCTGCATCTTATCCTAGTACATACCTGGTTGTCATTTTCTGTGTCTTTTTTTTTTTAATCCATTCACCCCGTGGTGAGGGTTATTTTCACACCACCTTCCTGCCTCTCATCTGTGTCAGCATTTCCATTCATTCATTTACTTGTTCATTCATTTACTCACTCACTCACTCATTCACTCATTCATTCATTCATCACACACACACATGGGCAAGCCCTCTTCATCAATCATGGCGTCTACCAGAGAGCCAAGAAGGCTCACCGACAGCCTCCGTGGCTATGCTGCGTGGCTCTCCCCCTGTGTCCCTGACTCCTTAACATTAACCTCAGTTGGGTTACACTCCTCTCTTCAGGTCTCTGGGCCTCTCAGTGGGGTGGACGCTGGTCCTTTGTCATGAAACGTGGATGGCTTCTCCCTTTATTCTTGGAGCACATACAGGTTTCCGAAACCTGTACAACCCCAGCAGGGGCAGCTGAGCTATGAGCCAAGCAGCCCTCCCAAGCGAGGGCTGTCTCCTCTTTTCTTGCTTTCTGACCTCTTCTATTTCCCCTGGGCCTGGCCATGGGCCTATCATCCTTGTCTTGTAGAGGTGACATCACCAGGGCTCCCCAACAAGCACACACACCCCAGAGAAGCCGGGACTCCTCTGCATCTTGGCCATCTCGCCTCTCCAACATCAAAGGCCCGGGCGGCAGCAGTGTGCCCCTCCTCCCGGCCCCCAGGGGTAATCAGAGCCAGGAATGTGTAAGCCGCCGGACCTACAAATAAATAAATACTGAAGCACCCAGAGCCGCCCGCCCGCCCGCCCCCTGCCACCCAGCATCCTGGGCTGGGACCTAGGCACAGGGCCAGCTCCTGACAAGGTCGAGGGGACCGCCTGGAGCTGGAGGTGTGTGTGAAGAGTTTCGCGTGGGCTGAGGCCTCGCTTATCCTAGACAGCATCAAAAAGCCTGTGACGGGGGTGCGTAGAGGAGCCCTAGGTGTGTGTGTGTGTGTGTGTGTGTGTGTGTGTGTGTCCGTGTCCTTCATCAGATGCCCCATCTCTCCCCCTCACAGGCTAGGCCACCTCTCTCATTCTGTACCTACTGGTCCGAAGCCAGGCTGCCTGCTTCTGCAGCTGCATAGTGAAGGGCCCCGTGTTGAGGAAGATGGTGGGCAGGGGCTGGGGATTCCAGGATGAACCCAGATGAGTGATTTCCCTTAAAGGATGGCAGTCAGTGAAGAGAGGGAAGAGGAGAGGAGGGATAGAGAGAGGAGAGGGAGGAGTATGAGGAAGAAGGAGCAAAAGGAGAGGGAGGGGGAAGAGGAGGAGGAGGAGGAAGAGGAGGAGGAGGAGGAAGGAGAGAAGCTAATCTCATGAGAAGCAAGAAAGAGCCCCAGGGAAGTGGCCTTCCTTTCTAGTCCGGCTTACCTGCTGTGTAACTTTGGGTCACTCCCTCCTATCTCTGGTCCTTAAGCTTACCGGAAGTCCCTCTTCTGATCTGCCTTTCTGAGGGGAGGAGAAAGGAGTAGAGAAGAGATGCCTTGTGAAGGCCTGTGGAGGGCCGTGTTCCCACAGGTTTGCCCTCACCAAATTACAGGGAGCAACTTTTGGTTTGGGCAGTTCTGGTGTAGAAGCCAGGGCAAACACTCTCCTAGTGAAGGTGCGCCCCTTGACTTGACATCTTTTGTTTGTTTGTTTGTTTGTTTTGGGGTTTTTTGTTGTTGTTTTGTTTTGTTTTTCTCAAACCCTGTGTGAGAAACACACAGGGTTTCTCTGTGTAGCCCTGACTGTCCTGGAACTCGCTCTGTAGACCAAGCTGGCCTGGAACTCAGAAATCCACCTGCTTGACTTGACATCTTGTGGGTGTCCCCATGTGTCTTTGAGGGGCCTGACACAGGTAAGCACTAAGAACATGCTACATGCTAAGAACCGCTCTTGAAATGGGAACCAAGCAGTGGGGTAGTCTGGACCTCTTAGTCTTTTTCTGTTTCATGTTGAATCTGGAGAAACTCCAGAATCTCACTCTGTACCAAAGTACAGCTACACCGGATACCATTGCTGGGGCCCTGCCCATCTCCATCCCTGGGTCTGATGCAGAGCACACAGCTCAGAGAGGCGGCATATATCCTATCCCATCCTGTCTCCTCACCCGCTGCCACGGCCTGACCTTCCATGTGTTACTGCCCCCTTTCCCAGATCCAGAAACTGAGGCACAGGCACAGGAAGTGACTTCACAATCTACATCAAGGCCAGGCTAGAGCTAGGGCTTGCTCAATAGACCTTACTCTCCAAGTCCTCAGGGCTTCAAAGCCTGGGACTTCTCCAGGTTTCACTCCCGAGAAGTCTTTGCCTGTCTTGGGGCCTTTGCGTCCTCAGTTCTCACGGCTCCGAACGGATGCCCGCCATTCTGCAGAGGGCGCAGAGCAAACTGCCCCAGCTGACGTAGAAGCAAGATGGCAGGCACACAGAAGCCCAGAGAGAAAGTTCTACAGGCTCCGAAAGACATCATACTCTGAACTGAGAGCCGGTGTGCAGCAGTCGGGCAAAAAGCTGGGCGAGCAGAGGGGCGCTCGGAGGTCACAGTGCGGGGGCGCCCTTCTGGAAGGGCTCCCCAGAGAAGTGGGGGTACCGGTCAGATGTTCTGCCCTGGGTAGAAGGGCTTAGGTGGGACTCACATAGGCACGAGTTCGCCAGCATCCACGGAGCAGCTCTCTGAATCATGTGCCCAGCACCAAGAAGGGACGCGAGACCCTGTTTAACCTTGACAGGAGTCCAAAGGAAGAAGCTATGGTGACCGGCCCCCCTTCACAGATCCTGAGACCACCCGGCTAGCGAGTGTCCGCCGCCCTGAGCGGAGGAGGGTAGAATATTCTCAGCTGATGGACAGACGGACAGATGGACGAACGGATGGATGGATGGACCTAGGTTTATCCGATCCCCAAACATGACTCATGCCATATTCCTAGGCCTAAGAGGCAGTAAACAAGAGTAGAGACTTAGGCCTTCCAGATTCCCGAAGGAGGGGGCACCTGACTATTTTCCTTATCCATCTTACTTATTATAAAACTGAAAGCCATAACCACGGTCTACAAGGCCCTGTAAACTCTGAGTTCAGACTCATCTACACCCTCCCTTGTCTTATTCCACTCAAGCTCCCCCCCCCCCGTGGACTCCTCGACACTCCTTAGCACAGCAAAAACTCCCCACCTCTGCCACCCCAGGGCCTTTGCACTTGCCACTGCCTGAGAAATCTCCCCCCAGCTCTCGGCCAGGCTCTCTGCTTCTGTGACCTTCCAAGGAAGGTGGGCTGAGCTCCTGATCAAATATTTCTCTCAGTCGCTTCCTGCCCTTTTATAACCACCTTCGTGCCGGGCCTCAGTTGTCATAACCAATGCCTTTGGTGTTGATGGTTTAGTTTGTTTGTTTGTTTGTTTCCCTCAAGATAGGGTTCCTGTGTAGCCTTGGCTGTACTAGAACTTGATTTGTAGACCAGGCTGGCCTTGAACTCAGGGAGACCCACCTGCCTCTGCCTCTCGAAGCGCTGGGACTAAAGGTGTGTACCGTTATGCCTGGCTCTTATCTACTGGTTTTGGTTTGCCTCCTCTACTCAAGAGCACAGACTCTGCAGAGGCAAGGGGAGCTTGATTTTGATGGCTTGGCACTATGTCTTCTATACTTACAGTAGATCCCCTACAGAGTCCCCTATCGGTATGTACCCCCTGGACGGATGGATGGATGGACGGATGGATGGACGGACGAACGGATGGATGGATGGATGGTAGCTCTGGCTGGCCCTGAAAGAAAGGGCGGGGTCTGTTTAGACACCCTTCATCGAGTCTATTTTTTAAAGAATATTTATCATATTTTTAACCATGGGGGTGGCAAAGGGAGTGGTTATTTGCACATGCATGCGGGTGTCCACAGAGGCCAGACGAGTGGAGCGGCAGTCGGTGGTGGGCTGTCCAACATGGCTCCTGGGAACCAAACTCAGGTCTTCCGAAGAGTGGCAAGCAGAAAGTGCTTTTTAACCATTGGGCCAGTAGTTAAGCACGCCCCTCCCCCCGTTGGGCTTACACGTGAATCAAATCCACAAGACAAAACATCCCTTCTCCGAGACGCCTTTCTTCAACTTCTACCTTCGTCAGCAAAAACCCAGATCCACCAAACTGACCAATTTGCCTTAGGGAGTCGAACAACTGTGCCTTCCTCCTGAACACGCCATCTTCCTTCACTACGACCTTTCCAGAGGAGGGGGGGCGGGCAACAGAGCCCGCTGGGTGCAGCCTGCAGCCGCCTCATCAAGGTGGTACCCAGCCAGGAGGCAGGAGGCGGCGCCCTGGCTTAAGGCATGAATGGAGAAGGAGGAGAATGAAAGAAAGCCAGTGCTCCCAGCCTAAGGAACAAAGGGACCCAGCAGGTGTGAGGGGCCTGGGGGCCACGAGGGCAGAAACTGGATCTGAAGCAGATCAGTGCCACCTGTGGCAGGCTAGCGTCCTTTCCCTTCTTTGGTTGTCCCCTCGCTCTGGGGACAAAGCTCAGGCAGGAGGTCGGAGCAGGGTCGTCGGGGGAATCTTTTCTATGTCTCTCTGTATCCCAGCTTCCCCTTCCAAGAAGCAACGCCACAGTCGGTTCTCACCAAGGTCGGAGCCTGGGAAGACCGCCGCCGAGAAGATGGCCTGACTCTGCGCTTTTACACAGGAGACCCGTGAGACCTCCAGGGTACAGTGGCTCACGGAGTCACCTGACTAGCCGCTGGCTGAGCCCACACGTGGCTCCAGGCTCTGGCCTCAGCTGGCCTCAGTAGGAAGTGATCTTTTCGTTACTTTGTTTGAGTCCCGGGTTCTGGATAAATTAACCAGGCAGGCCTTGAACTGATAAACTCAATGGCTCCTCCTTCTTCAGTCTCCCCAGTACTGGGGGGTTACGGGTGCAGGCACCACACATGGTAGGAACTGATCTCTCTCTCTCTCTCTCTCTCTCTCTCTCTCTCTCTCTCTCTCTCTCTCTCTAGTCTGTCCTACCTCCTGGCAGGCTATCCATGAGATGGTGACCAAGAAATCTAGGATGGATCTGAGTCTGAACAGCACATAAAGAGAACAGCTCATGGCTCATGGCTCATGGCCCATAGTATACGCAGAGTCCCCTTAGACAGGGTGCTCCCCAGGTAGGATACTGCCTAGCCAGGATCTCCCCAGACATTACGCTTTCCAGGCAAGGTGCTCCTCCTAAGACCGAGTGCTCCCAGAGTAAGGTGATCACCAGCAGGGTGCTTCCTGAGGGCAAGGTCTCCCAGGACACAGTACTCCTGGGCCAGAGGTGTCACACAGGCAAAGGGGGCAGACAAGGCTGGGCCTAGCCAGGGGAGCTCCTAAGGGTGCTGGCATGTGGAGGGGACACCTTGCTCCCACGCAACTGCCCAGGGCCACCCTGAGCCCCACCCTTGCCGCAGCTGCTTTGCCCCAAGGTATGGAGGAAGCCTGGAGACGTAGGTGAAAGGGAGGGGGCTGGCCAGGTAGGAGGGCGGGAGAAGAGGGAGAGGAGGAGGAGGAGGACAAAGCGGGCCTGTGTGGGACCTGGGACATTCCCAGTCTCTGCCTTGTCCCCTCCCTGATCCTTCTCTGAAAGGGGAGGGAACAATGTCCCCATTGAGGCCCATTTCCCTAGGGATAACATCTCTGTGTCCACCGGGACAGAAGCCAAGCAGGTGAGCCTTGTGGGGGCTGAAAGCCTGCTCTCCAAGCAGCAGGGGCAAGACCTCCGAGATGAGGCCAGGGGTCCCCAGGAGGGAGAGTGCAGGAAGAGAGCCAAACTCGACTCCTTGTTCTGAGGCCAGAGCAGGGGGCACGGAGACAGAGCTGCGGGGGAAGCGGTGTCAGACTCTTCTTCCGTACAGTGGTGACTGCTCTCCAGTTTATGGAGTCCTTCTCTGTCCTGAGAAGGAAGACAAGCGTGTCAGTCAGAGCCCTGGCGGTGGCTGACCTGCAGATGTCAGGAAGGTGGGCCCGCCCTCTCCCTGTGTGACAGACATTCAGAAGGAAGACAACTCTGGCCGTCTTTTTGTTCAAGTTGTTCAAGGGTCTGGGGATATAGCTCAGCGTGCAGAACGCTCACCCAGCAAAGAGGAAGCCCAGAGTTGGGTCTCCAACACCATATAAGATGGCTCTGATTATGAAATCCTATAACACGAGTACTCAGAAAGTGGAGACAGAGGGACAGAAGTGGAAGGTCAGTCATCCTTCGCTATATAGGGAGCTCAAGACTGGCCTGGCCTAGAAACCATCTCAAAGTAAATAAAATAAAATACTGTTAGTATCAGGAACAACAAGAGTTCAGGGCCTCTTTGAGACCCATCCAAAGACTCCAACACAGCAGGAAGCTTCACTAGATATTATTTTACTTGCCTGTTGGCTGTTTCATTTGAGACAGGGTCTCACCGTGTGGTTCCGGCAGGCCTCAAACTCACAGATGTGGGCCTGCCTTTGCCTCCCGGGAGCTGGGATTGCAGGCCCTTGAGAAGCTGATACTGTGGATCTGACCCGGAACTGGGCTGGACACCCATTCAAGTGGGTAATGCTGGGCTGTAGGTCAGCTCGATATAAAATGCAGACTGGCCGATAGTCACAATCCTCCTGCCTCAGCCTTCTGAGTACTGGAATTACAGGAATTTACCACCACTCCGGCCAATTTTAAAGCCTTGAGGTCATATGAACACTGAAAATAGTCTAGTAATGTGGAGGAAAACTCACCCAACTTCAGCCTCAAAAGGCTGGCGGGGCCATGGGAAGGTCCCTGGGCTCAAGGGTGACAGGAACATTTTGTCACAGTGGCTTAACCTCACAGATGGAGGCCCCAGGGAAGGGGTCAGGGTCGAGGGTCACTGAGATGACTTCAGAGGACTGGCGAGACTTTAGCCAACAGCAGCAAGATGGAAGTCCTCCAAGATGAAGGGCGGGGTCGGCTCACCATTGACTCAATCAACTTCTGGCTCTCGTTTATTGAACAACTACTATGCTCCAGCTGCTGGGTGCTGTAGACCCAAAAAACGCCACGCCCCAGTCTTCAAGGCAGCCACCGTTCACTCCGTCAGCAGCAGCAGCAGCAGCAGCCACAGCCTCCATCAAGGATGAGACAGTTTCTAAACCTACAAAGGATGTCATAGTTGGGCTTAAGACAGATGGTTGACAGGGAGGAATAGGGGAACTGAGATTATCAGGTATTAACGTGGGTAAGAGCTTGGGGCCCACCAGCAGAGGTCACTGAACAATGGTTGGAGGAATAGGGGTGTTTTCCTGTAGGCCGTGGGGAGTCATGGGAGGCTTTTGAGCAAGGAAGTCTACATCTACAGCAAGTTAGCTGGGTGGTGGCACTAGGAGACGGTTCCTGCTTGTCTCTTGGGCCTATTTTGTGATGGGAGAGCTCCAGCCAGCTGGGGGAGGAACCAGAGGTCCTGTTCAGACGTAGACGTGAGTGGCCAGTGGCTAGGGCAGACGCAGAGAAACTTACACACCAAGGCAGGACCTCAGCCCTGATCCTCCCCTCCAGGCCACCTGTCTTTCCTCCCCTAAGAAGCCTGTCACCTCCCCCCTCACTTCAGCTTCTCTCCATCACACCAGAGGACCAGTGTCTCACTGAAGCTTGCCTCTCTGTGTAGACCATGACCACAGACAGAGAGGCAAGGGGCAGGAAGCCTGCCTCTGGGGCCTCAGGATGGAGGCGGAGATACGAGTCGGGGGGGGGGGGGAAATGATGTGACTGTCTGCCAGGTGCCTCATCAGGACCCCCAACACAGAGGCATGTGCCTGCATCAGGGGGAGGGGGGGCTGGAGCTGGAGGACCGCCAGCTAGTGACGTAGCGGTAACCAACCGTAGGGTGGTTACCATGAACCCACACACCCACCCCCACGCAGGCTTCTGCCCCTCCACCTCAGAGCCACTCCGGCTGAGGCACCTGTCTCTCACAGGTCCCAGTGGGACCCTGAGGGCCTTCATACCTCACGAGGACACGCAGGAACTCTTGGCCCATGCAGCAACCCTGACTCATAGGAAAGGTAGAGGCCTATCGGCTCCCAGGTGGGCTGGGCTCCCGTGCAGGCCAGGATCCCAGGCGCCTGGAGGTACAAGGAGACCTGGGAGGAATGTTCTCCTCCCTGGGGTTGAGGGTGGGGATGGAGGCCTGGCGCCTAGAAGCCCATCCAGCCATCCACCCTTCCTCCGAAATCTAGACACTTCCCCTATCAAGCGTGTCCTTTTTATAGACGTGCCCACACATTGCCAGGCCTTTTTTTTTTTTTTTAAACAGACCCTCTGGATTCCCCGTGAGAAACATTGAGACAAGGCACCGCTCCGGGGTCCAGACAATCCTTTCCAACGTGATCCTGTTTACGTTCTACTTTATAGAGACCCACAATGAGGCCCAGAGAAGGTAGGTCATTTAGCCCAGGCCCTACAGAGAGCAAACAGCACGCTATAGAAGCCTGGACTTGATTTACTTTCCAATCACCAGATATCACATAAGACATTTCCTTCTGACGGTGGAGGTGGTGGAACCCTATTATGTGACAGGGTTGAGTACAGAGGACCGTGGATTCACCACTTGACCTCTGACCTTTCTTGGGCGGCCTCCTGCACCTGGACTGGGCAAGCTGGCCTAGAGGAGCAGCACCCTGAGTTATTCCTTCTGGGATGAGACAAGAGGTCAGAGGGGAGGCAGGTGAGGGTTTGCGTTTCCAGCCCAGCTCACCTGGACCTGAGCAGGAGGATGGAGGAGGGTCACCTGATAGCAATTGTGTCCACCAAAGGGATTAGTGGAGAGCTTGAGAGAAAGTTCTGGATATCAATAGCTGGGCAATGACTAAGCCATATTACCTTCCTGAGCTCCAGTTTTCTCCCTGTGGAATAGAAGGCTATTGGACCTACCTCATAGGCTGTTCTGTGCTTCCTGATGCCCGCAGTGACTATGACCTGGCTGGCCATCAGAAGTCATGGCAGGGCCTGCCCTGGGGTGGCTGGCAGATGCTGGGAGTCACGCTTTCTACCCTGCCTCCTGGATACTCCTGCCCCCACAAAGACTCCCAAGCTCCTTTGTAAGTAGCAGAGAGAGCATGCCCAGACTCCCAGTAGCACCTTAAAGCCGGAACAAGAGCCAAACAACAGCCGTGGCTCCCTGTGACCTCTGTGAGGCTTTGGGAGCCTGCACCTGCGCGTGTCACAGTCTTCGCCCTCAGCAACACTTGGATAGAGCCACTTGACTGAAGATTTGCCTCATAAGTGTTTGTCTCCTCTCTGTGTGAGGAGGCCTGACTCCTCAGCAGGGACAGGTTAGAGATGCTAACTTGTGGAACAAGGCCCCAGCCTTCCCTAGGGTAAGAGCAGATGTTTGCCTCCAGCTGTTTGGCTGTTAATCAGTCCTCAGAGAGGGCGGCTAAGGCCTCCCCAGGGTTCCGCCTGACAATGGCTGAAAGTGGCTTCCAGCCTGAGGCAGAGGGCTAAGGCCTAGGGAGCTGCGGCCCAGGAGGCCCAAGAGGCATCTTCTCTCCCAAAAGCTAACGTAAGAGCCCTGGGGTCTGAGCCAGGCTGGTGGAGGAGGGGAATGCGGCCAAACCTGACTTCTTCCTCATTCTTTGTCTCCTGAGTCCCTCCAGTCACCACTTACAATGCCATGTTCCTCCCAGGGCACCCTAATACCCTTGAATGGCCAACCCCCACCAGCTATCTTGACCAACCCTTTCTCCCTCAGCTTCCTCCGTCCTGAGGACTTTTCTGGAGGGGTGGAGTGTGGGACTGTGGTTTCCATGGCCCCCCTGTGAGGATTCAGCCAGCCTTCACCTGGGTCCAGCGTGGGATTTGACTTCCCATACCTTACTATCTTCAAGGCAGAGAGCTCTGTAGGCAGCTGTCACTGTGACAGTCACTGCCATCCCAGCGCTTAGGGACCACATCCTATTTAGGATCTTAGATTCTGGGACTTAGACAGCTGCTACATTTTGAGTGTGGCAGGTGGTCAAGAGGACACCGAGACGAATGACTGGGGATTAAAGAGGTTTTTAGAAGAATTATAAGCCATGATCAGACAGAGAGGAACATCATGGCAGAGGCTTCAAGGAGAGTTGAGGCCACCCCAGGGCAGGGGTCTCTGAGAAGAGGCTTCACACACCTTTAATTCCAGCCCAGGCAGAGGCAGGTGGATGTCTGAGTTCGAGGCCAGCCTGGTCTACAGAGTTCCAGGAGCTACACAGACATCTCTCGAATGGGAGGAGGGACCGGAAGAGGGGAGAAGCAGTGCAAGAGGGAGGCTCTTAGACCTTTTAAGGAAGGGGAAGACTTTCCAGCAGGAACCCATAGCCAGGCACAATGGCTCCTGGCAGATATCAGGGAAAGTTGTGGAACAAGACACAGGGGGCCTCAATAAGTCCACTATGCCACCTTATTGGTGTCACCAACACCAGCTTTTGTGCAAGAGGCTGAATTGAAACATTACATTCTTGCAACCCACAGCAGCCCTGACAGGCCACCCGGAGCACCTGGCTTTCTCCTCTGCGGGGGCCTCCTCCTCCTCCAGCCTGGCCTTTCAGACAAGTGAGGCTTGAGTTCCTGACAACAAGGACTCTCTGTGACAGACTGTTCTGCTCAGGGCACCTGCTCTGGGGCATTCTGATCATGAGTGTGAACCCAGAGGGTGACCGAGCCTCACTCTAGCCCAGCCCAGCTGGATCCCTTCCCAGAGTGCGGTGGGATCCACTCAGATGCCGAACCCAGAGAGCATCAGGCAGGGTCCAGAGCCTGCAAAGGGCTGGGCGGTGGTGGCACACGCCTTTAATCCCAACACTTGGGAGGCAGAGGCAAGCAGATTTCTGAGTTCAAGGCCAGCCTGGTCTACAGAGTGAGTTCCAGGACAGTCAGTGCTACAGGGAGAAACCCTGTCTCGAAAAACAAAACAAACAAGAAAGAAAGAAAGAAAGAAAGAAAGAAAGAAAGAAAGAAAGAAAGAAAGAAACCAGAGCCTGCAAAGGACCCAACTTCAGGGCTGTGCCTTCCTCCAGGAGGGACGCTGGCAGGGTAGGCCACGGCGGGACAAGCCACTGAAGTCCCAAACTGTGTGGCCTACACACCCCCTCCCCTGCTCAACCTGGTACAGAGGGAGAGGCAGAGGGCAAACCGTGCAAGAAGCCTGTGTGGGGCTCCAGAGATGGCTGCCTCAGCAGGCAAGGGCGCTTGTGGTACACGCCGGTCCACCCGAGCTGGGCCCACAGGGAAGCAACTCCATAAACGTGTTCTTTGGCGCCTCTATAAATGTTCCTGCGCGCGTGCGCGCGAGTGTGTGTGTGTGTGTGTGTGTGTGTACACACAGTACACACAGTAAAAATTAATTAATTAATATTTTAAGAAAGCAGCCTGCTTGGTCTCTGATGAGGCCAGGGAGGAGGCTACAGGAACGAAATGTTTTAAGGGCCTACAGAGAGCCATTGGTACGATGGGGCCCCGAGAGCTACTAGCTCTGAATGGGGTATCTAGGGCATGTTCACACCCCCAGAGTATCACTGTACCATCCCAACTCTCCCTGCCCCACAGCAAAGGAATTATCCAGGCTTCTAAGGAGAAGGGCCAGGAGAGGCGAGGAGGGGCAGATTCCCTGAGCTCTTCCGAAGCCTGAAGTGGAGGAGGACGGGAAGGGTAGGGTATTCAGGAGTGGTACCCTGGAGCTGCTCACCTGTGGGGTTGAGGGTCTCCTATCCCTCCTGACATCCCTGTCTAACAGGAACCTGGGCCCTAGCCCCCTGGGAAAAATGGCCTGGCCAGTGATCTGAACAGGGGTACCCCTGTGCTCAACTCTCCCTAGCCTGGACCCCTCCTCCCGTTTCTGTGGTATCGCTCTCTCTAGCCCAACAGGGGTGGCCATCAGCTTCCCAAGCTGAGAGTCTCTTGCCTGGACTCAGGACCCAGAGGAAGAGGTGAGGAGGGGCAGGCCAAGCCCAGAGCTCAGTTTCCAGTCTGGTCATTAAAGCGTGATTGGAGGAAATCTTGCCTCATCTCCCAGATCCAAGCCCTCTTAGAGATTGGATATGGACTCAGGGAGGGAGGGGCGTTCCGAGGTGGGGAGGGATAAAGAGCTCTGAACCCCCCACCTTTAAGGGATCACCTGGCCCAGCCTCTCTGCTTCCCTCCCAGGCCGTGTCTTCGTTCCCCTTGGGTCCTTGTGGGTCTCTGGTTCCTCGTAACAAGGACCGGGACCCACTGTCTTTGTTCCCGAACCTGCCCCCCGCCGCTGGGTGCCTCCTGAAGGCGGAGCAGAAACACGTGGCTCTGCCAGATGTGGAGCGAGTGGGTATGTCCCTGGGCGCCGAGCCTGGCAAACAACTCCTGTGGCTGCAAGCCCAGGAAACAACAACCGGCTCGGCTCTCCACACCTGGTGCCAGGGGCCCAGGGACAGCCTCTAGGTGTCCAGAGCCCTATGATAAAGAACTGGGAAGCCACCCAGGGGAGCCTACTGCGCTCAGGCGTCTACCAGGGCCTGGCACCACCTACCGTCTTTTTCTTCCAAATCATGTTACTCCAGCAGGACCTGTTCGTTTTACAGTGGCCTCTCGCCGCGCCTCCTCATCTCTCTTCTTTGAACATTACTCGGCCTTCGGCCTTCCCAGCCAGCTGGGCTCCACATTTCCCTCTTCCAGGAAGTTTACCAGGATTGCCCAGCCCCTGCTCTGCTGGTTCACACTCCTACACACCTACTGACGAGTATAAGGAAGGTCCTTTTTCTTTTTCTCCTCCACCTCTTCCTCTTTTTTTTTTTTTTTTTCTTTTTTTGAGATAAGACTCCAGTAGCCCGGGTTGACCTCCAACTTGTAGCCAAGGCTGACCTTGACCTCTTGATCTTTTCACCTCTGCTCCCTAGTATTGTGATTACAAACATACACCCACCTGACACACAGGAGGGTGTGGCAGCTGGGCACTGCCCCTCAGATGCCCACAGCGCCTTTCCGTTGGAATCCCATTCCACACATGGGGTCAAACTATCTTCAAATTGACCAGAGACAGGGAGCGTTTAGGGTGAAGTATCCTCCCATTTATGGAAGACCCTGTGACCCAAAAAAGCCAGAGATAAATCCAAAGGTGACAACCTTGCAATGGGCCCCCGTCCTAGGCCTTCTGACCTCCCACGACCCAAGAACACCTGATCAGATCGAAGGTGCCTCTTCACCCTTGGTGTGGAACCGAACCAGAGGAAGCTCGGGTGTGGAGAGTAAGGGGACTGCAGGGCTGGGGCCAGGTGGCGGCCAGGTGGAGACTGAGGCAAAGTCACAGCCTGCCAGGAGCTGGGCACCGTGGGAACAGGCTGGGAGTGGTTCTGGACCCCGCACGCGGAGGGGGCGCCGCCGTGCTTACCGCAGGATTCCGCCCCTCCGAGGGCGCAGACAATGGGGTCGCTGTGCCCGGCGCCCCCTCCCCTGGTTCGCCGGCCCCCGCCCGCCCTCTCTCCCCAAAGCTGCTTTCAATTTAAACGCCTCCAACCAGCGGGTGCTGCCCCGGGGGGCGCGACCGCAGTGCCGAGCGCCCCTGTAATTTCCGCAGGGAGCTGACCGGCTCAAACGCGGCCCCGCTGTGCCCCGACCGCAGGCCCCGAGACCGGAGACGGCGCCCAGACAGCCTTGCCCGGGTCGTGGGAGCGCCACCGGGGCGGCATCCTCCGGGGCCCAGCCTCAGTGCCGCCTCCTCCAGGCAGTCCACCCTAGCCCATGGAGCCCTGCTCTGCCACCTATGAGGGTCACCAGCTGCTCCCTTTGCGGGAGAAAGTCACAAGGAAGAGGTCAGTTCCCCTGCAAATGTGAGATCAGGGTTGATTCTCTTTGGAGGAGGAGCAAAAAGGGATCCCATTAGGATCCACAGGGTCTGGGAACTCAAAGGATGCAAGCGGAAGACAGTGTGTTTATTAAACGTGTAATTCTGGGTTCAGAGCTAGAGGTTCCCTATGTAGCTCAGGCTAGCTTCGACTTTGCAGCCCTCTTCCCTTGGCCTCCTGAATTGTGTGTGTGTGTGTGTGTGTGTGTGTGTGTGTGTGTGTGTGTGTTTAAGCCATTGCACCCTAGATACATAAGATGGTTTTGTTTTGTTTGGGATAGGGTCTTATGTATTTCACACTACAATGCTCTGTAGACCAGGCTGGACTCGAACTCAGAGATCCACCTGCCCCTGTTTCCTAAGTGCTTGGATTAAAGGTGGGTGCGCACCACCGCTGCCCAGCAAGATTTTTAATAAAAACAATAAACTGGCTATTTAAATTATTATTTTATTAATTATGTTTTAATTATTCTCTTCTCCAACCCACATCTAGCTGTAGTGTGCAGCTCTCTCTCTCTCTCTCTCTCTCTCTCTCTCTCTCTCTGTGTGTGTGTGTGTGTGTGTGTCTCTCTCTCTCTCTCTCTCTCTGTTTCTCTCTCTCTGTTTCTCTCTCTCTCTGTTTCTGTGTGTGTGTGTGTGTGTGTGTGTGTGTGTTTCTCTCTCTCTCTCTCTCTCTGTTTCTCTCTCTCTCTGTTTCTCTCTCTCTCTCTCTCTGTTTCTCTCTCTCTCTGTTTCTCTCTCTCTCTGTTTCTCTGTGTGTGTGTGTGTGTGTGTGTTTCTCTCTCTCTCTCTCTGTTTCTCTCTCTCTCTCTCTCTCTCTCTCTCTCTCTCTCTCTCTCTGTTTCTCTCTCTCTCTCTCTAGCGGCCCCAGCCTTGCAGAGACGGCTCTGGCATGGGGTGTCTCCAGTAGAGCGGGTGGAGGACAGGGACCCCTGTCTGAAGGTCCTTCCACTCAGTGTGGCGCGCACGGAAATGACAGCTAGATACCAGGAAGAACTTTCTAAGTTGCTGGCCAGGGGAGTGTGTGTGGGCCCCAGACCCCCTCTGGCCTGAAATAGTCATCATGTCCCTTGGACCTCTGTCTGAGGCTCTGTCACCTGCTCTGCCACCATGGTACCATGAAGGAGCATCCTGGCTTAATGCCATGGTTGAGTTGTCCCAGGGACCTGAGCCCTTTGCTTACTGTAGCTCCTGGGCCTGTGTGGTGTAGATGGGAGCTCCTTCAGAATCCTCCAGTGGGCTCGTCTCTCTCTCTGTCTCTCTCTGTCTCTCTCTCTCTGTCTTCCTCTCTGTCTCTCTTTCTCTGTCTCTCTCTCTGTCTCTCTCTGTCTCTCTCTGTCTCTCTCTGTCTCTGTGTGTGTGTGTGTGTGTGTGTGTGTGTATGTGTGTGTGTGTGTGTGTGTGTGTGTGTATGTGTGTACTCAGCTGCTCCAGGGAGGGAGCTCAGCTGGGGGCTGTGGCTTGTCCTGAGTGTTCTGTTCTACCTTATTCCCTCCCCCCTCCCCGCCATGTCCCAAACACCCCTCTCTTTCCAGTCTGGCTGTTGTGGTGAAGCTAATCAGAAGTAATTATGGGGAAAGAAGGGCTCCTGAGAGGGACCCCCACAGAGACCACCTCATCCGCCCTGGACCAGCCCTGGTGGCCCTAGCCCCAAGGCCTCAGCCTGGCTCAGCCCTGCCTGGGTGCGGGTGTGTTGGGGGGTGGTGAACCCACGGGCACCTACCCCACCATCCATCCTCCCTCCCTCCCTCCCCGCTCAGCCGGAGCCACAGACTCTGCTCTCCTCTCTGTGGTTGCCTTAGTCCTCCCAGTCATTCTGGATTCATGTACTACTTCCCAAGCAACCCCTGTGAGCCAGGCTTACGTTGGACAAGGCATGGGGCCTGGTTCCTTCCCTCCCCGAGCAGACCTGGGTCAGGGTAGATGCTACAGAGGGCATTGGCTTAGAAGCCTCTGGAAAGGTGTCTGTCTTCCCGTGCTCTCTCTCGAATTCCACCGAAGCAGAGCACACCCTGAGCTCTGATCGGCTGTTGACTTCTGCCATCCTAAGCCCAGTCTCGACATTCAACCCACTGTCCCCACCTGGAGAGAAGATGCCAGGCCGGCCCTGCATGGCCTAACGTCTCAGAGCACCCGCCCTCCACAGCCTCTACCTGGGACACCCTGTTCTTTGCAAGGAGGGCCTCTTGCTATCATTTGGCCTCTGTCAGGTGCCCCTTTGGGGTTTGGGGCTCTCGGCTGGGACAGTGCTTAGAGACCACAGTGAGTGGTTTCATCCTTCCCACCTGGGAAGCTGGGCCCTGAAGGCACAGCACAGTCAAGCTCTGGCCTTCACTCTCAGTGCGATGGTTTCCGGAGCGCGCGCAAGCACGTGTGTGTGTGTGTGTGTGTGTGTGTGTGTGTGTGTTTTCCCCTGATGTCACACCTACAGGGCAGTACCAGACTCTGGTCTTTCCTCTGTCTCTTCACCATGCCCAGAAGGATAGACCAGCAAGCATCAAACCTCCGCCATCTTGCCTTCCTTCCCAGCCCTGCCTCAACAGCCTGGAACCAGGAACCGGATGGTGGCATGCTGTCGAGTGGGAGGGACCAACCAGCGGAGGTGCAGTTGAGGGTCTCTCTCTCTCTCTAATTTGCTTCTGATCCTTGATGTCCAGAGGAAAACAAACCTCCTTTGCCCTAAAGAATGCCAAGCAATAAACAGAGGTCAGTGCCCCCCTGCCCTGGAGGTGCCAAGGTGGTGATTAGGCTCGGGGGCACAGGCGGTGGGGGTGGGGGTGGGGAGGCTCTTACCCCGGGGCGCTGAGCTGGGCAGAGAAGCTGTGTGGTCTGGGTAAATGGGTGGTTTGTAGGTGGTCTAGGGGTTGAGTGAGTGTTTGGAAGGGAAGCTGGTAGAAGCCAGAGGAGGGGCGAGCAGGGAACGGAAGCCTCGGAGAAGCCTGGGCCACAGGACAGCCTCAAGACAGTGGGGGCATCTGGGCTGCCGCAGCAGAGTGCAGGCTCTCTTCCTAGGTTGATCCGAGATTCCAGGGAGCCTCCATCTCCCACTTGCTTCCTGGGCACGGGAAGGAGAGAAAAAAGGGGTGCTCTGGCAGGAAGGGGGTGCCGAGTCTGCTTCCTCTCCCCAACTGCTGAGCTCACTCTCAGTCAAGCCTCTCACTCCAGCGACAAACTCCTGAAAGCGGAGCCCCCTTAGAGCTTCCGGTCTGCTGTTGGCTCCTCCCCCACCCCACCCCCACCCCCAGGAGCCCCATGCACAGTTTCCACAGGACAGGCTGCCAAGGGTCACTGTATCCTAACTCCATCTCCCCAAGTGTCCTCAATGTCTCCATCTGTAAGCTGAGGATCATCCAGTACTTAACTGCCAGGACTCAATAAGGCGGCACAAGGTCAGGGTTAATGAAGTGGCAGTTACGGCAGTGACTAACACCCCACAAGATGCCCCTTGTGTCTAGAGGCATCCCAGGTCTCCTCCTGGTTATGGCTACCCGGAAGCTGGGACCTGGTTATGACCCTTCGCTTAGGGCCTGTGATGGTGGCTGGCAGGAGCTAGGGTGAGCAGGTCATGGGGCGGAGGTGGAACGGCTGGGAAGGTCCGGTGGCAACCTGCCCAGGCCCCAGGCACACTCCTCCTCCCTGGGTCTCACCACCTGCTGGCCACCTGTCCCTCCAGTCCCACCACAGGCCTGAACTCCACAGCCAGAGGGCGTGAGGGTACCCTGAGGGAAGGATCTGGAGGATGGGGACGCTGCTGGGCCCTCGCTGCGGGGACTGCGTCCTGGTCTGTCCTGTGTCTCTCTGGAACCTGTGAGGTTCTCAGAACGGGAAGTATTCCACAGTTCAGACCAGGAAACTTGCTGAGGCACGACTCACGACTCCTGGAGGCGGAAGGCTGTCAGACCAAAGGAGCCCTGGAGGGGAGGCTGACCCCCAGAACCTGTTCCAAAGGGGGCTAAGCTGGCATCAGATGTCAGCCTCTCACCTCCAGCTTCAACAGGGTCTCTCCATTTTGCTTGATTCAAGTTCCCCATTGATGGGAAAGTCCTGGGGAGGGAAGGAGCAGCTACTGTGAACTGGAGAACCTGGGAAATTGTCTGGTGGTTCAGGGGCAGCTTGGGTGGAGCAAGACCCGTCTCTACTTCAAGGTCATTCCCAGATAAGCTTCCCGTCCTAGCTCTCTTCCAGGCCTTCCAGCCCCTCCATTCCTCTGAGTTATCGGGTACATACAGAACGTGTGTGTGTGTGTGTGTGTGTGTGTGTGTGTGTGTGTGTGTGTTTACAGCAGCAAACAGTCATGGGAAAAGGAGTACTTTCTTCCCCCCATCTCTAGTCAGCTGGCAGAGCAGTCTGTTGGGGGGTACCCTGAGTATCTGGGACACCCAATTGCCAGCCCGAGGACTCCTAGAATCCCCACAGACCCTCTTTTTTTTCTGTGAGGAGGACCTATCTGAGGGAAGAGGCATTTGAGTCAATGTTCAGAAACTCTTCCAAGGTACCTGAGAAGGGACGGGTTTGGCAGAGGGCACATTTGGATGGAGAAAGAATAGAATTTCAGGAATATCCAAGAGACTTAACCCTTGTCTATCCTGTGCTTCTGTGCCAAACCCTGCGGAATACTTCTGGAACAGGCCTACTTCCTGCCTGAAGGGCGTTGCCATGCTTACTGGAGTTGGCACATTAGCACTTCGGAAGGGCGAAGCTTGCTGTAAAGGGCCTACTGTGTGCAAAGGTGGCATTCTAGGGGTGAATAAAGGAGTCATCATTTCCGCCCTCAGCGGCTCCAAGTCTTGCACTCATGCTCCTAAGATGAGAATCAGGCTAGGTCGGATGTGTCAAGAAAACAGGGTACAAATGGAGACTTCCATCCGACGGGAAGATATGGTCACACGTATGGTCACACGCACCCACCCACCCCAGAAGTCAAGGGGGGAACTTGAAACCTCTACCACGAGGTGCCTGTTGGGCTTCCAAGCCTTCTCCGAGACCCCACCTGAATGTGCCCTGTCCCTGTTCTAGCTTCTCCTGGAGTTACTAACAGCTGGCTGGTCTTATGAGAATATGTAAAGATATATTTATTTATGGGATTAGGGAATTAATCCTTCCCCACCATAACACCCTAAAAGCCAGGAACAAGCTCCTCGGTGTGGTGTGCCAGGGTGGTCGGCCGTGAAGACACACAGCAGGTCTGAGGTAAGAGGAGCTCTAGGATGTGGCCAGGGTTGAAGGGCGTGAGATGCAAGATGAGGACCCAGGCTGGCAAGGCACGCTGGCATCAGATCAGGGCAGCCTGTAAATGCCAGGCGATGCTGGGACTTTATCCTGCCGGCGGTGGGGAGCCATCAAAGGTTTCTGAGTGTAAGAGTGCATGCTCCGACCTGTGCTGGATTCTAGGATGTCTCTTAGTGCCGTGCGGAGGAGGGAAGGGAGGATGGGGGGGTGCTCCCTGGAGCTAGGGGGAAATAGCCACTGTTGCAATCATCTCAGGAACTGGTGAGAACAGGCCGGAGTAGGTCAGGAGAGAGGGGGAAACAGGAAACCTTCTCACCGAGAACTAACGCAGGAGCTGCAGAAACCACATCAGTGGCATCTGTGGAGAGAGACAGGGAGAGCACACTGAGGATTACTTGCAAGCCAGGCTGGGTAACTCGTGCCCATAATTCCAGCACTCTAGAGGCAGGGGGATTGTGAACTTGGAGCCAGCTCTGGCTACCTATTGAGTTTGAGGCCAATTTAAAGCTAACCTATGTAATAAATAACTTGCCATTTTCTAGGCCCTCCGTATTGGAGGTGGTGACACCTTGAGGCTAACTTGGCCTACCGAAGGCACGGTGTTGGAGGTGGGTATTATCTGTGAACCACACACAGAGCAGAATGTTCTCTCTGGTGTCTGTACAACAGAGCTCTATCTAAACCCAAACCCATGTCACCAGGCCTCATGGAAACCCCTCTCCAGGGTTCCTCAGCTCCCCCAGAGTGTGAGGCTCCTAGGGGCCCTGGGGAAGGAGCAGAGTCATGGAGGACTGGGGACTGTTAGCTCTGACCTTTGACCACCTCATTCCTGCCCCCTCATAGATAGACTAGAGGAGATGGGGCGCTCTGGCCGGGGCCCACTTCAGTAAGGGTTAATAATGAGATGTGATCTGGGAAGATTCTCTGGCAGGTAGGGGGTGGAGCAGGGGTTGGGGGGGAATTGCTGAACTTGAGGTTCAGAAGGTTTAGCCCCAAGAGCTTGGCTCTCTTCACCTGCCCACCACATACTCCAGTGCACAAGTTAGAACAAAAGGCTTCCCCGCGCTCCTGGATGCTTAGAACTCTAAACGGAACACTAAGGGAGGAGGCTCTGGATGTGGTGTGGACCATGAGCATGGCTCCACCTGCCAGTGTGCTGGGTCTAGCCACTTGGCAAATAAGACCTGGCTTCAGGACATAGGCTAGGGAAGAGGACCTCAGAATCAAAGATCTAGCCCTCCGCATTGAGGAGGGACACGTCACCCAGACCCAGAAAGCAGGAGAAGGCCCCAGGACCCCAGAATACCCTCACTCCAACTCTCTCTCTCTCTCTCTCTCTCTCTCTCTCTCTCTCACACACACACACACACACACACACACTCTCTCTCTCTCTCTCTCTCACACACACACACACATACACAATCTCTCTCTCTCACACACACACACACACACACACACACTCTCTCTCTCTCTCTCTCTCACACACACATACACAATCTCTCTCTCTCACACACACACACACACACACACGCACGCACGCACGCACGCACACACGCACACACGCACACACGCACACACGCACACACGCACGCACAGAGTTCACAACTCAGTAAATGCTCAGGTTGCCAAAGTTCTCACGGCAGATGCTGACAAAGGTGGGACATCAGCGCTAAGCCTACCTCACACCACACCTAGCTCTCAGAGCGCCCCAAACTGGCCTGGGGTCTGGGGCCAGGGGGTTGTCTCTCAGGAGAGTGGCAGTCAGGATGACAGGAACCCAACACCCGCTGCCCTGTCTCCTCTAGCCTCTATCTGTGAGGGGGCAGGAATGAGGTGGGTAAAGGACAGAGCTAACAGTCCCCAGTCCTCCATGACTCTGCTCCTTCCCCAGGGCCCCTAGGAGCCTCACAGTCCGGGGAAGCTGAGGTACCCTGGAGAGGGGTTAACTAGAATCTCCTCTCCCTCTTAGTGTACAGCCCAGGTGTCTGCCCGAGAATCCACTTGGGGGCAGAAGAGGGGCTGCTGGAGCTGACTGCCCCAGCCTCCACTGCAAGCTGTCATTCCCTACCCTGGGGAGAGGGGTGGGGGACACGGAACTGAAAGCCTATTGGCGGTTACTACACTACCAGCTGAGCTGACTCTTCTGCTCTTAAAATGAAAAGGGATGTAAAGCTTTCTGGACTCTGCCTGTGCTCGCTTCAGCTGAGCTTAATGGAGAGTCCTTCTGTTACTGGGAGGCCTGTTCCCAGAGCAAAGTGCGCGCCAGGGTGGGGTGGGGTGGGGTGGGGGTCGAGGAGGCGGGGTAGGGTGGGGGGAGGATCTGCGGCCACTGGGATTCCCCAACTCCAGCACGCTGAAGCCTCTCCTAGCCTGCCCATTCAGGCTCCATGCCTAGTGCACCTCCAGGTCAGCGACCACCCAGCAGCCGGCGGCGGCGGCAGTGAGGGGGTGCGGGCAAGAAAGGGTTAATCTGGCAGCGCCTTTCATCAGCAGCTTGGCTGGCTCCCAAGGCCCACAGGCTGGGTACCTGGGCGCCTACCTCGCCTGTGGGGCGGAGACGTGACCACAGGGCAGCCCTGCCGTCTGCATTCCTCCCAGTGAGTGACAGCCTTGCGGCCACGCCCGCTGCGGAGGAGGGGCAGGGGGGCTGGTCCACCGTGGAGTGTGTGTTGGGGTGTGTGTGGAGGGGTGCCCTTGTTGCTGAAAGCCTGGGCCTGGAGGGGGCTCTGTGAAGGGAGAGAGATCAGGACGACTGAAGAGCCAGGACACTGTCAGAGCTCTGAAAGGTGCCAGTGCGCGCTCTCCCAGATCGAGGAGAGACTAGGCATGGCCGGAAGTTCAGGGCTTCCAGTGAGATGTCGCCACAAGATCAATCCAGCCAGGCCTAGGCCCAGGGCCCTGGGATGGGCTCTGTTCCCAACGTCCTTCCTCTCTTCCACCCTCCCATGACACGGTGGCTGGATGGCTATCCTCAATTCCTGGCCCCTGAACTCACCAGCTCTGGCCTTTGATCTCTTCTGGACCTGTTGGTGCAAACAGGAAGTTGCCTTAGGCTTGAAGCAAACTTCAACAGGGTGTAAACAGGCGGGGTACCCATCCTGAGGCTGCTCCTCCAGGAGAAACTGGGTGAGACTGGGCTCCAAATTGGAAGCCAAGGTGTCCCGAGAGGATATACCTTCTTTCACCACCGGGGCCAGGGGGCTCCCCGAGAACATCTGGATTGCACAGGGGCCTTTGTAGAGCAGTACAGTTCCTAGGGTGGATCTCTCTGGGACGTACAGCTCCCGGGCCCAGCACCAGTTCCTACACATTTCCAGGCTTCCTCCTGGGAGCCCAAATTCGCTTGAGGTCATCTTGTCCACGTAAGCACTCTAGAAAAGGGGGCTGAGTGACCCAGACCTACGATTTACAGCGTCTGGTCTCAGCAGGAGAGAACAGTGCCTAGCTTGCCTGAGGCTCTGGATTCACACCTGAGTGTCCTTAGACCCACAGTAAACTAGAAATGGATTCTTTGAAACCATTCTGGCTCCACCGATAGGCCGAGCTCAGCCCAGCTTGCTGTCTCTCTGGGTAGTGTCTAAGGGTCCTGTGTCCATGCAGAGACACACTTCAGAGAAGCTGGAGAGAGGGGGCCGGTGAGGCTGCAGGATCGGGGTTCTCTTTTCTCTTCTCTTTTTTTGTTTTGTTTTTTTTTGTTTGTGTTTTTTTGTTTTGCTTTGGTTTTTGTTGTTGTTGTTGTTGTTGTTGTTCTGAGACAGGGTTTCTCTGTGTAGCCCTGGCTGTCCTGGAACTCACTCTGTAGACCAGGCTGGCCTCGAACTCAGAAATCTGCCTGCCTCTGCCTCCCAAGTGCTGGGATTAAAGGCGTGCGCCACCACCACCCAGCCCCGGCTTGCTTTTTAAAGCCCGTTTATGTCGCCTCTCCTCCATTTTCCTTTCCCGGAGGCCAATATAAACCAAGGCTGAAGTTGGCTTTAATGTCCACATTTTCTGAAGACCTCTCTGCCTTTGCTATTCTGCCTAGGTAACCTCTTCCTCCTCCTCCTCCTCTTCTTCCTCCTCCCTCTCCTCCTCCCCCTCCACCCCCTTCTCCTCCTCCTGTCTGAGGGAATGGAGTTCACAATAGGCTTCCTAGAAGGGCCAGCAGACAGCCAGATGCCATGGACAGACCTTACTCCTAGTCTCAAGACAAGCTGTCCACCCATGCCTGCACAGCATATGCTTGTAATCCCAGCATTTGGGAGTGGAGGCAGGAAGATCAGGTATTCAAGGTCAGCCTTGGCTGCAGAGTGAGTCTGAGCCTCACTCTGTCTCAATCAATCAAATAAATAAATAAATAAATAAATAGGGAAAGAAAAGAAAGCAGACTGCTTCTTCAGAGCAGAGGACTCTCAGGCAGGGGTCGACAGCCAGAAGACCCTGCTTCTCTCTCCTCTGACTCGGCCCTGGGGCCTCTGACTCCACCTCCGTTATCCCATCTCTAAAATGGGATAATAGCCCCAGCAGCCAAACAGTGGGTGTCCTGTAAGTGCATCTGCTAATTAGAGGTGGGTGGTCCGGTGGTCGTGGTGGGGGCCCTGGGGGGAGGGCAGGGTAATCTGGCCACTAGGATCGACCCCCAAGCCCGGTTCTCTGAATGAGATAAACCACCCAGCCCCAAGCAAGAACATCCTTCCAGCATCCCAAGCATGACCCTGAAAAAACAAGGACAGCAGAGGGCCGGGGACATACTAACAAAACACCAGGCTGCATCCACGGAGGGACTGACACCGGCAGAGGAAAATGCCTGCCACAGAAGCCTGACAACCTGCGCTTGATCCGCAGGCCCCACGTAGTGGAGGGAGAGAGCCAAGGCCAGCAAGCTGACCTCTGACCTCCACATGTGTGTGCACACATACATGATAAATACATGTAATTAAAAAAAATTGTAAACAGGCAGCAAGGGGGAAAAAACTGGTTTTCCCTCCATCCCTCTGCCTGGCCTTTGAGGCGTGGGTTTAGGGGACAGTGACCAGCCGTCCCAGATTGCCTAAGAGAGTGCCCTGGCTTTCTTCCTGAAAGGCTCACGTCCACGTCCTAGACAACTCTTCGTTCTGAAGTGAACTGGGATGGCCGCTGACTTCTCGAGGCAGTTTGAAGCCTGGAGAAGATACAGGGCGCAGAGGTCTGTCCACTCGGCCCGGTCTTCTACAAGGCCCGCATGACCGTGAAAAATGCTGGAGGCCCAGAATGCTTGCTCGGCTCGAGCCCCAGAGATGTGACATCAGGACAAGGCAGTTCACCCTCCGATGCATAGAGGGCTAGGGCCTCTTCCAGCATTATCCAGTGAGACTTCGCATCCAGGGACTGTTGTCAATATACATGTGTGCAAGCACACACACACATGGATGTACATGGATGCATTGGATGCATACATACCTCACCACATACACACTACACATATATCCGTGTACACCTTACAGGTACATAAACATCTGTGTGTGTACACATGTGCGCGTGTGTGTGTGTGTGTGCGCGCGCGCGCGCACACACACACACACACACACACACAGAGAGAGAGAGAGAGAGAGAGAGAGAGAGAGAGAGAGAGAGAGAGCAGAGCCTGGGGACTCCTGGCCAACCAGGCAGCACCTTAGAGGAGGCCAGCCCCAGGTTGCCATCTGGTGGTAATTCCTCAAGGAGGAGACTTGCCCAGGTGACCCCTAGGTCGGACTCCTTTAAACAGCACCAAATTGCCTTTGACACAGGCAACCTGGGGTCACTGCTGGGGGAGGAAGACCCAAGACCTTGAAGGCCACACCCCTGTACTACCTTGAAGCCATTTCTGGGCTGAGCCTTCCAGCTGCTCAGCAGCCTTGCACGAGCATTCCCGAGGAGTGGCCGCATCAGAGGCATTGTGGGAGGGGGGTGGGTGCAGGAGGGGCGAGGAAGTGGGAGCGAGCCCTCCCTCTGCGTGCCCGGCTGCTTTCTTTCAGAAAACACCAGACCCTTGCCTCGTCCACACCCAAGGTTCTGTCAATCTCAAAACGTTACTCTCCGTCGTGGTGCAAAGAGAGAAGCCAATGGTGACCCAAGGGAGACCCAGGCAGGATTGCTCAGTGGAGTCCCCCCCTCCAACCGAGGTTTGGCTCTGGGTGCTTTGCACACAGCACAGAGATGAGACAGACAGGTGTCTGGACCCGCGGGGAATGTGGCATTGCTCAGCTTGGGCCTCACAGCGGGGCGAGCAGCCTGGCCTTGGGCCTCTCACTCACAGCCAGGCCCCCCAGGCTGGCCAGGGAAGCTGTCAAATCCCCCACTCCAGAGACAAATGGAGCCGTCAGAGAAAATGGCTTGTAATGGGGAGCAGGAGCCAGGCTGGGCCGGGCCGGGAGAGGCCTCTGCTGGCCAGATGTGAATTCTTCACTAATCACACCAAATTGGCCCAATTTGTTCCCTGACACGTGTGGGGGGGGTGGGGGTGGACCAGCTTCGTCTTTCTCCCACCCGGGGTTCCCTCCCTCCTGCATGGAAACACTTTTGCCAGCTGACAGCCAAGCTGTGGGGAAGGGTGCTGAGACCTTCCTCTCTGGAGACACAGGAACTGGCTCGGGCTTGCCTCTCCTCTGTCACTGTCAGCCCCGAGCTCTGGGTGCTGATGTCACACTGTTTCAGGATCCTGGGGAGAAGAGAGCTGGGGCATCTGTTCTCCGCCATCGGAACCAGAGAATTAGAACCATCTTGGGATGCGCAGAGAAGCCTTCTGGGAGAGACACGGGGATACTCAGGGCAAGACCGTGTCAGGTCTTAGGAGCAGCAGCTCTTTTCAGGTTCCTCACAGACAGAGCCTCACAGACTGGTGAAGAGGCCAGAGCTCATTAGCCAAACCCTGCTCTTTATTTATTTTTTTTTTTAAGCTAAGGGCTCAGCCCAGGCTTGCCTTGAACTCACAGCCCGCTGCGCCTCAGCCTCATAAAGTACTGGGATTATAAGCGCACGTCACCCTACCTAGCTTACCCCTTGAGTTCTTGCTCCAGAAACCCATGCTGTGGTAGACAGTGTAGCTCCCTGCCGGAGCTCCTGTCTGGCATGTGTGAAGCTCTGGACTTGATCCTCACGGCTGAAAAAAAAAAAAGATGAAAAGGAAAAACCATTTGCTGATGGCTCAGAGCGTGGCAGGAAGGCTGCTATGGCGCACACACACACACACACACACACACACACACACACACACTGAGCAGACTAGAAACACAGAGATCAGGGTCAGACAGGCAGGGCGTGAATGGCCTTGCCCCTTTATAACATCTTCCTGTTTTATACCAGGAAGGGGTGCTCGGCAGGCCTAGGGGTGCCCGGCAGGCCTAGGTGCTGGGGCTCACCCTTTCTAAGCTCCCTCCTCACAGAAGCAACCTGAAGGCGGAAAGCTGCGGGCCAATATGTGTGAAGCAGCTGGAATACAGAGAAAGCCAGCGGATCCAGCCAGGGTCACAACAGTTTAAGCGTGAATCCTGGGACCCAGGGTCTAAGAAAGGGGTGCAGTGAACCTACTCTTATGTATGGAGTCCCCACTCTTGGAGAGGAGGTTGCTGGGAAGTGACCAGCCTGGGGCTATTGACCCTTGAGGACAGAGTCAGAGACCCAGAAGTCTTAAGGCCCAGGCTAAGGGGAGTGAGGCTGAGTCCTGCTCCCACCCTACCCTCCGCCCTGTACCTGGGGAAAAGGCATAGGACTGGGGCTAAGGTAGAGGCCTCCGGGCTCCAGGCAGGCTAGCTCTGGGGAAGAAAACACCTTTCATTTTTCTGCTCCTGTCCTGCTGCTGTCCCCTACCTCAGGGTGAAGCCATTCAGGACTTTCCCAGTTCACCTTTCACCCCAGCCCAAAGCTCCAGCAGGCTGGCCCTGTTACCCCTGCCCTCCTTTAGAGCACTGCATCCTAGTGGGCTGCTGGGAGTGGAGCGTTGGCTTCTGGGAGAGTGGAAAGGCGCCTGGTGTGGCGAGACCCTCTGACCAGGCCAAGTAGGACTCGCTGTTCCTGAGGGAAGGTAACCGGCCCAGGGGGAAGAAGCCAGGGCTGTGGGAGAAAAGGCTGGGGACAGAGACGGCATGGCTGACACACCCCCTCACCCAACACTGACTTGAGTTCTCTAGAAGAGAAACATCCCAGGCAGATGTTATGGCACATTTGTGTGGTTTGGGCAAGCGTATCAAGGGTTCAAGTTTATTCTCAGCTACATAGTGAGCTCTAGGCTACGGCAGACTGTCTAAATAAATAAATACATAAATACATAAATAAATAAATAAATAAATAAGAAGGAAGGAAGAAGAGAAAAACATAAGAATCCCTATGACAAACCCACCCTACCCCAAGTGACAATGCTGCTGCTACCCTAAATCCAGGCACTTGCCTTTGGCCCTATCTAGTCCTCCCTGGGTAACAGAGTGCCCCCTCTTGGCAGGGCCATAAACTGGATTCCAGAGAGTCAAACACAGACTCAGTTCCTCAAGAGGAACGTCCTGAAACACTAAGCTTTTCCCTCCTTTTCTCTGTCTTGCCCCCCTCCTTCCTGTTCTCCCTATTTTTATGTATCTATCTGTTTTCCATTTGGGGAGACAGGCTCTCACTCTGTAGCCCAGGCTGACCTCATGGCAATCCTGCTGCCCCAGCCCCACCTGGGTTCCTTTTATTGATTTTTCCCTGAAAACAAACAAACAAACAAACACAAGACCACAAGATGTTACCATGCAGCCCTGGCTGTCCTGGAACTTACTCTGTAGACCAGACTGCCTTGAGCTCACAGCCCCACCCCGCCAGAGCGCCCGGGATTACAGATTTTCACCACCATGCCGTGTCCTCTGCCTTTCTGTTAGAAACGCCTTCTACCTGTGAGTTTCATGCCAGGTTCTAGCTGATGTGTGGACCCACCTTCACTAATAGGCTTCTTTCTCAGGCCCAAAAGTCACCATGACCTGGGTCTGGATTCTAGTTCTGCGACTGTCACCTAGTTTTATGTCACCGTGAGGTGTGTAATCTCTCTGGACACCCGTTTCCTCCTTTGTGAGTAGTAGGAAATGAACTTCAGATGACTATGAGAGCAGCAGAAACTCGTATAGGCCGAGCTCCGAGGGACCTGCTCCACGGGGTACTAGTTCAATAGTAGTAGGCACACTGGGTATGTCTGACCCAGCACTCAGAAGGCTTAAGGCAGAGGGTTGAGAGTTCAAGACAAGCCTGACTAGTGTCAAAAGAAGAAAGTGGAGGATGAGGAGGGAGGAGTAGCAAAGAGGAAAAGGAGGAGGGGGAAGGAGGGGGAAGGAAGAAAAGGAGGAGGCAGAAGGAGGAGGGAGGAGGGGGAGGAGGGGGAGTGAAGAAGCTGGTATGGTAGCAAAAGCCCATAATCCCTGCACTTGGGAGGTGGAGGCAGGAGGTTCATGAGTTCAAGACCAGCCTTGAATCTTGGCTGCCTAACAAGTTCAAGGCTGGTACGGGACTCATTTTCAAATGCATGCATGCACGCACACGGATAGACTTAAAGGAACTTCTATTTATGTTTTGTTATGTTATGCTTTCATTGCAGATCCTCAGACAACAGGAATAGGTGGCCTCCAACAGTGCAGGGACTCTTTTCAGTTGTGTATGGATGTTTGTACAAATGTAGAGTCCAGAAGCTAATGTTGGGTCTTTTTTTGTCAGTTTCTACTCCTTCCTTCCTTCCTTCCTTCCTTCCTTCCTTCCTTCCTTTCTTTCTTTCTTCCTTTCTTCTTTCTTTCTTTCTCTTTCTTTTGTGTATGTTTTTATGAGGTCTGGGGAGAGGTCTGTATCTTTCCTTGTCAGTTTCTACCAACCTATTAATTCATTCATTATTTATTATTATCATGTGTGTGTGTGCGTGTGTATGTGTGTGTGTGTGTGTGTGTGCACGCGTGTGTTGATGGGGTCTGGGGAGAGACCCGGAGCCACACTATGCTTGTAGAGGCTCCGGGGAACAGCTTTGTGGAGTCTGTTGTTTCTTTCCACCTTGATGTGTGTTCCAGGGACTGACCCCGATCGGGTTCCTGGGATTATGTGACAAGCGCCTTTACCTGCTGAGTCATCTTGCCGGCCCTACCTACCACTTCATTTGTTTGAGACAGGGTCCCCTCCCCCTGACCCCCCCCATCTGCTTCCTGAGTCCCGAGATTAAAGGTCTGTGACAACGCCTTTGTTCATCACACTTTTTATGTATTTGTTACTTTGGGGTGTGTGGGGTACGCGCACACCCCCGGGTGCACAGATGCACACATCTCATGGCTCTACAAGTCATGAGAGTTAGTTTCCTTCTTACACTGCGTAGGCTCCGGGGATGGAACTCAGGTCGTCGGGCTGGATGGCTCCTGCCTTTTGCTCTCCAGCTGGCGTGTCTGAGACAGGGTCTCCCACTGAACCCTTAGCTGGCCACTTAGGCTAGGCTGGCTGGCCAGTAAGTACCCACTTATTGTCACCTCCCAGCGCTGGGATTACAGACGGGCGCACCTAGCTTCTAAGTGGGTGCTGGAGACCACCCACCCTCCAGCTTACGCTTGGGCAGCAAGCACCTTATTACTGAGTCCTCTTCCCAGCACAAGGGAAACATGTCTGAGGGCTTTCCTCCAAGGTGGGCAACAGCCAAAATTCTGACCTGTCGTGTTTATTGTGAGGACAAAGGGAGGTAGTCTAGGTGAAGATCAGAGAACGGGGGCTTGTGCTCCCTGAGACTTCAGCGAGCATAACTATCATCAAACCAGAGCTGTTTTGCCCCCCACACAAGGCAGGACCCTCCTTTAGATGCTCCAGTTTACATAAGTTCACCAGGCTTGAACACTGCCCCACTGGCCCACTGCCCTCCCCCCCCGGGGTCCCTCCTCTCTTCTCAATCTGATTGCCCCACCCCCCTGACCTTTCCCAGGAGCCGTCAGCACAGTCACCCATAGCCATTCTCACCAAGACCCAGGGATGGCAGACAGTCCGGTTCCACCCAGAAAGGCTGGTGATGGCGACTGACTGTCTCCAGGACTGACCCTCTTGTTGTCCCTGCCCTGCTGGCAACCTGTGACCTCCTCCTCCCTGTCTCTGCTTCTTCGTGCCACCCCTATGGCACCCTGCCACCTCTCTCTGTACCAGGCCTTGGGCAGAGCATTGGGTGCCAGAGCCGGCTGGTGCCAGCAGCTCGGGCCTCCTCTTGCCGAAACCTGCCACCTCCCAAGCCTGTGGTCACACAGTCATCCCCTTCCGCAGCCACTGGGGAAGTGCTAAGCTCCAAAGAGCTTTCCCTAGAAACCAGCACGCCCTCCTGCTGCTCTGATCCGAGGCGGGTACTGCCAGCGTGATACCAGGGGCGCTGCCCGGAATCTTTGCCAGGGCTCGGGCTCTGAGGTTAACATCCTCATTCTGGAGTGACCTCTGTCCCAAGAAAATGAAATACAGTGGGCTATCGGCCAACAGCTGTTCTCGGAGTTCAGCCTGGGGCGCCTCTATGAGCAGGCTTTGAGGAAAGGGTGAAGGAAGGTGTGCCTCGGCCCACGACTGCTTAGCTTTTACTGCAGGCTTGTGTTTTACCTGCTGTCTGTCTGTTTACATTTATCTATGCATTTATTTGAATAGGGGAGTCATACATGTGGGACAGTACCAATGTGGAGATCAAAAGGCAGTTTGCATGAGTTAATTCTCTTCTTCTATCATGTGGATTAGAGGATCATCAGACTTGGCATCAGACGCTGTCACCCACTGTGCCATCTTATCTATCTCTCTATCTCTATCTCTATCTCTATCTCTATCTATCGATCTATCTATCGATCGATCTACCTATCTATCTATCGATCTATCTATCTATCTATCTCCCCATCATCTCTCTATATCTATCTATATCATCTCTTTACCTATCTATCTGCCTGCCTGTCTGTCTGTCTGTCTATCTGTTATGGTTTTGCAAGACAGGGTTCCTCTGTGTAGCTCTGGTTGTCCTGGAACTCACTCAGTAGACCAGGCTGACCTTGAACTCACAGAGATCTGCTTGCCTCTGTCCATCCAAGTGCTAGGATTAAATGAGTGTGTGTGTGTGGTTTTTTTTTCCCAGACAGGATCTCTCTACATAGCCCTAGCTGTCCTGGAACTCTCTATGTAGACCTGGCTAGCTTGAAATTCACAAATATCATCCTGCCTCCTGAGCGCTGGGATCAAAGGCATGTACCACCACACCCAGTGACCTTAAACACCTGATCTTCCAGCCTCTATCTCTCTAGCGCTGAAATTATGGACATACACCACACTGTGCCCAGTCTATTCATTACCAGGGCTTGAACCCAGTGCTTCATGCCCAAGAGGCAAGCACTGTACCAAGCCAGGTACCTCTTCAGCCCTTCTGTCTTATCTTTACTGTGAAAGCATATTTATGTATACTTTATATATAAAGATATTATATATATATATATATATATATATATAAGTATAGTATGTATAGCTTTTACTTTTATGTTGTTTCCAAATGCGCTTTAATAAAAAGAGAATCTTCTAAAGCAATTTCTATGCTGTTTTTTTTTCTTGAAAATCCCCTTAGGTACGTCACATTGTTCAGAAGTCTCCTGGTCTACACCAGGGGCTTATAACTGAGATGCAACCCTAGAGGAGAAGAGCTGGCCGGACAAAGTGGGCAGATGGGTGGGCGATACTGAGGGAAATTGTGGTATCTTTCCTTGGGTAGGACCTGACCATCACTTCTTCCATCAAACTCTGGACCTTTCTCTAAGATCAGTGCTCCCACCCCTGACTCCCAAAAGGTCCCGTGATTCTCAGGTTTTTCCACAGTGTAGATAACCACGGCTTCGAACACACCTCGGTGTTCCCATTTCCAGCTGATCCAAACCTTTGTTCCCGCCCAGAGAGGAGCCCGTGGCATTTCCAATCCTGGGGAGGACCGAAAAGGAGGGTGGCACACCCTCTGTCCGCCCACACAGCATCTTTCCTCATCTGCTGTCACTCCACACCTCGGTGTCCTCCTCTGTAAACTTGCGGGGTTCAACTCAGGTCTAGAAAGATCCCCTCCCACAGCCAGCAACCCAATCTCCTGGAAACTGTGGGCTTCCACAGAAAACCAGACTCTCCACACACCCTAACGTTCTGCCATTTTTTTCTTTTCTTTTTCTTTCTTTCTTTTTTTTTTTTTTTCTTCTTTTTTCGAGACAGGGTTTCTCTGTATAGCCCTGGCTGTCCTGGAACTCACTCTGTAGACCAGGCTGGCCTCGAACTCAGAAATCCACCTGCCTCTGCCTCCCAGAGTGCTGGGATTACAGGTGTGCGCCACCACCACCAGGCTCCTGCCATTTTTTTCTACAGACACTTACTGTGAAGTAACTACATGCTCTGCCCCGTGCCGGGGCTACTTGTAAGACAGCACCAAACGTAAGACCCTGTTTGGGAGCTAACCTCTCTCTTTGACGGGCAGCCGGACAGGACTAGGTTAGGGATTGCTTCTTGAGGCTGGGGATGGGATTCTGTTTTTACAGCGTTAACCTGGCATGCACAAGGCCATGGGTTTGCTCTCTAGCACTGTATAGACTGAATGCGGTGGTGCACACCTGTAACCCTGAGCTCCGTAGACAGGGGCAGTTGCATCAGAAGTTCAAGGTCATCTTTGACTACATATTGCATTTGAGGCCAGCCTGGAATATGTGAGACCTTGTCTTAGATGATGATGATGATGATGATGATGATGATGATGATGATGATAAATAGTTTAATCATTCCTGACATAGGGTCTCCCTGTGTAGTCGAAATTGGCATTAAACTTTGAATTCTCCTGCTTCAGCTATCTATATCATCTCTTTACCTATCTATCTATCTGTCTGTCTGTCTGTCTGTCTATCTGTTTTGGTTTTGCAAGACAGGGTTCCTCTGTGTAGCTCTGGTTGTCCTGGAACTCACTCAGTAGACCAGGCTGACCTTGAACTCACAGAGATCTGCCTGCCTCTGTCCATCCAAGTGTTAGGACTAAATGAGTGTGCTTTTTTTTTTTTCAGACAGGATCTCTCTACATAGCCCTAGCTGTCCTGGAACTCTCTATGTAGACCTGGCTAGCTTGAAATTCACAAATATCATCCTGCCTCCTGGGCGCTGGGATCAAAGGCATGTACCACCTTTGGTACACTAAGGTCATAAATGTGTACCTGGTTTAGTCCCAACACTAGGGAGGTAAAGTCAGGTGGATGTATCTCCATGTGTTCCGGGCTAGCCAGGGCTACACAGAAAAACTGTCTCAAAAAAAGAAAAGTGTGTGTGTGTGCGCGTGTGTATGTGTGTATATGTGTGTGTATGTGTGTATATGTGTGTATGTGTGTATGTGTGTATATGTGTGTTATGTGAGTATGTGTGTATGTGTGTATATGTGTGTGTATGTGAGTATGTGTATGTGTGTATATGTGTGTATGTGTATATGTGTATGTATGTGTGTATATGTGTGTGTATGTATGTGTGTGTATATGTGTGTGTATGTGTGTATATGTATGTGTGTGTATGTGTGTGTGTGTGTGCTGTATGCAACATTCTTGTCTATATTTTCCTGGTTGCTTTCTTCTTTTCTCACTAGAATATCTGCTCACAAGAACAGCGACCTTATTTGAGGTTATTGTTGTTGTTACTGGATCCACAGTTCTTGTGTCTAGAATAAAGACTGGCTCTCAGTAGATATTGGAGAAATATTCCCTAAATTAGCCTCTTTTCTTTTCCCCAGGACATTTTACATCCTGCACAGATATTTCATCTCGGGGCCACACCCCAGCCCTGGCTCTCTGAGATAAGGGTTTCTCTCTTTAGCCCAGATCCTCCCGCCCTCCATGTGTATCTCCCAAGCATGGCGGCCCCGAACTAATCCTGAGGAAAGTCTAGGTGAGGTTTGGAAAGGGAGCCAGCTGGTGCCTGCACAGTGCTTTTGCACAGTCACGGGCACCGGATAAGTGACATTAAATGAGAACTGTTATTATTAGACACACAGCAATAGGCTTCACTGATAAAGACTGGAATTTCTCAAGGAGGAAAGCAAGATTCAGCGAAAATTTCAAATATTGCTTCATGCGATAGATATTTCTGTCGCGTCTGTCATCCATCTTGATTAGAAAATGATTTACTTCACTGTGTTTGCTCCAAAAATTCAGCCTGCTCAGCAATTGTCAAGACTTAATCTGCTCCAGGCAGATCTCATCCACCCTGAGAGTGAGACTGTTTGCACCATTAATGAGGAGGGGGACCCCCCACCCCCCCCACACAAGCTGCTGGTTAAAGGAGGAAGAACCAGATCCTCTCCTGGGGAACACTTCGCGTGGATCCTCAAGCCTTGAGTCCTCTACACAGAGAATTGGGGGGGGGCGGATCTCCCCACTTAGTCCACAATCTAATGCTCACTTCAGGGGGTTTCCTTTTTCCGAGCAGAGGCAGACACCCTTGTGCCTGTTTTCTGGAACCTTCAAAGCAGGGAAGTCACTGGTGGCTGTCTCTCCCCCCCCTCCCCCAGGGCTACATGGACAAAGGCTACAATGGTCCTAACTATTCTGGAGGACCTGATCTGGAGATCCAGGTTCCTGACTTTGGCTACACTTCACTTACTTCACTTCCCCATTCACTTACTAAGACAACTTCATTCGGGGGCTGGAGAGATGGCTCAGAGGTTAAGAGCACTGACTGTTCTTCTAAAGGTCCCGAGTTCAAATCCCAGCGACCACATGGTGGCTCATAACCATCTGTAATGAGATCTGACAACCTGTTCTGGAGCGTCTGAAGACAGCTACAGTGTACTCACACATAATAAATAAATAAATCTTAAAAAAAAAAAAAAAGACAACGTCATTCAACACCCTAATTCACCAATTTACATTTGGGTAAACATCCTCAGAGAGTCAAGGCCAAGGGTTATAGACCAATCTCTGGGAGTTGGGTCATGTCAAAGTGATCAGAAACTGCTTCGGACACTTCCTCCAGGCTGGCTACGCGGGTTGGGGTTGCGTGGGGGGGGGGAGGGAGGAATAAAGAGTCTATCTCAAAACTGGCATGGCTAGGGCAGCCGAGACGTGGACACAACGCTCCTGGCCTTGCCGGACAGGCACGGCAGGGAAGAGGCCAGTCTTGCGGTCCCGGGTTCGAGCCGGGACAGTCGCTGCGGTAGATATCCGGCGGCGACGATGGAGCGCGACGGAGGGGGGAGGCGGCGGGAGCAGGCTCCCAAATGGCCGGGTGGGACCCGCGGGGCGCGGCCCCGCCGCCTAATGGTTTTCCGAGGAGCCCCGGGGATTAGAGGTCGCTCCCCTCGGGATGTGGCGGCGGGCCAGGACTAGGTTAGGGACTGGGACTCCGCACGTGCCAAGAGGGGTGGGTGGAGTCAGGTGGCTTTTGTGCTAAGCCAACCCGCTGTGCACAGAGACGGCGGGGCGGGCGGCGCTGGGACTCCTCCTAAAGCTGCGAAGGTTCTTTAGTGTCGCTTAAGACCCGAATCCATCTGCGGAGCCAGGAAGAGAGACTGTGAGGAGCACGCTGGCGAAGACTGGGGTTGAAACACCGCAACCTGCGTGTGCTGACGGCAAGCTGTGGGGGGAGGCGATTCAGGAGAATCTGCCTCCATTCGGGTTCACCACTCTGGCCAGCCCACGCCCCTCCTCATCTTGCTAGGCTCCCGACTTTAAACCCTCTATTTCTTAGCTCTTGCTCATCTCCCCTTAGGCTCCTGTCAATCCCGGCAGACCCCAGCCCCAAGCTCCAAAGGGATTGTGGCATGGGGGGCGGGGAGGATGGCCCTGCTCCAGCCAGGCCCAGGCCTGCCTTTCCACCCTCAGCTGCCCTTAGGCAAAAACAGCTTTATCCCGAGAGGACCCCCAAGCCTTATAGGGGAGGCGACCTAGAACCGGGGCTGGGCTTTGAACGCAGCAGGATAACTTCAAAGGGCGGTGGGTGGGGTTGGCGCCTGGTCACAGGTGCCACTCAGGGTGGGCCAACCTGCCCAACCAGGTCAGGGCCTGCGCTGCTGCACCCACCCTCCCGCCCAGAACATCACAACAGAAGCCTGACAGCAGCCCCACCCACTAGAGATGCCCCAAGGGCACCAGCAGAAGACCTCGGGAATCCCAGATCCCGACACCGGGGGTCAGGTCTTCCTTGTGGCCTCTCACTCCCCAGCCTGCAAAACGTCTGACCCTACATGTGCCCGTGGAGTCCCCTAACTAGGGCAAACCACTTGGGTCCCAGGGCCCCAGGGCTGCTTGATCTGCCCAAACTTCCTCCTGTCACGGTCTCCGCCTCCCTGAATCCTTAGGAAACACAGGGGCAAGCGAGTCCCTACCTAGCTCCACCCCTGGATTATGGAATCCCTGGCGCTGAGACAGGGAGCCTCAGCCCAGAGCACAGGCTGTGTCAAGAGAGCGCTGGAGGTTCCTGCACAGCCTTGGTACTCAGGGCTGGAGCTTAAAGACCGAGATGTGTCCCTTCACCCTGTGGGCTAAAAGCTGGGCTTGCACACCTGAGAAAGGACAGTGATATAATTGCATCTACTGTGTAAGACCGTCGTGGGGCTCAAATGACCTGGTATCCAGCAGGCACTCGGCAAGTGGCAGTTGTCATGGCTGCCCGCATTATTATGAGTGACTGCATCTGTAGACCCATATATGCCTTGCAGGAATCCGGCCTCTGCTCTCCTCCCGCTGGACACCACCTGCTTGGCCTCCAGCATAGTCCATACTCGGCAGACTGAGCCACCCCGGACCAGCAAGGACTCCAAGCCCCCAGGGAAAGGCAGGAACGGGATGGTAGTGAGCATTTGACTCCTGGACTCGAGGGTCAAGGCTCGCCCAGGAAGGAGAGGTTCCAGAGAGAATCCTCGATGATGCTCTTCCAGGGGTGGGTGTGGGTGGGGCACTGGCAGAGACGGGCTGGGTCCGGGAAAGCCACGTCAGGCTGGTGGGTGCACTCTACCAACAAAATGTGCCGGGTGCGCTGCACACTAGGCTGGTGCAGGTCAGAGATGGAGCCAGGCAGGGTGTCGGCGTGGGGTCCCTGCATCTGCAGGGGAGCCGCCTAGAGGCAGGCAGGTGTCAACTGGACAGGAAGGATGGCCCAGTACTGGTTGGGGAAGCAAATACGGGTGGGGAGGTAGAACACCCCGCCCCCAATCCCCGCACCTCCAAAGAAAGAGGACCAGGTACGAAAAGTAGTCCCTCTAAGTATGAACCGAACCTGGTGTGAAGGCCCAAGCTGAAATTCTGCTCCCCGGCTCCCCGCAGCCTCCCTCGGTTGGTGTCTGAAGGAGCCTGATCAGCCACATTCCGAGGAGGCCTGGGTTGCCGTCCGACCAGGCTCAGAAGCGCCCCTGGGGGCGGGCAGGTCTCTCCACTGTCTGAGAGCCGGCTGGAAAAACTGGTCTTCCTGCACCCCCACCCCCACCCCAGCAGCCTGGAGTTGAGGAATAGGAGGTTCCTGACATTCCCCTAGGTTGGAAATAGGAGAAGCGTGTGTGTGTGTGTGTGTGTGTGTGTGTGTGTGTGTGTGTGTGAGAGAGAGAGAGAGAGAGAGAGAGAGAGAGAGAGAACAAGTAAGCTAGCAGCAGCTTCTCTTCTCTATCCAGTAAAGAGCACGGCTTGACAGGGTTAGTGTGTGTGTGTGTGTGTGTGTGTGTGTGTAATCAGCTTCAGAAACAGGACAAGTGTGAATCTGGCCCCTCTCCTTCCTCTAGCCGAAGGGAGATGTTTTTCTCGTCAGCAGGCAGACTTGAAGTTAGACATCAAGAGGGACTTCCTTGAGGGACAAATTAATCTTTCCTACACAGCTGTGTGGGAGAAGACTAGTAAGAAGAGAGTGACTGCCCACATGCATGAGCCTGGGAGATACAACCTGAAGTTGTGTGACTCGGGCCCTCTGTCCAGTCCTTGTCTTTTTCCAAGGCTAGGCAGAGGGCTGGCTAGCGGGACACCTTGCTGCTTCCCTCAGGGTCATTGCTTCTTCTCAGCTTGGCCTAGCACTGCCTGAATAGGAGAAGAGATGGTGAGGAAAGGAGGGGCCCTGGGGTCTTTGAGCAAGACCCATCAACCAGTCCCCGAACCAGCCAGGTTGTCTTCTCACAACTTCCAGAACTCTTGTTCTGTCTCCTGGTCCCTCCTCCTATCTTCCCAGTCCCTCGTCACCTCCCCAGGCCACAGCAGACGCCTGGTCAGGGAAGAGTTGGGTTATGATGGACCAGCCACCTCCCTCGGGACACTGCAGCTCCCCCAGTGTCCTGCTCTGGGAACCAAAAAGTCACACAAAGGCCAGGTAAGTCCCCACCAAATGGACAGAGTTAGCATTTTCTAAACATAGCCATGGGACCCTACCATCTAAGACAGAGAACATCCCATCAAAGTGTGAACCCCAAAGCTCTGCAGAGCCCTGCAGGCTACCAACTCCCCCCATGGGGTACCGACTGCCAAGCCCAGCCTTTCGTTCTTTTTTGTTTTATTTTGGTTGGTTTTATTTTGGTGTTTTGAAACAGGGTTTCTCTGTGTATCTCTGGTTGTCCTGGAACTTGCTTTTTAGACCAGTCTGGTCTCGAACTCACAGAGATCTGCCTGTCTCTGCCTCCCAGGTGCTGGGATTAAAGGTTTGCATTACCACTGCCCAGTCCAGTGATGCTTCTAAGCCATGTAGGAAGCTCTTCAGTGAGCTGGAGAGAGAGAGAGAGAGAGAGAGAGAGAGAGAGAGAGAGACCAAACCCATATGTGTAGAGGCCCTGCAAGCTCTGGTCTCCAGCTCTGCGCCTGGAGAAGGGACAAGTCCCACAGCCAGTGGCTGGGCATGAACTGCCTTCCCTGGTGTTTTCAAGGGCTGGAGGTGAGACCCAGGGCCCCGCGTGTTCTTGGGCGACTATCCGCCTACTAAACTCCCTCTCCAGCCCTCTTCTCCTTCTTGGTTCTGAGCAGAGTCTTAAGTTGCCCAGTCCTGGAATCCCCAGTCCTCCCGCCAGTGGCAGGATCTCAGGTGTGCCCGCCAGACTAGCCTCTGGTGCCCACATGCTAACACTCTGTGGGTCCGCTGAGCACCGCGCACTGTGCTGCGACACGCTGTCCTCTGGGACAGTGCTGAGGTCACAAGTTCCAGCCACCAGCGCATCAACAGAGAACTCAAGGCCTCGTGTGTGTGTGTGTGTGTGTGTGTGTGTGTGTGTGTGTGGTGTGTGTGTGTGTGTGTGTGTGTGTGTGTGTGTGTGTGTGTGTGTGTGCGTGCATGCGCTAGCCACACACTCACCTGCGGAGCTCACCCAGCCCCAGCCTTGAATGGTTTGTTTTCTGGGTCTGTTTTTGAGGGGGGGTGAGTTATTTGTTTGGTTTGGGGGTTTGGGTTTTTTGTTTGTTTGGTTTGTATGGTTTTTGGTTTTTTGAGATAGGGTTTCTGTGTCCTGGTACTCAATCTCTAGACCAGGCCGACCTTGAACACAGAGAGATCCACCTGCCTCTGCCTCTTGAGTGCTGAGATTAAAGGCATGGGCCAACACACTCAGATGGAATGTGTATTTCTTTACAAACAAACAAAACAAAAACAAACAAACAAAGCCCAAAACAAAAACAAAAAACCAGCAGTGGTAACACATACGCACCCGCACCCACCCCTATGCATGCAAGCACACACACACACACACACACACACACACCTTTAATCTCAGCACTCAAGAGGCAGAGGCAATAGATCTCTGTGAGTTTGCCGGCCTGGTCTACAGAGCAAGTTCCAGAACTACACAGAGAAACTTCGTCCTGAAAAATAAAACAAAACAAATTTATTTTATGTCTGTGTATGCTTTGCCTACATGTATATATGTGTATCATGTGCATGCCTGGTCCCCTCAGAAGTCAGAAGAAAGTGTTGGAACCCCTGGAACTAGAGTCATAAATGGATACGACCACGTCATGTGAGTGATGGTAACTGAACCCGAGTCTTTAGCAAAAGCAGGTGCTCTTAACGGCTGCGCCGTCTCCAGCTGCTTTCAGTGTGTTTCTAATAGTGATTTTCCGCGGGATGCCTTCTCACGGCCTGTGAGATGGGCCCCTGACTGCCTCAGGACCACCACACAATGCAGCCGCACTCAGCGGAGCTTTGCCTCACGATGCGGACGGTGTTCCAAGGGCGAAGACCAGGAGCAAAACTGCGGCATCCTGTAGAGCCCGCTGGGCGTTGTTTGGGAGCTCTGGGCTCTTAGCAAATGTATCCGGTTATGGTTTTCACCTGAGCAGCCACAGCCTTACTGGGTTGGGTGAATCCCAAAGGGTTAATGTTGACCCCACTGACCTTTATCCCATGAACCTCATTATTCTGAGCTACCTGGTGAGTGTAGGGACAGGCACATACAAGTGACGGCCAGCTTTAAACCTTGTGCTGGGCAGGTGGTCGAATGGGCCAGTGACAAAGGCCGCTAAGACGGAAGGGACAGCTGGGTCCTTTCCCAAGCTCTGCCTGCACCCCTCAGACATTTGCAGAAGCCGCTGTCCCTTAATACCTGAGAATAATCTTCGGATGACTCTGGGAAGTGCTCCCAAATGTCCAGCCCTAGCTAAGAGGACTTGGGGTCTTTCTCAAACACTGGTCCGTGAGAGGCAGGAAGTGCCTCCTGCTTCCACGACTCCTCGCTCTCAGAAAAGAAGCCAGTGTTGATTATCCTGAGTTTCCTGGGTCTTTTCCAGAACATTCTCCCCTTTCTGCAAGAATTGTCCTAGAAGGAGAGGAATGGTCACTTAATCCAAACACATCCAGTGCCAAGGTGCCGGGGTAGAGGATCTTCCGCAGAGCACGGCCAGCTGTCACCCAAAGGTGGGGACCCGGACCGGGGGAATCTGGAAGGAGATGCTTAGCTTCCCTTTTACGGGATCTGTGTCAGACCAGAGAAAGAACTTTCTAAGCTTCCTGTCCTAGGGTTGGAGAGAAGACAGAGTGCCTCGTCGGGAGGGAATAAGGGATCAGATGCACACCCTCCCGGCCTAGGTCTACCGTGCCAGCCAGGCAGAGCATGCAACGCGGCAGTGCGAGACTCCAGTGGACTCTGTGTCCCAGTGGCACCTATGAGGATAGACCATCAGTGCCCAGGACGCTCACTGACGAGAGAGGCCAAGGCAGACAGAGTACAGCCAGACTACAGCAGGCGCTTTCTGGCTCCGAGAACTGGCTTTGTGCGTACAGACCTAACTCAGGACTTAGGAACTATTTGCTAAGATGAATAGATTTGGGACACACACACACACACACACACACACACACACACACACGTGTGCTCTGTCTGCATGTACACCTGCATGCCAGAGAGGGCATGAGATCCCATTATAGATGGTTGGTTGTGACCATAAGGTTGCTGGGAATTGAACTCAGGACCTCTGGAAGGCCAGCCAGTGTTCTTAACTGAGTCGTCTCTCCAGCCTTCAGTAAGTGCTTTTAACCACCGAGCCATCTTTCCAGCCCTTTAAATAAATACTGATTAAAAAACATTTTATCTAAACTGGATGGTGTTGGCTGAAATCTTTAATCCCAGCACTTGGGAGGCAGAGGCAGGTGGATCTCTGTGAGTTGCAGGCCAGCCTGGTTTACAGAGTGAGTTCCAGGACAGTCAGGGCTACACAGAGAAACCCTGTCTCGAAAAACCAAACCAAACCAAACCAAAACAGTTTTCTCTGTGTGTGTGTGTGTGTGTGTGTGTGTGTGTGTGCGCGCGCGCGCGCGCGCGCAAGGGGGGAGGGGTTGTCCACATGCATCTCTATAAAACATGTAGGCTGAAGGGCAGTGTCCATGGAGGGCAGGTTGGGCAAAAGACCCTGTTGTTCACACCCATAGTCCCAGATCAGGGTCCCTGCTCGTTCTGTCCCTGGGGATCCCACACAGACCCTTTCCTGGGGCTGTGTTGGACCCCCTGAGACTGGCATTATAGACGATGTGAGCCTCCATGTGGGTGCTGGGGATTGAACAGAGTTATCTGGAAAAGCAGCCCGTGCTCCCAACACGGCGTCATCTCTCCAGCCCCTTTCAAAATTATCGAGGCTGAGTGTGTCTCCCTACTCTGCCCAGACTGTCCTGGCACTCACTTGAGGCCCAAGCAGGTCTTGAATTCATGAGTCTCCCACCCCGGCCCTCGAGTACCTGGGATTGCAGGCCGGAGCCACCAGGCTCAGCCCATAACTTCTTAAATGAAATCATCTCCGTCTTCTCCTCAGGCCCTGGGGAGCTGAACTCAAAGCCTACCACTGAGATACACCCTATGTCCCAAAACATTTTGTTAAAATATATATGCGTATAATTTAGGGGTGGATGGGAGGAGCTGAGGCAGGTCAGGGGAGACCTTGCCTGACTCTTAAAGCAACAGGAAGGAAGCAATGACTTCTGGGACATTCTTCTTGCCTCTTAGACAGGTGTGTGTGTGTGTGTGTGTGTGTGTGTGTGTGTCCGCGTGTGGGCGTATGCATGTGCGTGTGCCCACCAGTGTGTAATGTGTGTGTGCCCTTGTAGAGATGCACCCAACACTTGCTGGTCTATTGCTGCCGGGTTTTAGCCTTTTTATCACCTTCTTTCATCACTGCCCCAGGAAAGGATCTGTGCTGGGACCCCCAGGGACAGGAGAAGAGCAAGGACCCTGAATCTGGGACTCTGGGCATCGAACAAACAGGGTCCTTCACAGACCTGCCCTTAACTGCCTGGATATGCACGGTTTCTTTTTAGGATTTTTTTTTCCTAAACTTTTAGACCGTCCTCAGAGGGGGACATCTATTTTGGGGGGGAGGAGCAGGGCCTTGCCCAAGGCTACCTAGTCTCTTTGCCTTCTCCTTGGGACCCCGTACAAGCCAGAGCAGGCATCGGAGCCCCCCCCCACCTTCCTGCCACCCGCCCCTAGCTGACTCGATTCTCTATTCCTAAGAGAGTTCTCTCCCTCTTCTGTAGATGTGAGGGAGGCCACTTGGCCTTTCCATGCCTTGGAGAGACAACTCACTAACAACAAAAGGATCAAATGAGATGTTTGTGAAAATACTTCGTAGGGGTGGCCGTTTCTCTTTCTGTAAATGCAAGCAGCCGCTGCGGGGTGGCAGCGCGGGAGGACCGGGGAAAAAGGTCGAAAGAAGGTGAGGATCAGCTGAGGGGGCGGTGGACCAACCGCAGCCATCGAGCGCCACCCAGAGGCCAGAGCGGAAACTGCATATGGACTGCCAGGGGGCGGGGCGGCCTGGGGGCGGGGCCTGGGAGGGGCGGAGCCTAGCACTCACCTGCTTCTAGCAGGTAAAGGAGGTCAGGCCGCCATAGCTGAGCCCTCAGGACAAGGCAACTTGGCCGGAGATCCCAAGATTGAGCTAGTCCCGGGCTACAAAGGACAGGGATAAAGTTCAGAGCGCCATCCAAAAAATAGAAAGCAAAGGTTGGAGAGTCTATTTGGTCCAGGCCCCTGCCTCCAATCTCCTTCACACTGGATGCATTGTGTTTTCTTGTGTTTGCTTTCTGTGAAAATCTCCCTGGAACAGGGTGTCCAGTCCCATTCTTCCTCACCTCCGCCCCGAGGTCACTTCCCCAGGTCGAACCCTCTCTAAGAGCAACCCCACTGCAGGCTGCCTCACACGTCCCTCCCTCTGCTCATGCTGGGGGAGGGAAACCACCCGCCTTAGTCACGCCAGATAATCACCTCTGGTCACTCACTGTCTGGCCTCTTCCTCCAAGTCACTCGGAGTATCTCTTAGACATTATCTCACCGTGCAGGCCTGGTGGGTGGGTGGGTGTCAGGGAGGGACAAAGGGGGAAAGGCAGAACCAGCTTTAAGCTGGAAGAAACGGAAGTCAGAAGGGACCGACATATCTGCTTCCCAGTGTAAACTGAAAGATGACATTTGATCATAGGTGAGGTAGAGGGCAGACAGCAGAAGGAACTTCCTAGGGGATTGGCTACAACTAGTGCCCACCAAACAGCATTTCTGTGCCAAGCTCTGTGAGGACTTAACAGGAGTCCGTCCTGAGGAAGGCACACACTGCCATCATCCTGGTCTCACAGATGAGGAAACCGAGGACTCAGTTGCCCAAGAGAGGGGAGGTGCTGGGATTCAAGCCTGGGGGTTCTAACTCCAGGGGATGCCTTCTGGTGAAGTGATGGAGCAACGAATCTGAGGCAAGAGCATGCCCGGCTTGACCTCCTCTATGACCCCTAAGGGCTAACTGGGTGGCCTTCAGGTGTCTGTTGAAGCTGCTGGTACAGCCCACCCGAGCCTGCCTGACCAAGCCCCTCTCCCACCACCACGGACAGCTTCACTGCGAAGCCCTTCCCTGCTCAACTTCCGTTTCCCTGTTTGAGAAAGCGTCTCATGTAGCTCAGGGTAGCCTTACCCTTGCTACGTAGCCAAGGATATCCTTGGTCTTGATCTTCCTGCCTCAGCCTCAAGACTGCTGGGAATGCACCACTGTGGATACCTTTCCCAGCAATCTTGTTGTTGGTTTGGTTTAGTTTGGTTTGGTTTTTGAGACAGGGTTTCTCTGTGTAGCCCTGACTGTCCTGAAACTCACTCTGTAGACCAGGCTGGCCTCGAACTCAGAAATCCCCCTGCCTCTGCCTCCAGAGTGCTGGGATTACAGGCGTGCGCCATTGCTGCCTGGCTCTTCCCAGGATCTTCTGTGACCTGAGAATTACGTCCTGTCCCCTTCCCCACAACCCCTGCATACACTGTCCCATGCCACCAGCTGGCTGACCCTACAAAGCCTGCAGGAAGAAGGGCACTGAGAGCATTCCACGCTAGGATCTGAGCATTTAATAGGGGTGATGAACTGCTGTGACCTGGGAAGTTCCTCCTGCTGTCTGACCCAAATCCTTTCTCCAACGGAGTAGCCGGAGTTCTTCATAGAGTGAGAGAGGCTGCCACAGCCTGTGCCTTTGGTAGGGGTATGAGGGACAGTCCAGAGCTCTCACAGGTGGCTTGATGGGACGGACACTGGATGCCACGGGGCCACACAGCCCTCCTCAACCAGCATGGGGAAACAGATTTCCCATGTGTATCCTGGTCTGGAGCTCAGTCATCTTCTAGGGTTGTCCCTCAGGACAGCTGTCAGCAGGGACATGCCCAGGCTGTGAATCTGATGGGAGCCAGGCTTGCACAGGTCCCTGGCCCCAAGAACTCCTCACCACTCAGCCCTTCTCCACTGCTGGCTCGCTCCTGTGGTTAGGACACTCCTGCTCAGCAAGTCTTCTTGGGAGCCTTGGGTTGCATGGAGGAGGAGGGCTGAGATGGTCTGAGCTGAAGCGGTGGGCAGAGACTCGGGATCCGTACCTCAGCCTTGAGGCGATGACTCTACAGGGCAGAGGGAGGTGCTCCAAGACCCCAGGAACCCAAGATGGAGGTGACGGGGGTTGTGGGGGGGGAGATAGCTCTGTCGCAGGAACTACTGGGATGGAAACCTTCCTCTCTCCCTCCTCCCAATCCCTGTCTCCCAACACACACACACACACACACACACACACACACACACATAAACGCTGGGTCATGACAATGGAGGCTTACACACACACATACACACACACACACACACACACACACACACACGTAGACACGTAGACACCAGACTTAGAGGACAACAGTCCAGCTGCCATCCCGTCTTAAACCCACAATGCCAGAAAACTCTGTCGCTAGGACTTCCCCTCAGCCGTGGGTCTGGTAGGAAGTCTCTGGTGTCTGTCCTGCCGCAGTCGCGGCTTCTTGTGAACCCCTGCCTCTGTGCAGAGCGTGGGGGTGCCGAACAGTCGGTACTGTGTACTGAGAATCGTCCAGACTCTCTGGCAGCTGCTTCTCTTTAGCTGACTGTACCCTTCCTGGGGGCTCGATGGGGAACCTCTTATTCCCTCACCCCTTTGGGGGGTTCTCAGCTCACCTGGCTACTCTGCCTGCAAATGGGGGTCCTGAACCAATCAAACTGCAGGATGGATGGCAGGCAGGGCATACACGCTGGAGTCTCCCAATCCTGGTCTCCATTTCCAGACTCCCTTCTTGTCTGGGTTTGGTTCATGAAAGGTGCCACACAGAGCCTTTGTGGGATGGCCACCGACCGTGTCAGGGCCACCGGAGCAGTGGCTCCTGGGACAGACTGAAGATGCCACCCGCACAGATGCTTTGTGTGGGACAGGGATTCTAGCAGCAGCGATGCTGACCACAGCAGAAGCTTACAGAAAATCCTGGCTACGGGGGATCTATAGACACACCCCTGGCATGGTGGTGCATGCCTGTAACCCCAGCACCGGGGAAACTGAGGCAGGAAGATGGGCTACGGGAGGTTCATCTGGGCCAGTTGCTGAAGGTGCACAGTGTGGAAGTATCTTTAGGTATACCTTGTTGACAGTTCTCTTTATATTTAAAAAAAAAAAGACATATTTTTTGAGACAGGGTCTCAGGTTGTCTAGGCTAGCCTCAATCTTCTTCTATAGATGAGGGAGACTTTGAACTTCTGATCCTTTTGCTTCCATATCCTGGGTGCTGGGGTCTCAGGCATATTCTACCACACCCTGTTTATGTGGTTCGAGGAAAGGAACCCAGGGTTTGGCGCAAGCTAGCAAACGCGCTACTGAGTTCTGCCCTCGCCCTTAGCTCTCTGCATTGGCGTGTGTATGCCAAACCATGATATCACAGACATTATGGCTCTGAAGTATTTATTCCTTTATCATCTGTCACAAACAGCTACAAAGCAGTTTCTATGCCCAGGCACCCTTCTGGCTACTTTCCAAATAACGCTATGAGGCAAGTGCTATTAGACCCATTTCACAGGTGAGGAAACAGAGGCACAGGGACTCAGGGATGGGCCCAAGGCACACCCCTCGAAAGTGGCAGAGCTTAGCTCTCAGCGTGGAGTGACATCAAATCTGTTGGCACCAAAAGAGTCTCAGGTGCAAAAAACGAACAAACAAAGAAACAGTGATGGGTGCTCCGGCTAGTCGCTCGTGGGAGGCACAGTGAGTAAGGGATAGCCCTAGAACTTTTCACGGGTCTCTTTTACTGGATAATTATTAGTGAGGATTCGCTTAAAGGGGAAAGAAACATTTCCCGAACCCCTAGGAAGTGCAGCTCCCTTACCCTGGTCTGTGCTGGCACAAGGGCCAAGGTACATTGGTAAAATCACGCGGACTTTGACTGGAGCCCCTCCTCCACCTCCTCTGATGTCTCCGCCCACTTTCTCCATTAGGCTCCTTGCCGCAGCCGACCCACCGCCGTCTCTACAGAAACCACAGACCATATGCCTTAAGCTCAGCTTGTGGAGAGAGAGAGGTACTCAGAGCCTCTGTGCCGGGGCACTGGGCTGGAACACGTATCAGAGGGAAAACACGTGGGGTGGGGTGCGGGGGGAGACACACTCCTGCATGCCCACCACTCCGGATGCTGAGGCAGGAGGATCGCCTCAGATACAAGGCCTGCCTGGGTTACCAAACTCCTAGGCTTGTCCATCTTCCACCGCTGCCCCTCCCAGGCTTCCCCTCACCAGCCCATCCCTCCAAGCCCTATGCTCTCCCATGCTGCCAGTCCCCCGGTATGCTCTCTAGCTGAGTCGAATCTCTCTGGCTGCATCCTCAGCCACACCCATCAGCAAGCAAGAAAATGCAGGCAGTCCGCCAGGTCATGTTGCTTCTTCTTCTTCTTCTTCTTCTTCTTCTTCTTCTTCTTCTTCTTCTTCTTCTTCTTCTTCTTCTTCTTCTTCTTCTTCTTCTTTTTTGGTTTTTCGATCCAGGGTTTCTCTGTGTAGCCCTGGCTGTCCTGGAACTCACTCTGTAGACCAGGCTGGCCTCGAACTCAGAAATCCGCCTGCCTCTGCCTCCCAAGTGCTGGGATTTACAGGCATGCACCACCACGCCCGGCTTTATTTTGTTTTTTTGAGACAGGGTTTCTCTATGTAGCCCTGGCTGTCCTGGAAGTCACTCTGTAGACCAGGCTGGCCTTGAACTCAGAAATCCACCTGCCTCTGCCTCCCAAGTGCTGGGATTAAAGGTGTGCGCCACCACCGCCTGATGTTGCTTCTTTAGACTTCTATGTGGCTTCCTTCAAATTCATGTCCCGTCTACCCACCAGGCACCTGCAAACCCGGGGCTAGAGTGACCGTCAGGAGGCAGCTGTGACTCTAGGGCAGTATACAAGCTATGCGGGTCCCTGTGAGCTCAGGCCACAGGCCTTGTCCTTACTTAAGACAGGGAGGATGGGGGGTGGAGTGAGGAAGGGAGAGGGAGGGACACCTGCCAGGCAGCAAGACTAGCGCAAACACACACTGGTGTGTGCCATGCACGGCTCTCAGCCCAGTGTCTAGGGACCATGAACTCGCGCCTCCAAGCCAACCTGTGAGAAAGACACCACCCTTACCATCTTTGTACAGACCGGAGAATGAAGCACAGAGAGGTCCAGCAACTTTCCTAAGCTCACACAGTTGGATGTTGAAGACAAGATTTAAATTCAGACAGTCTGGCTCTTCGCTCTCCCCTTGTAATTTTTCTGCTTAAAAGTTTCACACCTGGGCTGGAGAGATGGCTCAGCGGTTAAGAGCACTGACTGCTCTTCCCAAGGTCCTGAGTTCAAATCCCAGCAACCACATGGTGGCTCACAACCATCCGTAAAGAAATCTGAAGCCTTATGGAGTGTCTGAAGACAGCTACAGTGTACTTACATTTAATTATTTAATTAATTAATTAATTAATAAAAAAAGTTTCACACCTGGCCAGGCGGCGGTGGTGGCACACGCCTGTAATCTCAGCACTTGAGAGGCAGAGGCAGGCGGATTTCCAGTTTGAGGCCAGCCTGGTCTACAGAGTGAGTTCCAGAACAGCCAGGGCTACACAGAGAAACCCTGTCTCAAATAAATAAATAAATAAATAAATAAATAAATAAGTTTCACACCTTTGAGATTAAGCTGAGGCTTGCTTGTCCTAGAGACATCCAATGTCATCCCAAGCTGCCAGTTCCCTACAGCACTCCTATGTCCTACTGGAAACCTGACTATTTGAATCTCATCTCTACCAGCTGCCTAACTATGTGATTTTTGTCTAAGTTACTCCATCTTCCTGAGCCTCAAGTCCTTCCTCAAGCCTCCAAACTAGGGGGATTACTGATACCTACTATTAAGTAGACTTAATGAGATCACACAGATAAAGAACCTACTATGCACGACTGGCACACAGAAACAGCTCCATACAGAACAGAAAGAGGGAAGGAGAGAGATTTCTCAGATGGCAACTTGGTGTTAGGCTGTGTAGTGGGCCAGGGAGGGAGGGGGGTCTCCTGTCGGGGACTATACTGGGGAGGAATGTGCTTCAGACTGGATAGCTAGTCACCAGTAGGGCTCCTGTTGACACTTGAGTTTTTGGGGTGGCTGGAACCAGATCAAAAGTCTCCCATACCTGTCTCCCACTTGCCGTGGAGAGACATCTCTGCCTGGGACTCTACCTCCAGCAGCCTCTAGAGTCACTGGCTATTCCTGTTGGGCCCAGGCTCAGGGAGAAAGAGGGCAGCAGCTACCTGATGAGACTTCCCGTCAGGAGGATTGAGCCTGCACAGGCTTGGTACCGAGGTCTGAGTCTGGGATTTTAGCCTGACTCCTATTGTCCAGTCTTCCTTGGCCCCAGCCCCTTGATCTGAAGCAGACACGGTTGCCCAGGATGGTCTACGAGGAGATCAAACTCTCTTGGGAATTTGGTAAAGAATGAGGCATGGGGGTGAGGTGAGAGCAGGGTATGGAGCTCAGGCCCAGGTGCAGACCGAATCTGAGCCTCAGGTTTGGCTACTCTGGTTTGCTGCCGGAGGGAGATGTGCTTATCCGGTTCCTGTCTGTGGCTCACTGAGAAACTCCAAATGGTGACGGTGTCTACACGAACAAACTGAAAAGCATTCCTAAAGGAGAGTCCTTGTCAGAGACTCGACTGTGTCTGTCAGTTTTAAACAGTTTCCAGCACCGCGGCTCAGCAGGATAGCTTGTATATCTGACAACGGCCTACCCACAGGGCCTACCCACACTCTCAAGGGAGGAAAACTGGTCTGCTCTGGCCCCGAAGCTCCTTTTTCTTCTGGATCTGCTCCTGCTGGACCATCCGATCATTTCTTTCCACATCTAGTCAGGAACCCTGTGATCAGATGCACACTCTGAAATGTGGGGGGGGGGGGGGAGTGCCTGGAGTCCTTCTCCACCCCCACCCCCACCCCCAGCCTGACGGCCTGATGTGAGAGGCTAAAAGCATACTGGGAATGGGTGAGTCACCGGAACCCCAAAAGTCTCTGTCCCTGGGGATCTCTCTCACAGCCGCCAGTGCTGGACCAGGGACGACAGTTCACCCCTCCCCCACCAAGCCCCTCCCCCATCACCCTCCCTGCTGAGGAGCATGTCCGTGACTCCTAGGGTCTGGGGAGACAGAGAGTGGGCTGGTGTTGGAATCTTAATCTGGAGACTCTTTATGAGAAGGGGAAATGAGGTCACCAGAGCAGGCTGTGAAGGTCATGTTCCGCTCCCGGTCTGGCTTCTCTCTCCAGTTCCTGATCAGCCACTATGTACACAGCCTCTGCCACACACTCCGGCCGCCATGAAGGGAGCCCAGGTGCTCTTCCCTCACGCAGTGGTGAACTGAAACCCTGAGACACAATACATCTTCCCTCACGCCTTTAATCTCAGCACTCAGGAGGCAGAGGCAGGTGGATCTCTCAGTTCAAGGCTAGCCTGGTCTACAGAGGGAGTTCCAGGACAGTCAGGGCTACACAGAGAAACCATATCTTGAAAACAAACAAATAATAATAATAAAATGTTTCTGTCATCCTCTTGCCTCGGTGACACGTAGGACCCAAGGGGAGATGAACTAGATATGGGGTTCTAGCTGACCCCCCCCATCCCCCAGCTGTGCTGAAGACCACACCTCCATCTCAAAAGCTGGGTGACAGCCACTCAGGCTGGCTCAGGCCTGCACCCTAGGATTCAGAAGATAGAAGCAGAAGGATCCTAAGTTCAAAGCCATCCTCATTTCCTAGGGAATTAGAGGCTAGCCTGAGCCACACAGTGACTTCCAGGTCAGCCAGAGGTCCAGTGTGAGACCCAGGCTCAACCAATAAGATGGAGCCTTATGAGAAAGCTCACCAAGAAAAGACACCTGCTTGCCAACTCTGCTGACTTGAGTTCCATCCCCAGGAGGACACACATGGTGGAAGTTGAAAACACTCCTGGACTGGAGAGATGGCTCAGAGGTTAAGAGCACTGACTGCTCTTCCAGAGGTCTTGAGTTCAATTCCCAGCAACCACATGGTAGCTCACAACCATCTGTAATGTGATCTGATGCCCTCTCTGGAGTGTCTAAAAACAGTTACAGTGTACTCATATAAATATAATAAATCTTTAAAAAAAAGAAAACGGACTCTTGAAAGTTATCTTCTAACTTGCATAACCTACACTGTAGCATGCCTGTGCTGGGATCACTAAATAAATACATGTTAAAAATAAAAAAAATAAAAAAATAAAAAAAATCCGGGCGTTGGTGGCGCACGCCTTTAATCCCAGCACTTGGGAGGCAGAGGCAGGTGGATTTCTGAGTTCGTGGATAGCCTGGTCTACAGAGTGAGTTCCAGGACAGCCAGGGCTACACAGAGAAACCCTGTCTTGAGAAAACCAAAATAGGGCTGGTGAGATGGCTCAGAGGTTAAGCGCGCTGACTGCTTTTCCGAAGGTCCTGAGTTCAAATCCCAGCAACCACATGGTGGCTCACAACCATCCGTAATGAGATCTGACGCCCTCTTCTGGTGTGTCTGAAGACAGCTATAGTGTACTTATAAAATAAATAAATCTTTAAAAAAAAAAACCAAAATAAATAAATAAATAACAAGCCTTACAACCCTGAGTTCAATTCCCCCAAGCCCCTGGAAAGGTGGAAAGAGACAAGGGCTCTGAACGGTCTTCCCTGAGGGCCATGTGTTCTCCGTGGCTTGCACACCCACACCGGCACACACAATAGTGAACAAATCACTTTTTTTCTTTTTTCTTTTCCCTTCCCTTTCTCCCTCTTGCTCCGGCCCCGGCCCCACTCGCTCTGGCCCATAGGTTCATTCCTTGTTTCTCATTACAGATGGTTGTGAGCCACCATGTGGATGCTGGGATTTGAACTCAGGACCTCTAGAAGAGTAGCTGGTGCTCTTAACCGCTGAACCATCTCACCAGTCCCAATAAATAACGTAAAAAAAAAAAAGAAAAAAAAAGAAAAGGCTGAGTGTTTGGGGGGTAACACCGCCGATACCCCTTTACATGTTCCCTGAGCTTTCAAATAGCAAGTCTCTCCAACACGCCAGTGGGAAACAAAGTCAGGGAGAGAAAGCCAGCAGGGAGCGATGGTGCAAGGGCCTGGGCCGCAGAGTCCAGAGAGGCCCCTTAGAGATGAGTATCAGAGACCCGCAACCCTGGTGTTAGGAGAACAGGTCGTTCTTATGCCCTGGTGGCCTCTAGGCAGCTGCTCGGGTCCTGGCTCAGGTGTCCTCTTCCCCTGTCCCCTTCCCTTTTGTGTCTTCTCTTCCGTTTTACTGAGGAACAGGGAGCGATGGGACAGGGAGGTATGGAGTTAGGGTCTTCCTATTTGTGCAGGCTGACCCTGAATTCACAGACCCCCTGCCTCAGACTCCTGGGTGCTATAGGATGCCAGGAGACCCAGAGCACGACTTTGTTCCGTCTAGCTCCGAAGCACCTCTTCATTTCAGGGTGTATGTGCCTCGCTCTCAGAAGTTCAGGGCACCTAATGCCCTTCATCAAACTGAGGGGTTCCTCAGCCCGGGTCTGGCAAGTGCTGCGTGCACCCATAAGCCAGCCACCCGCAAAGGGTAGCAGGAGGAACAGGAGGGGGTCAGTGCCGGAGCCCACCCCTCCCTGCAGCAGAGCCGTGCTTAGACAAGTCCGTCTGGGATGAGCAAGCCAACCTCAGCCCAAATCCCTGATTTCTAAAGGAAAAAAAAAAAAAAAAACTCCCTCACTTCTTCAGCCTCCTCCCCAGCCAAAAACCTCAGACCACAGGCCCCGCCACGCTGGCAGAGGCAGGGAAACAGGCCAAAGTTGCTGAGGAAGAGAGAGGGTCCAGCCGGGTCCTAGAACATAGACAGACTTTTGCAGGTGAGCCCAGGCCCCAGAGCATCATGGGCCACTGCAGGCCACAAGGGTAGTGAGGACCCCAAGCCACACAGGTCCCAGATGGCAGCTCGGGTCCTGGGGGTGGTGTGGGGAGAAAGAGGCAGAGGAAGCCTGGGTGGACGATGGGCTCACCTGGGCTGGTGGGGGGGGTTGGGGCGTGCCCCTCACTTCCTGATTGTAGAGAGAGCAAGAGTGGACTCAGGAATGGGGTGCGTGGAACTCCATACAATGGGTGCAGAGAAGGAGGGAGAAAGCAGAGGGAGAGAAAGCAGTTCGGTGCCGAGGGCCTTAGGCCGACAGGCAGGCGCCAGGCGTGCTTATGCGCGTGTGAAACTCACGCTGAGGCACGCCGGGCACACCACACTCCCAGCCACCTCTCACAGTCTTCTTCCTCTCCTTCTTCCTTCTTGTTTGTTTGTTTGTTTGTATGTTTTAAGAAAACGTCTCACGTAGCCCTAGCTGGCCTCCAACGTTCTATGTAACCAAAGAGAACCTTGAGCTTCTGATCCTCCTGCCTCCACTTCCCAAACACTCGCGTGTGCCAGCTTGCCAGGTTTCTGTGGTGCTGGGGGTTCAACGGAGGGCTTGGTCAACGCTTGTGGAGCATTCTACCAACGGAGCTCCGTCCTCATCCCACGCGGCATCCACCCTCCCGCCACGGCTGTCGGAGGCAGAAAGGATCCAGTCATGCCCACTGGCAGGATGCCGCGGGACTCAGTCACAGCTGCTGTCCTCACATCTGACCACACACACTCATGCACTTACACACACACACCCTCATGCACACACACACCCTCATGCACACATACACACCCTCATGCATGCACACACACACACCCTCATGCACACACACACCCTCATGCACACACACACCCTCATGCACACACACACACACACACACCCTCATGCACACACACATACATCTACCCATCTCTGCTTCCTTCTGCACACACGCAGAGCATGCCTATAGTCACTCTGTGGCCAGAGAGCCCACATCCCTCACAACACACACACACACACACACACACACACACACACACACAAATACAAGCACTCTCATGTTTCTGTAGCTGGTGGGTCAAGCCCTGTTTGCTCAGATCTGGTCAATATAAGCAACTCCCCTGCTCCCAAGCATCCTTGTCCACCTCTCAGGCAGGGTTTCCCTTGGAGGTCCCTGTTGTAGCCCCTCATCTCTTCAGCTCCCATCCACCCAGTGACACCCATTGTGTCGCTTAGGACCTGCAAAAACTACCTGGGGGTTGAAAGCCAGGGAGTGAGGCCCAGTGAGGACACGTGTCTTATCTGCAGTCTTGACTTCCGGGGACCCTGAGTCCCCACACCAACTAGCCTGCCCTCCCTATATAGGAGGGGCCATGGAGATGAGCACGAGCCTACTCCTGCCTCAGTGCCCCCATCTGTGACAAGGACATGCTTGATCATAGCATGCTCGTGTTGGACAAACTGAGGTTCCCCTGTGTACAACTGGAAGAACACACAGGAAGACATGGCATCTAGCCCCCACCCTACCCTCAGTGTCCTGGGGAAACCGGGGCTTGGGGAAGTCGAGGTACCCATCCAAAACTGGTCCCTGGTCTAGACAGAGGACCAGAAACAGCTGGAAACAAGGAGGAGCCAGAGGTGGGGAGAGCAGAACCCCAGAACAGTGAGAAGAGAAGATGCTGGTAGTAGGGCCTGCTGAGCTCAGGGGAGCTCTAATTATAGCAGGCAGGCGGCAGGGCAGCAGGGCAAGCAGCCTGTTTGAAGTCTGTGGCCAGGGAAGCATCAAAGGGCCAGGAGGCAGGCCAGAGGCCGGGGAGATGAAGGAGGGACCACACTGCCTGCCTGCCAGCCAGGCCAGCACTCTCCCACTCTGGTGCTCACACAGTCAGAGCAGCCTGGTCACAGACAAGGCCACAGGCTTCCAGGAGCAGAGCAGGCTGCAGCTCAGCCCGGCCCTGGCCTGAGAAAGGCTCCTCTCAGGGTCCCTGCAGTCACCATCTCCCCCACTCCCAGGAAGTGTGTCTGTCGTCTGCATCTCTCAGGCCCATGTTTAGGGTCCTTAGGTAGGCTCCAAGGCACTCAAGCTTTGTTTGGTAGTCCTGGAACCTGTCACCGTGACTCTCTTTCCCTCAAATCCCAAACCATCAAGCTTTAGAGATTTCCAACCAAGAGAGAATGCACCACCACCACCACCCCATGACAGGCAGCAAAGGGATAGCCCAAGATGGCTCTGGGCTGTCTCCTGCCACAGATCAGCAAGTTGGTCTCAGAGCATGAATGCAGCCAGACCCAGATCCGTGTTGCCTCAGCTCAATGCTCCAATTTAGGAGGACCCCCACCCCACACCCCACACCCCACACCCCACCCCGGCCCATTTCCTCATTCCTGGCCATGACCTCTAGAGGTCTCAGGCACATCTCCCTGGTGTGTTCCTTCAGTTCCCCAACAGGAGCCAAGAAGGGATGGCAGGTGGCAGGAAGCGGAACTGTCAGGCGATATGGACAGGAAGCCCAACCTCCTGTCCTATGCGATGGCCACTGGGCACATCCTTCAGCTCCTGCCTTCTCTTTCTCCTCCTCTTCCTCCTCCTCTTCCTCTTCCTCCTCTTTCTATTCCTCCTCCTTCCCCTCCTCTTCCTCCTCCTCCCCTCTCCCTCTTCTCCCTCCTCCTCTTCCTTCTCCCTTTCCCCATCTTTCTCTTCATCCTTTTCCCCTTCCTCTTCTTTCTCTCCATTCTTCCTCATACTCTTCTTTTGAGATGGGATCTTATGTAGTCCAGGTCAGCTCCGATGCACTATGTATGGAGAACAGTCCGGCCTATCTCCCAGTCACAGGGGTTTCGGGCATGCATTACCACACGCCACACTCAGGCTGTGCGGGGGTGGGGTGGGGGTGGGGAGGTGGGGGGCTCCTGAGCGCAGTGAGGGCTGAGCACCCTACTGAGCCGTGCCGCCCCCCCCGGCCCACATTCCTCAGCCTCCTCTGCTGCTTCATCTGTAAGGAGGGTACACACTCACCACCTCAGCCTCCAAAGGACGTTGTGAGACTCGGATATGGTCATGCGTTCACAGTGCCTGACTTCCGGCAGGATCTCGGGTCATGATGACACTAATACCGAGAAGGGACCATCAGATTGGCGAGGAAGCGATTTCCAGAAGAGAGCAGAGAGACCCGTCCCTGTGCAGGGATAGGCCCAGGATCCCAGCAGGGCAGTGACGGGTTTCCATGGCACAGTGCAAGTCTTCCAAACTGGGCGCCACACCCATCTCCAGCCCCCCACGCCTTGCCTCAGCTTCCACTGGTGTCCCCGCTGTGTCCACCCTCTACTCTGTCACCAGCCATATCTCAATACCACCCCAGCCACCATGCCACTCGGTGGGTCCTGGGGCACGCTCTTCCTCTGGGCCACTGTGATCAGGGGGGCATTTCCTTTTCTCTGCTCGCTCTGGAGCTGCACAGGTGCTGTCTGCACTTTCACCCACTCAGGTCATGTACTGCCGTCCCAGGAAAGGAAGGCGGGTCAGGACCCCGGGACAGTCAGAGCAAGCCACTCCCACCTGTATGACTTCACACACCAGGGTTCAGACCCCCATATCTCACAAGGGAGGGTCTAAAGTCACTGCTGAATGTGACCTCCGTTGGGATGAAACCAGCCTCCGTCTTCTAGATTGTTCCATACCATAGTCTCTCTCGGTCAGGCTAGATGATTTGGGAGCTAAGAAAAACCAAGATCATAAATTAAGTACGGGGGCGCATCTCTGAAATCCCGGGACCTTGGAGGTGGAAACAGGAGGTTCAGGGGTTCAAAGTCATCCTTAGCTACATGGGCTGTTGGGAGTTAGAGATCATCCCGGGCAACTTGAGACACTGGCTCAAAAGACCCAAACCAACCAAACAAGAACCAAGCAAGGTCGAGAGAAATTCATACCCAATGTGCTGTGTGTAGCCTGTCTTCTAAAGGCCTCGCTCCAAACCTGCGCAGAGGCCTGTCTGCTGCTTCTCTCCTTCATCTGTGTTTCCCTTTTTCTGTCCATCCACCTAATGTTCCACCCACTCATTCATTCGCCCCCATTCCCATGACTTAATGACCTACCAGACCTCAGACACCCTGTTCCCCTCCTACTCCACCTTGTGTATCCATCCATTGACCTACTTACCAGCATGGCTACCCCAAGGAGCCTCCTCTCCACCCTCCCTACCTCAAAATGGTCATCGCCCACAGAGGGACGGGTCTCTGCTCTCTTCTGGAAATAGCTTCCTTGCCAATCTGATGGTCCCTTCTCTACACACACACACACACACACACACACACACACACACACCTCTATGTTCATTTGCCTTCAAGGATCTCTTTTGTCCCAGACACTGGGCTACATCCCCAATCTCTTTAGCCTCTCCACCTCACTAGGGTACCCCAGCCTCCCGATGGGTAGCATACTGCCTGCAAAAGATGGTCGCTGCCTCCACAACTCCATGGACGACCAAACAGAAGGAGAGAGAAAGACCGTACCTGGGGCAGGAGCCAAATCTTACACTAACATTTCAAACAAGAGGAGACTATGGAGGGCTCAGTTAATTTTTTTTAATTTTAAAAAAGTTCTTGTTTATTTTTAATGTGTGTATTTTGCCTGCATGTATGCCTGTCTATCTACCACGTGTATGCCTGGTGCCCTCAGGGGGCCAGAAGGCATTGGATCCCCTGAAACCAAAATCACAGATAGTTGTGAGCCATCATGTGGGTGCTAAGACTCAAACCTGGGTCCTCTGGAACGGCATCACATGCTCCTAAGCACTGAGCCCTGTGGGGTTGGGTCTTAAGAAAAAAGAAAGTCTCAGCCCACTAAGCGGGAGGGAAGGTTCCCATGGATACTGCTGAGGTATGGGACGGGCAATGAGAACTGTCTATGGAATGGGCCTCGGCTATTTAAAGATGAGGTGTGACTCTGGGTGGGGCAGGCATCGCTCCCAGCTCCCCCTGGCTTGTCCCCATTCCAGTTTCCCAAGAATACAGGAGTGAAGGGAACAGGGCCTCGGGAGGTAAAGGCCAGGTGACAGGGACGCTGAGGCACTGCAGTGGGGCCCTGGGTCACGGGGCAGGTGCTGTGGCTCAGTCTCAGGTCAGTGACTTTGGGTAAGTCTCTTAACGCTCAGAGCCTTGCGTGAAACACTTGCGGTGGAGGCTTCTGCTGCAGAGACCTTACCGGATGCACAGAAGGGCTCGGAGGGCCATCTCCAGCTTCGCACAGTACGAAGAAGGGGTTAAGATCTAGGTCTAAAAGTCACGAAGGGTGTTACCCCAACTATCACTTCACATCTCCAGATGGAGGACAGACCACAAGGGTGCTCTCCAGAAGCACAAGGAACAGCTCAGACCCAATGGCACACCTAATGCCAGCCCCAAAGAACACCCGGTCCCACCCTAATCCTACCCCCAATGCAGTTCCCAGTGCCACCAGACACCAGCCTCTAATGCAACCCAAAGCACCCTCTGGAGCTGCGCCCTCTGGAGAGCCCCCCCTCTGGAGAGCCCCCCTCTGGAGAGCCCCCCTCTGGAGAGCCCCCCTCTGGAGAGCCCCCCTCTCTGCTCGCAGTCCATCCTGCTCACTCTCCCCTACAAAGATAAGGAAAGGGGTGGGGGGAGAGAGTTGTGCTGCCATTAACAGTGGGGAAGGAGCACAAATGAGGTAATGGGAAGTTTGAAAGCATGGATACCAACTGCAGTGGCTGGGGAATTCGTGGAATACTCAGCGAGCACAAGCCTGACTGGGTTCGATCCCCAGGATCACGTAAACTGAGTGTGGACACGTACATTTGCAATCCCAGCCCTGGGAAGCCGAAAGGCAGAAGATCAGAAGTTCGAAATCATTCTTGGCTACCAGACAACTTTGAGGGCAGTCTAGACTACTCGAGACCCTCCCTGTCTCAAGAGAAAAAGCGCGTGCTTGGAGGGGGGCAGTGGATACCAACTGAGGCACCTCTAAACTGCCAAGGCTGCACAAAGGCTGGGAAAGCAGGGGAGAGACTGAAGCGAGACCTAAGCCAGGCCAGGCAGAAAAGGTGGCACCGTGAGACCTACCTCACAGCAGCCTGCAAACCACACACACACACACACACACACACACACACACACACACACATTCACACACACACATTTACACACACACACACAAACTCACACAAGTACACACTCACATACACATACATACACACACACATACACAGATTCACACAAATACACACACACTCAGAAACACTCTCATGCAAACACACACACACATACACACACATAAATACACACTAATGCAGAGGCTGTGGCAAGGGCACCACCCCTGGGCTTGAGGTGTTGGTGCCAGCTGGGTGGGCTGGCATGAGATGGGGAGAGGGCGGCGCGGAGAGCTAATCCCCCCAGCGTCTCCCAGACGCCCACAGAGACCAGGGTGAGCTCTTTGTCTGCTAGGGGAGACGGCAGAGGGCGGCGGGCAGGCGGGCAGGCTGCCGGCTCCTCTTTCTCTCCCAGCCTCCGCCCCAGGGCAGGTAGAAGCCTGCCTTGTGGAGGATGGGTTGGAGGGAGTGGGGGTGAGAGGATTAGAGGAGAGACAGACGCTTCCAACTAGTAGGGTTCCCTATCACAAACCCGTGGGCCTGTGGCTCTCGGGTGGGGGTCCCCGGAAGGGCATGGGGCCTGAACCTCAGCTGGGATCAGGCCTTGTGTGCAGTGGGAAGGCGTGGGTGGCTAGTAGGACACTGTAGTCCCATATCCAGTCATGCTCAGAGTCAACACACACACACACACACACACACACACACATACACACACGGAGTCTAAACCAACCGACAACCCATGTGTTTACAGTCTCACACAGAGGCAAACACACAGTGGTGCTGTTTAAAGCAGCTCATCTGGCCTTTGTCACCACACTCCCCAGGAGTCACCCAGAAACACCACACTAGAGCCATCACTGTCCTAACTATCCACACTGAGGAATGTCACAGTCACCTGGAGGTCACCGCACACCCAGCAACACAGTCCTCCATAGCAACACGGCACTACGATGCCCAGGGGCACAGAGGGGGTGCCCAGGAAACACTGGCACCTTCCATAGAGCTGACCTAGGCTGCACACGATCTCTACCCTCTCTCTCTGTTGTCTGTATCTACCTGTCCCCAACCCTCCCACCCTCTGCAAATATGAACATCAAGCACATCAGGGAGTCTCTTGGGGAAGAATGAAAAGGGGGTGGGGTGTAGCTCAGTCAGTAGAGTGCTTGCTTGATGTGGACTGAGCCTTGGGTTTGATCCCCAGCACTGCATAAACGGGGCGCATTGCCACATGCCTAGGATCCTAGCAAGCAGGATGTGGAGCAGGAGGCCATCCTGGGCTTCATGAGACTCTCAAAATTAATAAATAGGGCCTGGAAAGATGGCTCAGTTAAAAGCACTTCCTGCTCTTCCAGAAGACCTGAGCTTGATTCCCAGTGCCCATGTTCAGCAGCTCCCAAACCTCTATAACTCTAGCTTCGTGTGCTCTGATGCCCTCTTCTGGTCTCCTCAGGTAGTGCACTCATGTGCACACACACACACACACACACACACACACACACACAATCTTTAAAAATAAGTAAATAAAGGAAGGAAACGGCTGCCTCCCCCTCTGCCCCAAGCTCTATCGTCTGCCTAGCTCTCCTCATGAAAGATGGGCCTTTGATGCCTTGGTCAGGAGTAGATACAGAGAACACGCGCCCCCCCATGGGGAAAAGCTAAACCAGACAGCACCTGAGCGGGAGAGACAGGCCGCAGGTGCTGATGCTGCTCCCGGTGTCTTCAGTAGCCTCAACCTCTTGGGACAGATTGGGACCGTCAGAGTCAAGCTCAGCTGCCCCAGTTGACACAGGCATTTGTCACCACCTCCTAGTGTCAGGGAGAGGCCAGTTCACACTGGACCCTTCCCTCCCTGCCCCGAAGCCTGCCTGCCCTGCAGCCCAGGGGCCCGGCTGTGGCAACCCGAGTCCCACTGTGGCCGGCGTCTCCGAGGATGAAAGATCTCTGGCTCCTTGAGAAACCAGGGCTAAATATACCCCTCGCCTGCTTTCTGGAGCCTAACTGGAACCAGCTGGGCAAGACTCACCCTTCCTCCTGCAGGACAGGCCTCGGGCCATCACTGGACAGACAGGCAGACCATGCCACACCTACTAGCCCCAGACCCAAGGAACTGAGTCTGGCAATAGACCAGGAAGAAACTAATGTCTGGATACCTTTCTTCCTCCAACACCACCAAAGACAGGGATGGGAGAGTAAATCATGTGAGACTAAGCCCAGCCCATGGCAATGAAACACTTGAGAGCCTCAGTTTTCCTGTCTGTAAAATAGGAATAAAATAATTCTGAGCTCAGAATGTTGTCAAAAGTGAATTAATATAGGTTAAGGGCTGGGACAGCATCTGGCACACAGTAAGTGCTCAATACACTCTGGGGGGGGGGACTGGGGAGATGGCTCGGGGAGGAAAGGCTGGCTGTGTAAACATGAGAGACTGAGTCTGGGTCTCCAACACCCACCCAAAAATCTGGGGATGGCAGGCAGCATGCTCTTGTGTTCCCAGGCTGAGAGGACAGTGGGATTTCGGGGGACAGTCTGAGTAGTCCCTGGGCTCCAGATTCAGTGAGACACTCTGTCTGAACAGGTAGGCCAGGGATCTAGCTTCGTAGATAAAAGTGTCAGCCTTGGAAACTAGAGAGACCTGCGGTCGACCCCATGAGCCCACTGTGAAAGGAGAAAACTGACTCTGGAAGCTGTCCCGTGATGTCTGTGCACGTGTACACACCACACACACACACACACACACACACCAAAACCCACAGTTACATGATGGACCAGGCATGGTAGCTCTTACCTTTGATTCTAGCCTCAAGAGACAGAGGTAGGTGCATTTGAGGCTGGCCTGTCTACATAACGAATTCCAGGCTAGCTGGGGTGAGTTACATAATGAAATTCTACTTTGTTTGTTGTTTCCTGATTTTGTTTTCTTTTGTTTTTGGAAAATAGAGATCAATAAAGGAAGATGTTGACCTCTGGTCTCTGCGTGGGTGTATATCAATATGCACACCGGCACAAGCACATATACACACGCGCACACACACACATACTCGCAAGCACACGTATGAATTAGTGATTCTTACTGTGAACATTCTGTGCCCGCCCCAGGCCACAGTCCTGAAGATAATGGGTACCCAATCTTATTAGACTCGAAAACCGAGGCCAGGGCTAACTGTTCAGACCAGCAGGGTTCAAAGCAGAGGGATGGGCCAATACGACGCAGATCGGTGAGGGGGTCTATGGGCCAAGACACGCCTCCTCCCCCAGCCCTGCTCTGGCCACGTCTCGAGCTCCCTGGACCAGGACTCCGCCCACCTGTGGTCGGCACTGTGGCTGGATCTCCCACGCCTCGGCTTACTTTAGCGGCTCCAGGCCGCTGCCCCGGGACAGCCCACTCTCAAGCCTAGTCCAGAGGCCTGAAATAGGAAGGAAGAGGGGCCTAAAAATAGCCGTAATTATAGAGGGACCCTGGATGGGGGGTGGCGGCTCCCCTCTGGTTCCTCCTGGGCACTGCCACAGCCTGTTCAGGATACAGTTCAGGCGCAGGGTAGGACTCCAGCCCTGCCTTCTTCTGTTCCCCAGTCCCCCGGGGGGCCTCCCAGTGGGACAGAGAGTGAGGGTTGGGGGTGGGGTGAGCAGGGAGCTCAGCCTGACTCCAGGACACAGTACTCCTCACAGAGTGCTGCACAGCGCACTGCCCTCACCCGGACACCTTCCTCTTGTCCTGTCCTGATGCCCGCCTCCTCCAGGAAGCCTGCCCCCCAGATTGCCCATCACACCAGCGGGGACCCTCAGAGAGCATTTGCCAGCACCAGCTGCAGAGCTGGACTGAGGGCGTCAGAAGCACCGGCTGATCCCCAGGTTTCTGAATCCTGCAGTATCCAGTACAGGATGATCACAGCCCATGGCGAGGCAGATTTGAAGGAAACCCAACTAACTGTCAGTGGGAGGGGATGATGGCAGAGTCGGCTATGAGAGATGTGATCCGGGAACCCTACACTCGGAAATCCTCAGGGCTTTGGAACCCACAACACTTAGATTTGAGTCCCTTCCATGACACAGACACAGTCCCACCTTTATTTCTCTGATTTGTGGTCTTTTTGGTATATATATGAGAAAGACACCCCCGTCAGGGCTGGAGCTCTGTGGAATGAGCGTTCTTGATACCTGGACACTAGTCTCCTGTAGGCGACAGCAGAGCCCTTGCCCCGGGAGATGGGGGCTTCTATCTCCAGCTATGTACTGACCAGGTGCCAGACGCTTCAAAGGGGCGCGGGGCAGGATGGGAGGGCCGCGAGGGGCGAAGAATGATGAGCTCTCCCTGGGGGTCAGTGCTGGAGCCGACGCAATGAGAGAACTCATGATGTGCTGGTGCCATCTGGTGGCCATAAATGGCAGTGACGGTTACCTAGATGGAGGAAGAAAGGTCTGAAAAGTAGAATCCCAGAAAAGTAGGAGAGAGCCAGGAGAGGGAGGATACTGGAAGGAGAGAGGATCTGGAAGCCCCAGCGAGAAGCAGGTGCCGCGGAGGAAGACAACAGTTCCCACCATATCGCTGTGGACTAGGCAAGCTGGAGCAATAGACCGTGAAGATTTTCCTGTGGGATCGCAAAGGGCCCAGAGCGCACAAGTGCGGCTGATCCAGGTAAAACAAGGTATTCGTGGTGACCGCCAGTCCTAGACTGGGGGCTTCGTGCATCTTCAGCTGCCTAGCCCTAGCCTCTCCAGGGGGGCCCCCCCGACCATCCTCCACGGTTTGCTGTGGGCACCCCATGAACGTGTGAAAATCAAAGGTCACCAGCACAAAAAGCCCAGCACTCACTGACTAGTCCAGGGGTACCCCTGGCATGCACCTGGGCGGTGCAGTGTCTTGCGGGCTGGGGGAGGGGAGTGCTGGTTTCGTTCTGTTCCCTGCTTCTTCACAGGGGTAGGAGGTGGAAGGTGAACTTGTTTACCACTTGTGCTCCGGGCAGTGGAGATGAGCTCAGACTGGCCCTGTGCCTTCCACGGGCAGGGCCAGGCCTGAGTCATGGGGGTCAGATGACTACTAAGGCTAAATGGGTCCTGTCCTGCAGCCCCCAGCGGCCACTGCACACCCCGCCCTTCCAAAGCAGTCAGGCACCTCTGGGCCAGAGAGAGGGTGGGTGGAGAGGGTACACGGTTCAGGCCATCACTGGCTCCTCCTCTGGTCAGAGGACAGCCGGGGGTGGGGGTGGGGGGCGGGGAGGGGTCAATACTGTTCTGTCTCCAACCAGGCTCACTCCCCCCTCAAAGGACTGTTCTCAGGCTCCCCGGGGAGAAGCCTAGCTTAAGCCAGTGCCATCCCAGAATGCCACGAAACGCCTGCAGCTCCAGGCCGCAAGCACACTTCTGACCCGATCAGAGTCTGAGGGCTGTGTGACTTCTCCCTGGGTCTTACTCCGCTATATTGTAAAGCAAAGAGGGGCTCCAAGTCCCCCCCCCCCGGGGGGGGGGCTCGTCCCAACTGATATTTGCCCCTGACCTCTGACCTCTAGTTTCTGCTCCTGGGGCCGCAGTGGGCAAAACTCGAGAGAAGTCCTTAGTTAGCTCTGTGCCAAGGCAGGTTCAGGGGCCTCAGGGTTCTCCCCTCCCCAGAGACCCAAGTCCTGGCTCCCTTGGGATGGCCCGAGTAATAAGGTCAACCACACTTACCACGCCCATCTTCTCAATGTGTTTTGCCTCTCAAAGCCTGACCCGGCATCATGGAGCGTTTGGTTTCCATTAAAAAAGCCACTCTTCCGGGCCTGGAGAGATGGCTCAGTGGTTAAGTGCACTGGCTGCCCTTCCAGAGGACCCGAGTTCAATTCCCAGCACCTACATGGCAACTTGCAACCATCTGTGACTCCAGTTCTAGAAGTTCTGACACTCTGTTCTGGTCTCAGTGGGCAGTGTACACGTGTGGTATACAAAAACACATTACATGTACAGACACACATGCAGGTAACGCATCCATACCCGTAAAATAAAAACAGATAGGAGTCTTCTTTAAAGAGTCTTTTTTTTTTATTTTATTTTAACTTTTGAAAAAAAGATTTAATGTAGCCCAGGCTAGCCTCAAATTCACTTTGTAGTCAAGGATAACTTTGAACTTCCCACCTCTACTTCCAGATTGCTGGGATTACAGATGGGCACCTCCAGGCCTGTGAGTGTGTGTGTGTGTGTGTGTGTGTGTGTGTGTGCATACGGAGACCCTGTCTCAAAAACAAACATATAAGTAAACTCTTGTTGGGTTTAAAGTCATGTAACTCTTTGCTTCAGATTCTGCGGGGACACCCCCCCCCTTCCCTAAGACAAAGAATCACAAGGTCCACCCCACTGTTGACCCAGAACATTTGCTAGGTAGTGTCTGTGGCCTTATGTCTGTTTGGGAACATCTGGGCCTTCTCCTCCCCAGCAGGGCCTTTGGCGCCAGATCAGAAAGAAGCCCCTCCCCGTGGGCCCTTCCCTACTGTGCGACCTACAGGGATCCAAACACTGAGGCAGCGCTGGTCCAGGTCTTGTCACCAGACTCACGGGGTGGCCTTACCTAGGACAATCTCTCCACCCCTGGGCATGGTTGTCCTTTTCTGTGCAAAAGCCCTCTGACCTTGAGACGTCTGGCTACTCCAATATGGAAGTAGCAAGACTGCATGTAACAAAACTGAACAGCCGAGGGAGAGCCAGGGGAGACCAGGCTCAGGGTCCTCACCCCTACCCCTACCCCTACCCCTACCCTCTGCCCCTCAGCCCCGAGCTGGCACCAGCTGCTTCCCACCACAGGCTTGGCAATGCCTGCTTCCTCTTGGCCTCCCCCGAGCCTTGCTGATCCCCCACACTCCACCCCCGTCAGCCTCCTGCTTCAAGCCCTGACAGTGCCCCAGCACCCCCATCCGCTCCTCTGATCTTCTACCCTGGCAGCCCCTCTGCCCAGCTTGGCACCGCATCCTTCACCTTGCTGCCTGCCAAGAGCGGGCATCACCCACTCTCTATGCCCAGGCACCAGGGCTTGACTTTGGCCTCCTCAAATCTTCAAGTCTCAACACTCTCCTTGCCCACCAGCCCCTGGGCACTGGAGACTCACTGACTCCTGCAGAATTCAACTCGGTCATCCCCCTGCCTCAGGGCTAACTACCTCTCCAGCTGGCTAGTGAGGTAACTGACACTCCCTTAAGTCCCTAAACAAATCATCTCCTCCCACCGGGGCTGGGTGGGTGCCGGGGATTGAACCCGCAGCCTCAGGCAGACCAGGCAAGCGCTCCACCCCAGCCACATGTGAAGTTCCCCTTCGTGGTGGTGCTCGGACTTCCACTGCGGGGTCTCCTTTCCCAGAATCTACTCATTGCGCAAGGCACACTGAAGTGTGCAAAACCAGAATCTCACCCCAGCCTATAACGCCAAGACTTGGGCTGGTGAAATGACTCTGCCTGTAGCCGACTGTAACAACCCGAGGTCAACCCCGGGGGCTCACGGGATGGAGGGAGAGAACAAACTCCCTCAATTGTCCTCTGACCACACACGTGGGCATGCCCCAACCCCATGAACACGCATCCACATAAGCAAACAAACACCAAATACATGTAAAAATTACAAGAGCAAAACCCAACCCTTTACAGAGAGAAATGGAGGCAACCTGTGCCCCCCCAACCCCGCCCCATCCTAAATCCGTCTCTTCCCCGCTCCCCTTCCCCATACATAAACTGCTTCCAGACTGATCCATTACTTGAGAAGTGTTTGACACTGTCGTGGCATCTGCATGTATCTATCCATTTATAAATGCACATGTGTTTTGTGTTGTTAAGCAGATGGGATCACATGACGGACATCCTACTACATGCTTAGCCGTTTCCCCCCCTAATTGCTGTATGTTCTTGGATTGATCCACTTTGCTGGGTTGTAGTAGTCCACACTCTTCACCTTCAGTTCGCTCGTTCACATTCCTCTGGGTGTCCCCTGCTCCCCACCCACGTGTTCTTCACAGAGGTCAGAGGTCAGAGGTCAGCCTCAGGCATCAGCTCTGGCCTTTCATCCTGTTTGGGGCAGGGCGTGCCAGGCTATCCATCCTGGGCCCTCTCTCGTACGTCTCCTGTCTCCCCCTTAGGTCCGTGGGACAATAGACTCATGGTACCCCACATGGCTTTTCTGCGGGTTCTCTGCTCAGGTCCCCACACTACGCCATCTCCGTAGGCATTTGGGGCTGGCGGGAGGGGTGGTTCTTGGTGCTCCCCAGCGGTTCTTGGTGCTCCCTAGCGGCTCCACGCACTGGCCTTGGTTTCCTCCATCCGTGTTCCTGAGCCCAGTGCACCTCCTCCTGGACAATCCAGGTGTTTCCAAGTGTCAAGCTGTCCAGAACCCGCCCAGGCATCCTATTTCCTTGAGACAGATTTCACAGATCATCCTGGTGCCTCCCGTCTCCTGTCCTCCAGACCTCAGACCCAGGACACCCTCTCCTGTCACTGAGCTCAGCCTACTTTTCTCTAGATCAGGACTGGCCCCATCCTGCCCCACCCCAGGTCACCCTGGGACTGTTCCAGTGACTTATCCTGACCCCACCCCTTATACATGAACATTCTTGGGACAAAACTCCACCACACCTGCAGAAGAGCCATGCCCAGGTAAGCCCCAGATCCTTGTCTTTTTATATTTTTTTTAAAGAGAGACTTAGCTGGGCAGAATAGAGCATACTTATAGTCATAGCACTATCGAGACAGAAACAGAAGGATTCAGAATTCAAGGCCAGCCTGGGCTACAGAGTGAGACTGTCAGAGTGGGTTGTAGAGATGGCTCAGCAATGGGCTCGGCGGTTCAGAGCACTGAGTGCTCTTCCGAAGGTCCTGAGTTCAAATCCCAGCAACCACATGGTGGCTCACAACCATCTGTAATGAGATCTGACGCCCTCTTCTGGGGTGTCTGAAGACAGCTACAGTGTACTTATATATAATAAATAAATAAATAAACCTTAAAAAAAAAAAAAAAAAAAAAAAAGAGCACTGGCTGCTCTTCTAAAGGACCGTAATTGGATTCCAAGTACCCACTTGGTGATTCACAGCCTCTGTAACTCTAGTCCCAGGATATCTGATGTCTGTTCTGGCTTCCATGTTACTAGACATACAAGTGCTCCGTGTGTGTGTGTGTGTGTGTGTGTGTGTGTGTGTGTAGACAAAAAAAGCTCCCATACATGTAAAACAAAATATTAAAAACAAACATTTAAAAAGATAAAGATTTACATTATGTAGTCTCTGAAGGCTGAGCAGAGATGGGATGTGAAATAACCCTTGGCTGTCTGCATCTTCAAGGATCAGAACCACAGGAACAGGGATCAGGCCCACGCGGTGTGGCAGAGCCTAGGTTCCAGCTCTAGCCCTGCTAAGCCCAGGGAACCCAGAGCATCTTGGTTTCCATAGCCACCTCTGCCTGGATCCTAAGTCCTCAGACATCAGAGATGGAGTTCTCTTCCAACCCTAAGCTGTCCCAATCTGCCCCCAAGCTGTCCCCACTGGCCCCAAGCTGTCCCCACTGGCCCCAAACTGGCCCCATCTGCCCCAAGCTGTCCCCACTGGCCCCAAACTGGCCCCATTTGCCCCAAGCTGTCCCAATCTGCCCCCACTGGTTTCATGTTCACCTCAGACCGTAGAAATATTGGGAAGACCTCAGAATGGGACCAGGGGGCACGGGAGCCCCTCATCTCCAGTTGACTTCCCTAGTTTGGGTGGCTTAGGTGTCCAGGTCGTGGTCAAGGATAGCAGGACAAAGTATGTCCTCCAAGGCTAGCCCCAGGTTCCCCTTGTGTCCAGCCAGCCAGCCCCCCCCCACTCCCAGGCACTGTTTCCACACTAGAGTCTTCTTAGGCAAGAGCAGCACGCTGTTGCAGCCAGTAGGAACTGGAGGCTCCACTCAGCAGACATTTTCAATTAACAGTTCACTCCACTGCAGCTCTCAGACGGGGCTCAGGAGGAGAGGACTGCTGTTAAACAGCTTCTCTCCCTCACTAATGGGGTCAGAGCTGAGAGTTCACTCGTCGCAGGCACTGGCAGAAGTAAGCACTTCAGAGAGGCCCCTCTGTTCCCCCGCTAGGCAAGGGGCAGTTCTAGAACCCAGAACTCCCGTCACCCGTCGTCACCGGCCTCCCTGGGCCCACCCGTTAAGATCTAGGATGCTGCTGGGTGGTGGTGGCACACGCCTGTAATCCCAGCACTTGGGAGGCAGAGGCAGGCAGATCTCTGAGTTCGAGGCCAGCCTGGTCTACAGAGTGAGTTCCAGGACAGCCAGGGCTACACAGAGAAACCCTGTCTCAAAAAAACAAAAACAAACAAACAAACAAAAAAGATCTAGGATGCTGAGCTTTGTCTAAGGAAGACACTCCACACGGGGAGACTGGGCACCTAGTTGCCATGTTTTAGGAAGCAGCCAGATGTCGAAACATCAGGGAATGCCCCATGACTTTCCTTAATCTGGGCTTTCCCAGGGAATGTAGATAGATGTTGTCGTTTAATTATATTATTAACAGCAATAATTGCTGCCATTTATTATATGCTGACAGTGAGCTAAACAAATGCGGTACAAGAATTCTTGTGTTATTTTCTTTCTCCCTACAAGCATCTCTCCCTCTCCCTCCCTCTTCCTCCCTTCCTCCCTCTCTCTCTCTCCCCTCTCCCTTGTTCTCTCTCTCCCTCTCTCTCTCTATGTACTACAGCAAGGGCCGTTTAGTGATGGGGCCATAATTTGAACCTTTGAACGCTGCCCTGACTCTCTTGGACTACACCCACCCTGGTGCTTATCTTTCTTGATAGCATCTGACTTTAAAGAGATGTGTTTGAGGAGGTTCAAGAAAGGTAAAGGAGCCTGGAGAAGCCCCCAGGTTCCTGGACCCCTGAGCCTATGTCTCTGACGTCTCTGATGGTGGGTGAATGTCTGGCGACTCGGTGGTGGAGAACTGGGTTCTCTCTTGATCATTCTCAAAAGTCTTTTCTGGGGGGCTGGAGAGATGGCTCTGAGGTTAAGAACGCTGGTTGTTCTTTCAAAGGAACCTGGTTCCATTTCCAGAATCCACACTGTGGCTCACAACCTAACTCCAGTCCCAGGGATCCAACACCCTCTTCTGGCCTCCACAGGCAGAGAGCACGTGTACAGTACAGACAGGGTGGAGACAAAACACCCACCGACATTAAAAAAAAAAAAAAAAAGGTTAATAGAACAAAACAAACAAAACACCCAAACCCGAAAACCCAAACAACAATAACACTAACACCGGCCTCTGATTTGCTTGCAGTAGATTTGGCAAGCCTTTCCGGCTCTTTAATCTGGGCCCCTCCAGAGATATGGGGAGGCAGGGGTGGAGGCCAACAGCCTAACAGGCTAAAGATGCCAAGAACATGAGAGATTTGGGTTCAGTCATCGAAATGTGGGTAAAAATCTGCCCACCCCAACTCGAATTGCTCGGCTCCATCTCCCAGTGAGGAGAGAGATGGAGCGTTCCGCCCAGCGCGCCTGCTCTTCTGCTGACGCCGCTCCGTCAGGGTGGGTGCTCGATACATTCATGGTCAATGAAGGGGAACAGTAAGGTGACAGAAAGGGGGAGAGAGAATGAATGAATATATATATGTCCAAGCTATTGCAACGGAGGGGTTCAAGCACGGGGTTTATATTTGTTGCCCCAGGTCTGGACTCCCGGGTGACCTGAGCCACGTTACTCCCCCTCCATTGGAAGGAACCTATTGTTCTTCTATGCAAAGAACAGAACAGAGGTCATCAGAACCCTGCACCCGGTCAGACTCGCCCGCACGCGGCGCTTTAGGAGGGGCGGTGTGGGGCCAGAAGCTTCCACGTGGGGGCGCTGGAAGGGCGTAGGAAGGACAGAAGCAGGGTCCAACGGTGTCCCCAGATGGGTCTCTAACATCTGGCCTTCTACCGCAAGTGTCTCCACAGGGCAGCCAAGACCCCTCACCCGACCCCCTCCCTGCCCTGCCATCTCCCCATTCCGTTTCCTTGATCTAGGAGGTGAACGAACACAGGAGCCGGATGCAGACCCAGGTTCGAATCCCGACTCTGCCACCCGTGGCGCCTGGCCTCCGGGAGCCGGTCTCGGCAACGGGCCCACGACCCCCTCCTCTGGCCGAGTGGGTGCTCGGAAGCGTCGGCTTCCTGCCCGCAGCTCGCCCGCGGCATCTAGTGTTTCCCTTTTCTCCCTCGGCTTTTTCTTTTTTCATCCCTGCCCGTTTGCATCTTTTTCTTCTCGAGGCTCCGCAATCCTGGCCAAACCGCAGCCTTTAAGCAATCCTTCGCGCCCACCCGGCGCCCAGGGAGCCTCACCGCTGCCGCGACCCGCCCCGCGGCCAGAGCGCCGCCCGGGACCCGGGCCGCCCACGCGCGGTTGTTCCGGAGCTCAACCTGCCCTCATCAGCCTGCGAGGGCTGCTGCCGGCCTCAGCCGATAGGGGGCGCTGCCCTGCTCGGTCGGTCGGGGGCGCTGCTCGGCTCGACCGCTGGAGGGCGCTGCTCGCCCGATCGTGCCAGACCTCGGTAGTCTCCGAGTCCCATCCTACCGGGGCCCCGCCTACTCCCGGGTCCGACCCCAAGCGGAACCTGCCGGGCCCCACCCACGCTGCATTTCCCCCAGAACCTTACCCTACGAGGACAGAGCGGTCTGTCCTCCGGTGGCCTTGTCACTCATCCGGCTTCGGCGTCCCAGCCCACCCACCTCCCGAGCCTCAACATAGCAGCGAAGGGGACTCACCGGCCAGGGCCTCGCCCGGGTGGCCGAGGGCACTGGGCGGGGCCGCGATCCGGGTCGCCGGGCCTTCCAGCCTCAGCCTGACCGCAAACCGAGGGCGACGCTGCAAATAGCCGCGGTTTCCAGCTGGTGCCCTGCCTCCCTTCTTGGCCTTCCGGACCTTTGGGGTTTTCTCTCTCTTCTTCCCCCAAACCCCTCTCATCTGCCCAGTGCATCCCGCTGTGTCCACACTGTGCGCCCACCACATCCTGACCCCTGCACGGAGGTGGTTCCTTCACCAGCGAGGTGGAGAACTCCAAGACCAACGCTGAAGCCCAGGCATCTTCTGTGCCTGTGAGCCTTTTACCTTCACATTCAGGAACTACTTTGCCCCACCCTAGGAAGTTTGCAGACAGGGAAACTAAGGCTCAGAAACTCCTCACAGACTAAAGTTAGTCTGTCTGTGCCTACAGTGGGAAGGCTACCCCCCAAGTCCAGAGGCCCATGCTGGGATCCTCAGGCTAGCCTGCAAACCCTAATGGCGCTGGAGTCCAGAATACTTTAGGTCCAGCCTGAAAAATGAAAGGGGCAAAAGTGATGCCTGTGAGGAAAAATGTGTTAAGGAAGGCGACCGAAAGCCCAAAACAAGAGGGAGGGGGGTGTTGGCTGTCTTGCCCGTGAGAGAGTTGAATAAAAGAAACTGACGGCCTGTGGTGGCCTGACCAGGGAACCAGCATTCCAGCATGTACTAATAGTCTGAAACAGTCCCCACTGCAACGCACCACAGATGTCTGGTATTGAGGTTAGGCACGGTCTCTTCTTTTTCTTCCCATCCAGTCCCAATAATAGTAATAATAACAATAGTTAGCCAGCCAGGCGTGGTGTCGCTAGCCTAGCACTTGGGAGACAGGTAAATCTCTGAGTTCAAGGCCAGCGGGGTCTACAAAGCAAGTTTCCTGGACAGCCATGGCTACACAGAGAAACTCTAATCTCAAGGGAAAGAAAAAAAAAAAAAAGTGGATTGGAGAGATGGCTCAAGGGTTAAGAGCACTCTCCCAAATCCTAGCAACCACGCGGTGGCTCACAACCCTCCATAAAGAGATCTGACGCCCTCTTCTGGTGCATCTGAAGACAGATACGTGTACTTAGAAATAATAAATACATCTTTAAAAAGAAAAAAAAGTAACATTAACAATAGTTAATGGGCGTTGAATATAGCCCGTCACACACTGTGCCGAATGTCCCGAGTGCACTATCTTATTCCATCCTCAGCCTTTGCAGAATGTCGTTATCAGCCTCGTGTTACCCAGGAGGGTGCTCGGGTGCAGAGGGGTTACGTAATAGCCAGAGGGTCTCATAGCTACTCAACGCAGGTGCTACAGGTGGATCCCTGATCGCTGACCGCAGGGCCTTTGACTGACAGATGACGGGATGGATGAGCAGATGGCCAGGCAGGGGGAGGAGCTGAACAGACAGAGAATGAGCTTGGAGTTTGCAGGCTACAAGCAGAGGGGACAAGAATGGTTCCGTGTTAGAAGGTTGCGGAGGGGGGGGGGGATCACAAAACTCACTGTAAGTAGTAGCTGACACTTGGGGTCCGAAGCCATCCATGTTCTGGCAAATCTCTTTTCCCACTTATAAGAAGCCTCGCTTTTTTTTTTTTTTTTTTTTTAAGGACTGGCCCTTCCCAGGGCAGACAGTGTGCTCTCAGCACAGATGGAGACAGAGGATGGGGAAAGTACAGGGTGGGAGTGGCCCATCAGCAGTGACAGACAGGCCACCCTGGAGAGCGAGAGCGAGAGCGGGCTCAGGGAGGAAGCACACGCAGCCCTCTTCCCCTGGGGGCTGTCCCTGGCAAGCTGCAACCGCCAGGCCCCACAAACTGCGCCATTGTGCACCTGTGTCAGGAGGGAACTCAGCCAAAGGTCAGGCCGGTATTGCATCAGTGTTAAGCCTTGGGATCAAATGTTGGGGTGGCGATGGGGAGGTCTGGGCTCCTGATGTCGTTGGCCAAGGAGAGAGGCTGTCACACGAGGCAGTGCAAAGGTGGGGTAAGCCACAGGAAGGAAGCAGAGGAGCTGGGAGGCTGGGAGACATCCCCTGAGCCTGCTGGGGAGGTGCCGTCGGGCTGAGCGGGGCTCCCTGGGCAGAGCGGCACCTGCTCACCATGCTGCCTCTCCTGGCCCTGTTTCTCCTGCTCGGGCCGGCAGTGTGCACTACAGCAGGAGACAGAGAGGAAGTGGCTTTCGGTGCAGAAACAGAGTCCTGGGTGGCTGTGAACCTGAAGGTACCTTTCTGAGAGGACGAGCTGTGCTGGAGGGCTCGTCAGGGGAGGGCTGGGAGATCCCTCCTGAGGCAGCCAGGGAGCGGAGTGCACCGTCCTAAGTACTCTACTGGCAAGACAGACTGGTCAACTCCGCTGGGTGGGAAGGGTTAAGCCTGGATCTGTCCAACCACCAGAGGAGCATATATATGTTTTGTACACATGAGAGCAACAATGTGTGCTGTAGGTACGAAAACATTTAGTTAACACCTACTGTGTTCCTGGCACTGTCCTGACTGCCTTGTGAAAATTAACCCATTTTAACCTTATGGGGAAAATGTCATTGCTGTCCCATTTTACAGATAAGAAAACTGAGGTACAGAGAGGCCTCAGAGCTTGTGTAAGGTGTATTGCCTCAAAAGCAGTTTCCACATTAGTTAGGTTCTGATTCTATGTATCTTTGAGTTGGAGGTCTTTCCAGAGTTTCTTTTCAAGTGACCAACTGGAACAGGTTTGCTATTTTGTCGCATACAAGGAACTGCTTTTGCCTCCTGACAAACACTGGTGTCTAACAATTGTGGCATCTTCCACCCTCCTGCATACTGTTACTGGGAAGAAATATGTTTTTAAGGAATTATTTATTTTATGTATATGAATACACTGTAGCTGGCTTCAGAAGATCCCATTACAGATGGTTGTGAGCCACCCTGTGAGTGCTGGGAATTGAACTCAGGACCTCTGGAAGAGCAGTCAGTGCTCTTAACCACTGAGCCATGTTCCCAGGGAAGAAATCTTAAAGTTGGAGCCCCAACCCTACTCGGAGATCCAGTATCCCTGACCTAGGTGAAGACCCTGACCTTGGCATTCCAATCCCTCCTCAGGGAACCCCAATAAGAGACTGGCGGTCAGGAAAGCTTGCGCAGGCGGGGTAACTGGAACCTGTCTCCCCACAGCCCCAGGATGGAAAGGACACTCAGCTGATTTGGGTTTACGGGGTGCTGGGCCTATGAGGTCCCTGGAAGTTCTTATCATTGGGAGGCTCGGGGTGCAGCTCAATTGGGAAAGGGCCCGTGTAGCGAACATGAAGCCTTGGGTCCCCAACACCACATAAAACTGCATGACGGTGCATGCTTGTAGTCCCAGCACTCGGGAGGTAGAGGCAGGAAGATCAGAAGTTCGGGGTCATTCTTAGCTGCATAGGGAGGTCAAGGCCAGCCTAGGGAGGGGAGGAGCAGTAAAAATGGAACCCGAGGCCGGGCGGTGGTGGCGCACGCCTTTAATCCCAGCACTTGGGAGGCAGAGGCAGGCAGATTTCTAAGTTCGAGGCCAGCCTGGTCTACAGAGTGAGTTCCAGGACAGCCAGGACTACACAGAGAAACCCTGTCTCAAAAAACCAAAAAAAAAAAAAAAAAAAAAAAAGGAACTCGAGGAAGAACCACTCAGAGACAGCCCTGCTGAGGATGGAGAGGGCCCTCTCTAGCTTGACAGGGAAATGTGGGCACTGGAGAAGACAGCAGCCTAGGAGACCTGGGTTTGAGTCTCAGCTTGTCCACTGACACTGACTCTCAACCTCAGTTTTTTTTTCTTTTTTTTCTTTCTTTCTTTTTTTTTTTTTTTCTTCTCTTTTGAGACAGAGTTTCTCTGTATAGCCCTGGCTGTCCTGGAACTCACTCTGTAGACCAGGCTGGCCTCGAACTCAGAAATCCACCTGCCTCTGCTTCCCAAGTGCTAGGAATAAAGGTGTGCACCACCACTGCCCCGGCTCGACCTCAATTTTCTTTCCTGCAAGATGGAGGGAGAGGGAAAATGAGCCCTAGCTCATTCTGCAGCTACGACACATTTTCGTTGTTGTTTGTTTGGAGTCAGTGAGAGACATGCAACGTGTGAAGAGTCCCCTTGGATGACAGAGAACACTGGGCATGGCCACACGGAAGTGTCATCAACCTCGCGGGCCCTGGCCTGGGCAGCTCCGACCCCCCTGTAATCAGTTAGCTCATCCTGCAGGAGTGGGGTTCAATCTTGTCTCTTCCTCGCTCCTAAGACACGAGGCTTGTACTAGGAGAGGAGAGGCTAGGCTAGAAAACCAGAAATACAGACAGACCCTGTGGGTTGCTAACTGTCACGGCAAACGGGACATTCTGATGGCTCCTAGTACCCAAGGTGCCCTGCCTGCAGTCACCCCTGGGTCTCCTGGGTAAACTGGAATGGTCCTCCTAATGCCTTCCCTCCCCCTAGCAGAAGTCTGGTGGATAGAAGGGTCTGCTCAGTTTCATTCCTAAAAGACCACTCTTCCCAGGATGCACTTCAAGGATGCCCTTTGTCAAGGCAAAGTGGTTTTCATGAGTGGGCCTAAATCTCCAAAGAGACTTTTCTCTGGTTTCTGGCTAGGCTGGGCGACTCCAGCTGGCGACAGCTGCCCCAGCCACTGTCGTCTTAGAGAGGAGACAGATTGGGAGACTGAATTAGGCCAATACTCAGAAAACAGACTACTCTCCCTCTTATGCAAACAGAGCGTGATCAACCCCAGGCAGTACATGGCCCTTCCACGGCATACCACTGGACCCCTGGAGTCCTGAGATCCTGCCAGGGCCCTAAGGAGAGTCCCTGGTCTGTCCCCTGCTCCCAGACTCTCTTCAGCCTGGTTGGAAAAGGTGGTTCCTGCCTGTCTCAGTTCAGAGATGATCCCTCAGAGACTTAAGGGCAAAGAGGGAGAAGGCTTTGTCGGAAGTTACAGAGGGAGTGGGGGAGAGAGAAGTGGGTCGACAGCTATTGGGGAAGAGTAAAGCTAACTGGGCGAGGCTGGAGAATTAACATGACTCTTCCCAGGGCATCAGCTCCTTCCAGGATACCCAGCTCCTGGGAGGTTAAATCTGGGAGGATGGGGGAGAGAATAGAACAGTCTCAGCTCTGGCGGTTCCGCCATATTAGGAGGCAGCCAGATTCTGATCCTTGCAGACATTTTTCAAGATGGCAGAGACCATTTCTCAAGACTCAGATCCTGCTTCAGCTTCTCTGCTGCTGCCCTGATTAAGGGCAACCTTCGTTTCCATGTATGTAAAACAGACGGATCACATGTTCCCTTTTGAGACAGTCTTACTGTGTATCCCTAGCTGGCCTGGAGCAATATATAGACTAGTCTAACATCTGGTTTGTGACAATCCTCCTGGCTCCACTTTGTGTGTGTGTGTTAGTAACTAACGGTGGTAGTGTTTTGGCTATGTGACTGAGACTGACTGTAGTGTGGGTGTGGGTGTGCACTCACATGCACACACGTGAGAGTATTAGTGATGGTGTTAATGTTTTGGCTATGTGGCTAGGGCTAACTTTGTACTCACAATGCTCCTGTCTCAGCCACCCAGGTGCTGGGGTTACAACCACATACCACCATGCCTAGCACCATAGTCTAATAATAGTTAATATTGAAATTTTGACCAGAGTGTGCTTGAGAGCCTGCCCTTTAATCTAGATGGCTCGAATTCAAGTTCTGACCGCATTTCTCAGTTATGTTATTTCTGGACAGATATCATCTCTATGTACCTGTATATCTTCATCTGTCAGATGGTGACAGCGATTATATTGGACACTATTTTCATGAGGTTTGCCTGAGAATTAATGTTACAAAATTGAAGTCCTTAGGGCAGTGCCAGGAACATGGTATATGAAAATTTACGTCATCATTAGTACAATGTGCTATTTGGGGTAAAACATGAAAAAGAGCCTGGCGCCAGGCTGTTGAGATGGCTGTGTACCCCTGTACCCCGCCCCACTTCTTCATCAGTGCCACTCTCTAACGCTGCTGACTCTCTGCTCCTCCAGGGAATCCCCATTCCCAGCATTGAACTTCAGCTTCAGGAGTTGAAGAGAAGCAGGACTCGCCAGTTCTATGGTCTGATGGGGAAGCGGGTGGAGGGTGAGTGACAGAGGCTGTGGGTGTGGTTCAGAGTGTCTATCAGTGGTCAATCAAGCAGGATGTTCCCAATGGCAACAGGGATATAGGGGCTATCCAGCAGATGAGGGGCTGATGGTTTGCACCCGGTCCCACACCAGCGAGACGACGGGAGCGTGTTCTGAGGCAGGGCGGCAGCACCGAGCTATGAGCATGACAGGCTTTCCGGCCAGCTCTGTGCAGGTCACGATCGCTGAGCGTCCTGGAAAAAGGATGCTGTCCCGGAGACGGAGACAAGGCGACCAGAGCGAGCTGTTTCTCCTGAGGGCACGCTCAGTGTGTGCACTAGCTCCGCTCACTTGGTGCCCACGGCGGCAGCCATCACGGATGGAAATGTACACACCTTCTGACCAGCAGTTTCACATCAGGACATCTCAAGTTCGTGTGAGAATGCCACATGAGTCCTGGGATGTTTGCACCGTGGGCTTCATTGCCAAGTTCATCATAGCAAAACCTTAGACCGCTAGTGGGGGAAGGGTCAAAATATAGAACATACATAAGTGGGACATAGCAGCACATGACAGTAGTCCTGGCACTCGGCGGGTAGACACAAGATGGTAAGAAGTTCAAGGTCATTTTTGGCTACAAACTGAGTGTGAGGCCTACCTGAGATCCTGCCTTTAAAAAAAGGGTCAGGGAGCCGGGCGGTGGTGGCGCACGCCTGTAATCCCAGCACTTGGGAGGCAGAGGCAGGTGGATTTCTGAGTTCGAGGCTAGCCTGGTCTACAGAGTGAGTTCCGGGACAGCCAGGACTATACAGAGAAACCCTGTCTCGAAAACTCGAGCATGTGAGGCTGAATTTAGCTCCCAGCACGCACACGAGAAGCTAGGCAGTAGAGCTATAATTCCAGCATAGGGGAAGTAAAGGCTGGACGATATTTGGAACTTGGTGGTCAACTAGTCAAACCAAATTAGTGAACTTCAGCCTCAGTGAGAGGCCCTGCCTCAAAAACCAAAGAGGACAGTGATTTGGGAAGACAGTCAGTGTTTACCTTTGGCTTATACACACACACACACACACACACACACACACACACACACACGCTACACCATACAATACACACATCAATACACACATATCCTCACAAAGACATACATACACAGACCAGCCTCACACACATATGCATACACACATACTCTCAGACATACACACGTGTACTCACAGACATACACATACACACACATCATACACACGTACCACGCACATATACACACACGTACACACATATATACACCACACACTATATATTCCACACACATATACACCACATACTACACACACATAATATACATACACATATCACACCACACACACACACACACACACACACACACACTTTGGGGAAAAAAACTTGCAACCACATATAAAGAGACATTGAAAGACGACGGCATGGATTGCAGTTGTAAGGGGGGGTACTTACCATTTACCAGGCTATAGGCTGAGTCTCTAGCACCAGTCAAAACAAACAACATGCTTAAGCCAGCTGAGGATGACACCTACCCATCCTAGCAGGCAGAGCAGGAAGCTCACTACAAGTTCCAGGCCAGCCTGGCCTACATGGTGAGACCTTGTCTCAAAAACTTTCTTCCCTTGAGCACAGCAGAAACTCACCGTACTCAGATCTCTTGGGCACCAATACCCCTGTGTGCCCAGTAGGTGACTGAGGCTCTGATAATAAGTGCTTTTCCCAAGGATGCCGCCTAGCTGGTGCCAGGCCCCGTGATGCCGGTCTGTACGTGCTCCATTGTCTCCTCACAAGGACAATGCAGTGGCTAGCGTCCCCATCGAGAGCCCTCACCCTCACACCTCTCACCTCTACCCCAGGAAAGTAGGCCAGGCTTCACCCCCTTCTCCTTCTCCTTCTCCCAGGAATACATCCGATCCAGTCAACAGACAGAATGGGTGAGTGCTGCTGCCCTTGTCCACCGTCAGCATGTTCCCTGGGCTGGGGGACACCGTGCTGGCCATTGACAACTCTGGACTCAACAGTGGCCTCCGGCTGGGGACATGCCTGGCCAGCGCTGCTGGACCGTTGGAGGGTTGCTGTGACTTGACCAAAAAGACTGGGTTTTCTGGTTATTCCCCGGCGGGTGGGGTGTGCTTAGGGAGCGCCTGCAGGGGAAGAGGCTGGGGCCAGAGCTGCAAAAGAATCAGAGCTAAGAAAATGAATCAGCACGGGAAGATCAGAGGGCTCAGAGATTCAGCCCTTGGCCCCCTGAGGATGTAAGAACTGAAAACCCAGGCAGGCTTTATTCTGTTTAAGCCCTTCAGCAGGAAGGGAATCACAAACCGGCAGGTTGGGTGTGGTGGCTCACACCTTTAATCCCAGCTCTCCCCGGGAGGCTGAGGCAGAGGGATTACCTGCGACTATTCTGAACTACAAAACCTGTCTCAAATGAAACAACACAGAGAAAACGCCAACCTCTTCCTACAGCTCCTGGGAATCAGGCCCTGCCCTTTGGGGCCTGTTACTGATCTCACTGCCCCATCCCTAGCAGCTAGAGTAGAAACTGTCTCCCCTCAGCAGACAGCTTGTCTCCACGGACTGGCACACTGCGTAGTGCAGTCCTGCTGTGTCACATGACGGCTGCTCCCAGCCTGGAAACTCCCCACAGGAAGACCTAGGCTTGGTCCTTAACACTCAGCCTAGTTTCTGTATATTGGTGAAAGGACTAGCAAGAGGACAATCCATTAGTAAAGCCATGGAAGAAGTGAAGGGACCTAGGACATGGCTTTATGTCCCATGATGAGAACGGCTGCATCAGCAAGGCCCCCCTCGACTCTCCCGGCCCCGCCCCCACACCAAGGCAGCGTCCTCTCATCCTTCCTCTTTACCTCTCCTTTCTCCCCCGCCAGGGTATCAGCTTGGACGCATAGTGCAGAACCTCCTTGGCACGAGAGGTTTGTCCATAGAAGGTAGGCATGGGCATCTCAAGGGTGGCGAGGGCATCATGGGAAAACAGCCCCGTGTCCTACTGCCGTCAGGTAGAAGAGGCTCCTACAGTACTCTGTCCAGCAGAAGGGCTGATGGGAGGTGAGAGAGGAGGTTCAGGGAGGGAAAGAGGCTCCTGGTGACCTTTCGATTATTTCTTTGTGTGTGTTTATATATGCTTCAGTATGTGTATGGAGGCCAAGAGTTGGTTTTCTTCTTTCCCATGTGCCAGAGACCCAATTCAGGTGGTCAGACATGTTGGCTGGTGCCTTTACAGGCCGAGCCATCCTGCCCTCTAGGTTCAGTGGAGCCACAGAATAAGATGTTCTGCAGACATTTTCTATCTCTGTCAGTAAAGTCCTAGTTGTTGATCCCTGGGTCGGGAATTTAGTCTTAAAGAGATTCGTAGGGTTCAACAACTATCATTAAGTAAGCAGCCCCATGGGAGAGGTGATACCCTAAGGGACTAACACCCTCCACCCCACACACACATACAAACGTAAGCAGGAGTTATTCCGTCAAGTGGTTCCCAAAGCCAGGCATGAAAAGAAATTATTCAGGCTTGGGGAAGAGCTCGGAGGCAGCGGAGGCAGTGAGTCGGAGCAAGGAGGGCAGTGGATGCCAGCAGGGAGCCCGGGCAGGTTGCCCTGAGCTCCAAGCTGTTTCCCTGCTGTGCTGTCTTCTGGCCCCTCCCTGTCTCTCCAGATAAAACACTGGCTATTGGGAAGAAAGACAGGAATGAATTTTTCAAGGCATCTGATTCTTTCAGAGGTCCTCTGGAACTCACCCCAATTACTAACTTGAGATGAATATTCTGCGTGCGCGGGGTGAACTGGTTGCTTAGAGACACCATTTCCCAGGGATGGAAAGGGACTTGCCCTAAGCCACACAGTGAGCTAGTAACAGAAGCAGTTTCCTGGGCAGGGGTAGCTCCCTGTCCCCAGGAAGGGGCTTTAGATTACCATCCCTATCTCTGGTGTGTGTGTGTGTGTGTGTGTGTGTGTGTGTGTGTGTGTGAGAGAGAGAGAGAGAGAGAGAGAGAGAGAGAGAGAGAGAGAGAGAGAGAAACAGAGACAGAGACAGAGAGACAGAGACAGAGACAGAGCTGGCTGGAGATGTGGCAGGATAACCCATAATTTCACTGCTCTAGGGACCTGCAGACAGGAGACAAATCACCAGAGTGCAGAGCCCGGAGGAGCAGTGGCCGGGGAAAGCCTCCAGAGTCAAGAGGAAGACCAGGCTCCCCTACGCCCCAGAAACATGTAGCACTCTCCCTGGGCACAGAAGAGGACGGCCAGAATTCAGAAAGAGCCCCAAGGGACGCCTTCCAAAGGACGCCACGCCCATCTCTCCCCTCAACATCACAGCTGATGAGCCTGAGTCTTTGTCCTCGACTCGGGTTCCGGTATTTCCTGCCAGGCCCGCACCAAACTCTGCATTTCCCCCAGGACTCTCGGCGTCCCCTAGCAAGGACACGCAATGTGCTGTCGCCCCTTCACAAGCTGGACCAACCCAGCTCTCCCTGTACCTAGGGTAAACCCTCACACTCTGTATCCCATGCTTAGCACATAGTAGGGCTCAATAAATGAGTTAGCAGTCATAGGTAGCTTCCACAGCCATGCAGGGCAGAGGGCGGGATGTCAGAGTAACAGAGAGTAACATTTCACGGCCCAGGGCCGATCCTTGGGTGGGGAAAGAGCTTGGGGCCTGGCCTAAAATGGCAATAGAAACAAGATCCTGGCGCGGTGGCCTCCGGAGCCATCTTCCCTTTAGATGCCTGCTATTCCTACTACAGACGTCCCCCCCCCCCCCGGGCTGCGGCTATGGCTAGGTGGGCTAAGGTGACTGTCGCCAAGCCTGACAACTTGAGTCCAATCCCCAGGACCCACAAGGGGGAAGAAAAAAAGTTGTCTTTTTACCTCTGCGTGTGTCATAGCATGTGTTATACAAAATAAAGACCGTTTTGAAAAGAGGTCACCCTTTCTCACCCAGCCCTCCTGATTGCATAATTCAGTCCCAGGCCACTCCTTGATCCTCTTGTATCTTGGCTGTCTTAGGGTTTTATTGCTGTGAACAGACACCATGACCAAGGCAAGTCTTATAAGGACAACCTTTAATTGGGGCTGGCTCACAGGTCAGGGGTTCAGTCTGTTATCAAGGCAGGAACATGGCGGCATCCAGGCAGGCATGGTTTGGGAGGAGCTGAGAGTTCTACATCTTCATCTGAAGAACTTACATTAATAAATCAGGGTGTGGCAATCACAGCGCCAGGGGCAGAGACCAGAGACTGGTGAGCTGTATGCTAATGAGAGACCCTGCCTCAGAAACCAAGTGTTTGGCACCCGAGACCCAAGACTGTCCTCTGGCCTCCCCATGCTGTACATACACACGCAAGCACACACATGAACATCAAGGACGGGCTGGACTAGAAGTGAGCTGGAGTTACTTGGGTAGGGTTAACAGCAAAGGAAACTCATTCACTCATCCATTAGAGCCCCCCCCCAAGCTTATCTTCTTTATCCTACATTACAAAGAGGAAATGGGTTATTTTTTCCTGGGCACTTGATCCCTTCGGTGTAACAGGTAAGGTATATTGAATAGGAGGGTCAGGTAAGCATTTGGATGCCTAAGTGGTGGCAGCAGAGGCGGCTGAAGTGATCAAGGCAGTCTTCAGTCTTTCTTCCTTCTCCCTCATGGAGATGAATATGGAGTTGGGAGATGGCATGGACTTCTTCCTTGGAGTCTGTCCTCACAGCAGAATCTCCCAGTTGACAGACTTCATCCGCTCACCTCCCAGTCCACAAAGCATCCAGGTGCCCATTCTGCCCTCCGACCCATCTAGGTTGTGGTCACAGGGTGGGGCTCCCAGCAGTCAGTGCACGAGAGTCAGCAAGGGAGGTGACTCTTTTTGTTTTGCTTCAAGCTTGGGAGGTTTAGGAGATATAAAATTTACTGAGCGGTCCAGCACCGGACGGGAGCTCAGAGGACACTGGAGACTTGAAAGCCCCGACCTTAAGGAGGGCTGAGATGTACGCGTGTGACAGCTCACTTCTGTGCACCTGCGTAAGCCGCCATGTTCCCCCAAGCTCCTGATACCTGCACTACGCTGCCCCCATTCCACTGGTCTGTCGGGCATCGTCAGGCCAGCTTCTCTGTAAAGGTTTCTAGTCAGGCACCATCTCCACTGCCCTTCATTCCCACTTAGCTATGTGGTAGATAAACTTGGTGCTCAGGGTGCCGAGCTGGTCTCTCGGGAAGGTGGGATTTCTCAGTCACCATCTAACTGCAGCTCCCAAAGCGAGCTCTCCGGGGAGTATTCTGATGGACTCACATCCTGTTTTCAAAGAGTCTGTCTCCAGGGAGCTACATGGTACAGGTAACTGAAATAGTAGCCACCCTGAGTAGACAGTTATAGTTCTGAAACTGAGCATATCTCAAGAAAATGTGGTGGCACACACCTGAAATCCCAGCATTTGAAGGTAGAGGCAGGGGGATCAGGAATTCAAGGCCAGCCTGTGAATTCCCAAGCAAAGTCGGGGGTGACATCTTTAAGAACCAGGAGAGTGGGCTGGAGCACCTCAGTTCTGTCTACGGTCTGCATGGACATCTGTATGAAGAGGACAGATCCTCCGGAACTAGAGTTATAGACAGTTGTGAGCTGCCATGTGGGTGCTGCGAATTGAATCTAGGTCTTCTGGAAGAGCAGCCAGGGCTTTTAACCACCAAGCCACCTCTCCGGGCCCAGCTTTTCCGACTTTCTACTCCTGGAAACCCTAAGTCTGGCACACAGTTGGGGAGGCACTCACCAGGGCCTCACATACAGACTCGATGTGCAACAGCTTCTAGCACATTCTATACTGTGAGATGAGAGACAAGTCTCCAACAGCTTGTGACACAGAGGAAGTCCAAAATAAGCCATTTCCAGAAATGGCCTTTATTAGAAAGTAACTTGTCAAGAAGTGTTCATTTCACAGGGAGCCAAAGTGGTCAACAGTCCAGGTTATTTTCTCTATTTCTCTGCACAAGTAAGCAAAGCCAGGAATCGGAACAGGCACTGAAGGCACTGCACAAGAGGGAAGGGACAAATGGACAGTCTGCCCAGGAGGGCATTTTCCTTACCACTGAGTCTTGTTTGTTTCTGGTTTACTGACACTCACTGGCTTTGCTTAAGTTACCACAGAGGAAGTGAGCAATTACCCTGCCCCCATCAGTCCGGGAGAGGCAGTCATCTGCAAGCCTGGGGCCAAAAGACCTGACCCCCAGCACACACTACATCCCACGGTTTAGCAGAGCCCTTCTCATACACACCCTACGAGGCCCTGGCAACCGGTAAGCCAACCTTCCTCAGTACCTCATCCCTCATCGGAGTCGGTTCTCTGGATTCCAGCACATTCCAAACACTAGTTCAGAGTCCCGAGTTAAGAGTCAGAATGTGCTTCCTACTTTACTTCTCAAACCAGGCTTTATGAAGCTCATCCCTGGAGATTCCACAGGCAATTTCCTGGACTGCAAATAAATGTGGGCATATTTGCATAGGTACAAAAAAAAAAGAATAATCCTGATGAGTTTTTCAGCTTCACAAAGGCCAGAAGCAAACAGGAGAGAAAGAAGGTGGCTCCGAGCCCGGCTGCTTGAACCTGCTTTAAGAACAGCCATACTAACTCCCTTGCAAGGGAATCAATGCTGATTCCACTGGTTTTATGTTCCAGAAAGGATGATGTGTACCGCAAGCAAACTGTGCTCTTCTTTAATCTACAGATTTGAAGATGCTGCACAGCCCCGGCTTTGGTCTAGAGCAACCAGCCGGACAGATAAGTCCATTCCAGCAGCCCCTAATCCCAGCCACACAGCCTACCCAGAACTACAGGGGCTGATGACAGACAAACCCCAGTAGGAAGCATCTGTGTCCTACAAAGTGCATACTACACTGCTAAAAATGACTCAGGACTATTCCCATGAGAAACGGGAGGCCGTCAGAGCCGTCAGGCGACCAGGCTGCACCACAACATGACTTCTGGGGGCAAGAGAAGCAAGGCTCTCATTCAGTATCATAATCTATTTTCCGGGTGGTCTTAGGCGACCTTGTGAAAGGGTCACTTGACACTGAAACCCCACATGCCGAGAACTGCTGCTCTAGAAACATGACTGTTTCTAACAAGTACATTTACCTAGAAGGGGAAGGATGAGCAGACATTAGGGAACTGCAGCAGAGGCGGGCAAGGGCAGAGGCGGTGCGGATTCCCGCGTGGGACGGAGTACAGTGAGCATTCTGGCTTCTGGGCTCGGTTGCGGTAGGCTGCAGGTTTCCTTCTGTATAACCAGTATGAGCAGACTGATACAGCTAACACAAAGGACAAAGGACGTAGTGCTGAGTGCACACACACGAGACTGCCACACACAGGCCTCACTGAGTGGCCACCCAGACCCAGGAACAACAGGATCAGGGCTGGGCAGCCTCCCTCCCCCCCTTGCACTCAATTCTCACAGTCCATGTCACCCATCTCCACTCTTCAAATCGTCAGAGAACAAAGCCTCCCTCTGCTGCAAATGTTCACAACACAGAGACTTGAATAAACTCTGTTCTAACAGAAGGGAGGTTATTTTTCTCCACTGCACTTCCCAACTCCAGGAAGAGGCCTTGCCCGTGAGCAGAACCCCAGCAAGCACAGCTCCCTTCCCACCACAGACGGCAGTGCCCAACCTCCCTGCTCCTGCCTGAGCAAACACAAGCAAAACCTGCAGCTATTCCAGAGGCGCGCAGTCTGGGCTGGCTAATGATCAGACAGGCCTGGCCCGCTACTGGTGAACGAAACTTGGAGGAAAGGAATACACTTGTTTCTGCCTCCTACGAGCATCCGTGGAATCCCCAACCTGCCCTGACTTCCCATTGGTTCCTTGACGCGCCCCCAAACCAGAGGCAGAGGAATGAAAGAATAGTTATACTAGCTAACCACTGTTGTGCATAACTACTTCCTGGAGCCAAAGGGAGGCAGATTCAATTTGTTCTACCACGTGTGAGCTCAGAGAAAACACTGTCAACAACCTGCTTCACAGGGGGAGAAAACCAACCCACAGCTCCAGACCCCACTGCTAACACTCCACTGAGCCACCAACCCCAGGTCAATCACACCAAGTCACATAAAAACACACTTCAGACAATCAGACATGAGCAGAGAACATGCTTTATTGAGTAGATACAGAAGAGCACATTCTACCACATGTGGGGAAAGGCTCAGCATCTGTAAAAGGCCTTTACCCCTTAAGAAAACCCCCCAGTGAAGCGGCTTTTGGATACATTTTAACAGTTACACTGAAGCGGCAGGGGAGCTCTGAACATGCTTAATCAGCTCCCTCCAACCCACAGTGAGTATTAGTAGTGTACAGAGATGACAAGAGAAAGGCACAAATGACCAGAGTTAGGGTTGTGGTAAAAGGGTGCCACGTGAAGACAGCAGTGCTGGAGACCACGTTGGGAAGGGTGACATGTCAGACATCAAAAGCTGCCCCAAGATAGCAGGTTATATAGTGGGACAGGGAGAAATTAGAGGGAACATTTCTTCCTTCACTGAACACCACCAAAAATAGGAACCCAAAGAACAGTTTGATGGTGGCAGGTCCCGAAAGGGAAATGGAGTTAGTTCTTAGAGACAGAGCACTCGAGCCTGCTGGGAAGGGGGAGGCACTGCTGGAGGGGAGTCACCCGGAGCAGTGTGGCCACTCTGCCGTGCTGCAGCGGACTGAGAAACACAAGCCATTTCAACTATTTTCCACTTCTCCCAGGAAGCTCTGGACAAAATCAGTGCAACTTATGTGGGAAGTATAGCTGCCCTATACCAGACTGGCAAAGGCAGGTAGGGAAAGATCCACACTGAGATCATTTAATGTGGCGTGAAAAAAAGATTGTTAAAATATTTTGGCAACTGCCAACACAAAAGGGGGCAGAAAAAGAAATGGGGGCGTTTTCTGCTGTGGAAAAAAGAATTATCCATTTCCTTCTAGCAAGATGCTGCCCCAGTGCCCATCAGTAAATACAGGATCACCACCTCTTCAACTTCACCCGTCTCCCTCAGATGGACCAGGTCCTGCGAACCCCTGGGAAATGTCAGGCATTCCTAGCTCTGGCCAGCTTGATCCTGATCAAAGGTAAGTCTTTTGACAAAAAGAGAGAAAAATAAGTGACTGGGAGATGAAACCCAGGGTGAGCAGACCCTCCCAGCAGACAAGGGACACTCGCAGGCGCCCACCCCTCCATGAAGAATGTGCGAGGAGGAACTGGAAAGGGCCCTTTGGTGCTAACCATATTTGGAGGTCGGCTAACCAGGCAGGAAAAAGCACTAGCACAAAGGTCAGGACACAACAAACCTCTCGGGTTGAAGAGCACAAGGCGGAAACCAGTGACTGGACAGGTAACAGTACCATAACACAACTCCTTGGGTCAGTGCTACAAGGGATCTGTACTTGAGCCTAATACAGATCCGTCCAGGCAACCTCACTGAGGCCGAAACAACAGTTCCTCAGAACCAGTGTCTGCAGTGTACACGAAGGTTGGAGCCAGAACAGTCCTGAGGGGGTGGCCTTCCCAAAGGATACTGTACTTGCCAATCACAAGAGCAACAGAAATGACAGACAGATCCCTAGGGTACGGATTCCTACTGCTGGGGCTCGCTGGCTCAGAAGGACAGGTAACTTTAAGTGCCCTTGGGAGGGGTCCATTTTAAGCAGCTTGGATCCATGGTTTTGTTGGAGTTGGACCTCTTGGCCTCTTTGGCTATCCACTCATCTATCAGGTCCTGTGAAGAATAAGGAAGCAATTGTTACACATATGCAACTAATATGCTTTAAAAAAAAGATTCCAAAATGACTAGCAACAGATACACCCACGTCCTAATAATGTATTAAAGTACAAGATGATATTATCTTTAGATTTGCAAAGTTTCCTCTTTATTCCTATTCTGCCTTCAATGAGAACTGGGAATCATTCTTCATTTATGCTTATGATGTGTAGGTAACTAAAAATTCAAAAAGGACCTAAGCTGAGGTGGCATTCCACAAAGCGACAGTCCTAGAACTTATGCGGACTCAGAGATGGGTGTAAGTGTAATGCCACACAGAGCTGCTTAGCTTGCTTCATCCAGATCTGACAGAGCTGACCACAAGCTCTGATAAAGACAAGCAGGGAGATAAGCTTAGCAGCAAAGGCCATGTGGACCTTGCTGCCAGCTGGAAGGAGGCTAGAAGGAGCTTCCGGTTGAGCCTCTAAGGGAAGGTAACTGTGGGTAGCGTGACCCCATTGAGCTCTCCTATTTGTTAAGGACACCACAGGCAGCTGAGGAAAATCTCACCTGTCTCTTTAAAACTAGGTGCTTGCCTTTCCAATACTTGAGCATCTGAAGGGCTTGCAGAGTGCTGACAATGTCCACGGGATTCACAGCTGTTTCCTGGCTAATTTCTGTAACAGAGGAGCCACTGAGATCCCAGTGGGAGCAGACTCCCACACCCCATGTCTCCCAAGGCCCCCTTTCATGTTGAGTTTTCCAGAGCCCAAATCTGTGTAACTTGGGCCAACCTGTTCAAATGCCTCACCAGTTCAAGTAACTACAAAAAGCCAATTTAATGGTAAGAAGCTACTCTTGACCCCTTAGAAATCAAGGTCAAATATAAAACCCCTAATTTGTTCTAAAAGGAAAATGTCTTTCCTAAAATTCACGTTTCAAAATACTGAATGAACCCTGATTTTCAAAAGAAATGAGGAGCTGGCCGTGGCGACACACACTCAATCCCAGCACTCGGGAGGCAGAGGCAGGTGGAGCCCTGTGAGTTCAAGACCAGCCTGATCTACACAGTGAATTCCAGGGCAGCCTGGGCTACAAAGAAGAACTATGACTTGAAAAACAAACAAACAAATGATATATATGCTTGTGTATGTTTGCGTGTATGTGTTTTATGTGGATGGGTGTTTTGCCTGGATGTATGTCTATGAACCTATGTGAGCCTGGAACTGGAGTTCTTTATGTTATGGGCTACAATAGGGGTGTAATGAATTGAATCCAGTTCTCTGGAAGAACAGCCAGTCCTCTAAACCACTGAGCCTCTTCTCCAGATCTTCCTCTTTGATTTTATATGAATTAAGTGCTAACAACTCCAGACAGGAGAAAACACTTTAGGACCATTCCCAGGGTCTGGGATTTCAGCCCTGCAGTTACAGTCTCTGCAAATAAATGCTCCCTAGTCACAGTTGGATTAAACAGAATGAGGGTCACTGCCATGGAGCACGACCTACCTTTGATGGAGATCTCCTTGCCCTGGAAGTTGTGCAGGTACCGGAGCAGTACCTCCTTCCAGTAGCTGCGGTAGCTTATGAGTCCCAGGTCTGACAGTGGGCGCTCTGGAGAGCCGACTTTCTCTTCTACTTTGGAAAGTAAATAGCCTACCAAGAAAAAAACACAGATCTGAATTTTGTTGTGGGAAGGGGGCCTTAAAAATAATATTTATTTATTTTGTGTGCATGTTGGTATGGAAATAAAAAAAAAAAAAAACAACAACTTGCAGGTATCAGTTCTCTCTACCATGTGGGTTCTGGGTATTGATTGAAATTAGTTCCTTATCCTGGCTTTACTCACTGACCTACCTACCCCACCACCCTTGGGCAAGGGTGCTCTGCTGGGAGAAGGTCTCACTATGTAGTGCCAGCTGGCTTATAAAGCAGTATATAGATTCTGCAGTGGAAATTTCCCCACTGATTCTGTCTCCCTCGTGTTGGGAAGCCCCACTAGACTTTTCAAGCAACATTTAACCTCATCCTGACAGCAAAAACCAGTATACAAACACAGAAGACTTAGCAAGGATACCTGCTTTAGAATACCAGAGAGCCAGCCATTCAAAAGAGCATGTTTTGTGACTGTTGAGGACGTGCTGGCTGCAATGATTTGTATATGCTTAGGCCAGGGAGTGGCACTGTTAGGAGGTGTGGCCTTGTTGGAGTGGGTGTGTCACTGTGAGTGTGGCTTTAATACCCTAGTGCCAGCTGCCTGGAAGTGAGTCTTCCACTAGCAGTCTTCAGAAAAAGATGTAGAACTCTCAGCTCTGCCTGCACCATGCCTGCCTAGATGCTGCCATGCTTTCTCCTTGATGACAATGGAGCAGACCTGTGAACCTCTAAGCCAGCCCCAATGAAATGCTGTCCTTAGTCATGGTGTCCGCTCACAGCAGTAAAGCCCTCACTAAGACACTGGCTTTGTATAAAGAGGAGTGGAGGAATGCGCGCTCCAGCGTATCTGAGAGCCTGCCTTCTAACAGGTGCCTCGAAACAAGCCTAGAAGCCCTCACTGGGAGTGTTGTTTTTGTTTTGTTTTTCGAGACAGGGGTTCTCTGTGTAGCCTGGCTATCATGGAACTCAATCTGTAGACCAGGCTGGCCTCAAACTCAGAAATCGCCTGGCTCGGCCTCCCAAGTGCTGGGATTAAAGGCGTGCGCCTCGCGCCACCACTGCCTCGCACTAGGAGCTTTAATAGTATTGGTTCTCTGGAGGTGCTTGCTAAGAACAGAAGTGGAAGTCCTCTCATTACATAATACCACAACCACGCATATTATACATATTCATGACAAAAGACTTAAAAACCACTTATTTGTATTTTATGTGTATGAGTGTCTGTCTATTATGTATGAATTTATGTAAGTGCACTATGTGTAGAGCCCAAAAGAGGGCATCAGATCCCCTGGAACTGAAGTCACAGCTGGTTGTGAGCTGCCATGTAGATGCTAGAAACCGGAACTTAGAATCTCTGCAAGATCAACAAGTGCTCTTAACCACTGAGCAATCTCTCCTGCTCCATTCTTTTCTTTCTTGTATATAAGTACACTGTAGCTGTCTTCAGACACATCAGAAGAGGGGATCAGGTCCCATTACAGATTAGTGTGAGCCACCATGTGGTTGCTGGGAATTGAACTCAGGACCTCAGGAAGAAGAGTCAGTGCTCTTAACCGCTGAGCATTTTCTCCAGCCCCCCAAACCTCCATTCTTACTTTGACTAAAATTCAGTGACAGTGGCTGCTGATGAGGACACAGTTAATTCTTGTTTGTCACAGTGGTTTTACTCTAGATCCACTGGGAATGCTGACTAAGCATTGAACAATGAACCACTGTTCCAGGAGTGAGGCTTGCTTCTTGAGAGCCTCTGTCCAGAGCGTCACCAACTCTTCTGTGAGTTATGTACTTTTCTGTATTTCTGTTGATTCAAAGATACTGTTGGCACAGCCCACAGCATTGCAATCCATGTAATTCATGTCTGCAGAGAGCTTATTAGCACAGTGCTTACAGTCATTTTAAATCAACAGTTTAAGGCAATGATTCTCAACCTTCCTAATGCTGTAACCCTTTAATCCCTAAGCTGTGGTGCCCCCAATCATAAATGTTTTCTTTTTTGCTACCTTGTAACAGTAACTCTGCCACTATTATAAATCATAATGTAAATATCTGATATGCAGGATGTCTGTCTGACATGTGACCCCCAAAGGTTTCCACCAACAGGTTTTTGCCATCAAGCTGATGATTTTAGTTCAAGCCCAGGACCCACACAGAGAACACTCCTTAATGTTGTCCTCTAACCTCCACAAGGACTCACCAAACTAACAAACAGATGCAAGAAGACCCACCCTCGCCCAATTAACCTGGGAGTCACACATCAGAGGGTGGACAAATTCAAAGTCGATACCCATGACTAATGAAGGGTGACTATAATACCCACAGCCTTAGCCAGGTCCATGGATTTCCTCTGCAAGTGCTTACATAAGAGCCCAAGCATGAAAGCAGCGCTCTAAGCCACAGGCTCGCATCTGCACCGTCTCAGTCTCAAGTGAGATCATCCTGCACAGCTCTATTACCCCTGCATCTCCCACTAACTCAGTAGGGACTCATCTCCCCACTTTGTTCACTAACTAGCTGTGACTACATGTTAGGAATTGTCAAGAGCACAGGACACACACATGACCAATCCCATGCTCTCAGGGTCACCCGCAACCTGAGGAGCTGGCACTCAGCAACGTCACTTACTGAAATCAATGAGCATCTTCCCATAGCCCTGTCTCATGTACTGCGGCATGGTGAGGATACAGGAGACATTGTAGTTGAGAAATGAATTCTTCTCCTAAAATCAAGAATAGAACAGCAGATAATGAGGCACAGCCTGCCTATTATAAAAAAAAAGGAAACCAAACCGAATTTCCCTGAAAGGTCAAAATACAACCAGATCACATTATTACGTGACTGTTTATAAAATATCCAGAATAAGCCAATTCATAGGCAGAAGGGACAGGAAGGGTCAAGAGAAAACAGGAACAGACTACCAATGTTTCTTTTTAAAAACTATGAGGACTGCATTAGTCACACAAATCTGTCAATGTACTAGAAGCCACTTGCCCTGGAGAGTTGAAGTGATGAATTATATGGTACATTGTATTTTGTTTTAAGTTGTTACATTACATTTAAAGCTCATAACCATAGCACTGTGGAGGCAAAAGCAAGTGGATCTCTGTGAGTTCTAGGCCAGCTAGGACTAATTGGGAGACCCTGTCTCAACAGAATGAAAGAAACCATGAGCTAGATTTGGTCTTGCATCTTTTAAAGCAAAGGGACTAGCTGTGCTAGAATGAACCCCTCTGGAGAACAAGCACCTGCATTATGTTCCTAACTTTAACCTAGCACAGAGGAAGGCAAAGCCACAAGGACTGGCTTGACCAGATGTGTCTTAAATTCACAGAAAGGTCCAGGCCATTAATTAACAGCTTCAACCCCCAAGCGCAGAAACCAGGACCTTCTAGTGAGAGTATCAGCTAGGTGTCCCAGCTCACAGCTGTAGTCCCAGACTTTAGAGGTTAAGGCAGAAAGACTGTCCTGGGTTTGATGTCAGTCTGGGCTGCATGTGACTCCAGGTCAGCCTAGAAAACAAAGGAAGAGCCTGACCTGAATACTGTCATCAAACTCTCTGATGTAAGTCGGCCTTTCTTACTTTGCTTATGGGAAGGCTGTGACTGTTGTCTGCTTCCTCAGAGATCTGAGCCCTCTAATGCCAACACCATAGTGCTGCTGTGGTTTGTAAGCTTCTAAATCACCAGATCACGCTCACCTTAGAAAAATATCCAATCAGATGACAGCCAGTATTGTCCGCTTCTGTCATAACGTAGAACAGGAAAGGTTCTACATCATAGTATAACGTCTTATGGTCCAGAAAAAGCTTCGCCAAAAGGCAGAGGTTTTGGCAGTAGATCTGGAAGCAGAAAGAGTTTGTGTGGAGGCCAGTGACTTCTGAACTCACTTAAACCAAAGTCTAGAAAGAATGATCACCCCAATGCTATCCACAAGATGGAACTGATTCCTATCTAGCTCACAGATGTTTTGTGAAGACAGGCCTTCCTTGGGAGCCCCACCAATGCGTATCTCTCTCTCAAATCACCACTCTTTACCTTGTTTTTCTTGCCATCTACTTCAAACACAGAGATGGAGCCTTTGCGATAAATCTCATCACCAGGGGGGTGCTTCCACACACACTTGGCCTACAAGAGAATGGAGGTCACATGAACAATAAGATCTTCCTACCAAGCCAGGCAGTGGTGCCGCACGCACGCCTTTAATCCCAGCACTTGGGAGGCAGAGGCAGGTGGATTTCTGAGTTTGAGGCCAGCCTGGTCTACAAAGTGAGTTCCAGGACAGCCAGAGCTACACAGAGAAACCCTGTCTCAAAAAAACAAAAAAACAAAAAACAAAACAAAAAAAGATCTTCCTACCACCCAGTTCCTTCACCGGGAAAAGAACCACAGGGTAAATGTGGTTCATTCAGTTAGTGGACAGCTGAATACACTTGAGGACAGTGAAATCAATTGTTTTCAGAAAAGTTAAAGCTTTCTTAAGCTGTTGCAATATATCTAAGGGTATATATGGCTGTTTGGCTCAAGTTTTCTGGATTATTTTTGGCATTATCTCAGCCCAAGATATTAAATCACATACTACGTAAAAGCTAGATAAATAAGAACATCCTTGCTTATACTAAAATATCTCATGTCAACAGGAAGTTCTTAAGCAGCTTAGTGTTGCTAAGTATGCTGTGCTCACCTTTGCCAGCCACTTCCCACTGCCACCCCACCTCCATGGTGTGTCTGCACAAGGACGATCATCATGACCCGCTCACTAGCTGCCCACCTCCTGCCATATGGTAGAGAGAGAATCCTGCTATGGCTCATCTAAAAGGTAGGAGGCCTGGCTGAGCAGCAGGAAGCTGAAAGGCACTTAGTTCCAAACTCTTTCCTTAGTCTCAAAATGTTCAATTCACGGCGCTGGAGCTAGCACGCAGCGCCTTAGGCAGCAATCCAAGTTCTCTACCACTCAATTAAGCCCTGGCCCTGCCAGCGAGAAGATGCGGGTACAGGTGTTTGCTGCCAAGCCTGATGACTCAAATTTAATCCTGGGAACCTCCAGAGTAGAAGAGAACTGACTGACTTCCACACATGTTCTCTCATCTTCACTTGTGTGCTATGTTGTGCATGTGCATACATGCATGAGCGTTCACTCAATACATACACGAAGTTTATATTTACATATATAGAAAATTTCTTTTTTAAAAAAAGATTTATTTATTTTATGTATATGAGTACGCTGTATCTGTCTTCAGACACACCAGAAGAGGGCATCAAACCCCACTACAAATGGTTGTGAGCCACCATGTGGTTTCTGGGAATTGAACTCAGGACCTTTGGAAGAACAGTCAGAGCTCCTAACCGCTGAGCCATCTTTCCAGCCCAGAAAATTTATTAAACAATTTACTACATCTTTTTGACAACTCAAACATAAAGTTTCACTGGACATAGTGGCTGGTCCACACTGGTCATGTGAGCACTCGAGAGACAGAGGTAGGAAAACAACTACCTATTTGAAACAAAAAATCACATACACATCCCCTGAGAATTGGCCTTCAGGTTTAGGACTATAGCTCAGTGCTCTAATACTTACCCAGCAAGTGTGAAGGTGTGCTCCCTGCTTAGCTGGGGGTAGGGGTGGGGCAGAGGGGAGCACTGCACACAAGGCATGGATATCATGCTCTAATTATCACGGGTAACTAAAACCATGTATTAACTGGAATTGTTTCAAAGTTCCATCTATATCCTAGCCCCTCCCATTATTCTTGCTGGTCCTTTGCAGATAACCAAACCAATGCAACAGCTATTTGCTTAAAAACATTACCCAAGCCAAGTCATTTCAGGGATTACCCTGAAGCAATGGGGAGAAGCTTGCACTTCCCCAAGTTTCTATACTCATAGAAGTCACCAGACTCAGGTATGCCTATCCTTTCCTATTTTAATATACAGAATGTTAAGAAATGCAAACTGTTATTTTCATCATCCATTAAAAACAGATATCCCTTACAATATGCATTCATTCAAGATAGACACCCACCATCATATATATATGAGCCATAATCCCTGTTCTATGTAATAAAATATATGTGTTCTCATTGAGTTTGGTACAAACACAAACTGTAGGGAAAGGTAATTCATATGTTGAAAAAGAAACAAAAGACAAAAAACAAGAAAAAAAAAAAAAAGACATTTGTGGACAGGATGTAGTTAAGATGCTATGCAGCACTGGTCCTGGCAGGATTACCCAGAAATGTGACTTCCAGTTCCTTAAGTCTCCACCCCATTGCTGTGGACACTTGGGAGATCTTTTGGACACTTATGCCATCACTAGAACATAATTGGGAAACCGTGTAACATCACCCTCGTGAGTTAAACTCAAGAAAACATACCATGTGTCGGCGAAGTATTGTTTGGCTCTTCATGTATTTCAAACAGAATTCACACATGTAGAGACGTCCCAGCCGTGCATATTCTTCAGGATAGGGAGAATGGTACCAAGTATCCAGTTCATAGCGGCCAAAAGCAATTGTTTTAATCATGTTGCTTCCCTCGGTGATTTGGCCTTGGAGCCTTAACTTCTCCTATTGGCAAAAGAAACCCAAACAAATAAAGATTAGAAGTCCTAATCTTTGGTTTTAAACTTAGATGTTTATCTACATGATGTATATAGATGTTCTGTTTGCACATAAGCATGTGTGCAAGTATGCATGTGTCTAAACCTCACATGCATGCTTAGTGCCTGCAGAGGTCAGAAAAGGGCACCCTATGTCCTGAAATTGAAGCTTTAGGTAGCTGCGAGCCACCACATGGGTGCTGGGAACTGAACGTGGTTTCTTTGTAAAAACAGCAAATACTCTTATCTGCTGAGCTATCTCCAGCCCCTATTACCTTTATCCTTAAAAACTTCTATGAGGCCGGCAACTAAGCTATAGAAATACTTAGCTAGATTTGGCCTCTATCCATAGATGGCTACTAACATGTTACTTGAGCATAGAAAATCAGGCCGGTTTACAGAAAATTTGCCAGCTATACTGCCCAGGTATCTTTTAAAGATTTATTAATTTTATATATATGATGAGTATGCTGTAGCTGTCTTCAGATACACCAGAAGAGGGCATCAGATCCCATTGCAGATGGTTGTGAGCCACCATGTGGTTGCTGGGAATTGAACTCAGGACCTCTAGTAGAGCAATCAGTGCTCTTAACTGCTGAGCCATCTCTCCAGCCCCTACCCAGGTATCTTTTAAAAAAAAGAAAGAAAAAGAAAAAAAATTTTTTTTTGTTTTAACTGAACCTCAAATGAGGATGTAATGAGGATGACCTTGACCTCCTGAATTCTCTACCTCTGTTTCCAGATACTATGATCACGGTTACACGCCACCACAGCAGAGCTATGCGGGGCTGGACGTGGAACCCAGGGTGTCCTGGATTCCACATAAGCACACTACCAAAGGAACTATAGTCCCAGTCCATTTCTGGTTTTGTTTTTAATTTTTTAAATTATTTTTTAGTTATAGTTATACCATAGTATAGCATAGTTATAGTATGTCTAGACAAGCAGATGTCAAAGAATAGCTTGTGAGGAGCCAATCAATTCTCTCCTTCTAGAGCTCTTGAGGCTATTCGGGCTTGAGCTCAGGTCTGTTCATGGCTACCCTCCTGGTCCTCCTCCCTGACCTCACTAGGGCTCGGATTACAAGCACATGACAGGCAGTTACAGTTTGCACTAACCAGCTAGAGAAAGGGGACTGGGGCTAGCCTTAGGCAATGAGGTGGCAACCAATAAATATTCCAGACCAGAGCAGCCACAAAACCCTGCCTCCTGCAACCCATATAATAAAAGGAAGGGGGAGGAGGGTAACGGGAGGGGTTGGGGGAGGGGTGCAGCGAGCAGGATGTAAAGTGAAGTAAAATAATTAAAAAAAAAAAAAAAAAAAAACGGAGGGGAGGAAATGAAATTAACACTGCAAACTAAATCTCCCTGAGCACATTTGTTTTATCATAGGTAAAATCAGTGGCTGAAACTGGTTTTCTAGGCCAACCACAGGCACTGTATCAAAACCAAACAAAAGAGAGCGTTTCTGCCTAGACATCTTAAGCACCCATGATCCCAGTTTCAAACTTGCTTGGGCAATAAGATGAGATTCCCTTGTCAAAAATCAATAAATTCAACAACATATCTGGGGACTGGAGAGATGGCTCAGCAGTTAAGAGCACTGACTGTTCTTCTGAAGGTCCTGAGTTCAAATCCCAGCAACCACATGGTGGCTCACAACCATCTGTGATGGGATCTGATGCCCTCTACATCAGAAGATAGCTACAGTGTACTCACATATAACAATAAATAAATCTTTAAAAGAGGATGCTGCCGCAGCCCCCAAATTAGGGTTCCCAGATTGTACATTTTACCCAACAGAGATAAAAAACGCACCTACAAACTAAGTTTTAAGCACCCCCACCCCAACCTCAAGCCAAACTGGATCTTCCAGCTGAGGGAGACAGAGAAGGGAAGGGTGAGAAGAGAGGTGTGCTCTCATGTAAGAGAGGACGACCTCTAAGACAGCCCGTCTCCATCACTTTTCCTGGCAGTTCTAAGGGCTTTCCCAAGGGTCCCCCTCACCTCGGGGGTTCGATACTCACCAAATCCTCAGAAGCCCGGGCTTGTGCTCTTCGGAAAAGGTCTAAGTCATATTCACTTGTCAGGTTCTCCAAGAGCGGCTCCCGAGTGTTCCCATAGGTCTGTCTGTGTTCCTAGAAAAGACAACCAGGCGGTTCTGTCTGTGTGGACTTGGTGTTTCTGTCTGGGTGGACTTGCTTTATTTCATTCCACTGAGAGCCACCCTGAACCAGATGCTTGATACTTACAAAGTACCTATCTCTGGGTTCGGGGGACTGATGTCAGGCAAATTGGTAACCCCAACAACAGATCCTAGAATCCTAGAGCTGGTCAGCTCAAGTGGGGTAAGCATGGCTCTGGCAGGCCTTGTCTTTCCCCCCCATTTCCCCTGCCTTGCTAAAAACCACTAGATTACATTCCTAAAGCTGGCTACCAATGTCTATTATTTGGCCACTTCTTTCTCCTGAGGCTGACTACCAATGTTAAGCCCAGCAATCAAAAGCCCCCTTTGGTTCACCTAATTAACATGCCCAGTCAAAATATACTACTGCATCCTATCCCATTCTAACACAGACTACCCCTTGTTCTCTTCTTAAAATTACACCCGCCTAGTTTTCTTTTTCTGCCTGAGTCAGAAAGCAGTCACTTTAACATTTCTTCTTTGATTAATGAAAGATAACTCTGTAAAAACAGGGGTTTGGGTGTGGTTTGTACCTAACCCGGGTTGCTGTGTGTGTGGTGTGAGGGTCTCCCTTCACTGAGGACACTAAAGAAGCAGGCACTCCAAGCATTAGTGCTTGAAGATGCTGCATAGAAGAAAACTCTGGAAGTGGGCCCCTAGAAACTCCTTCTGACATTACTTCACTGACTGCCCAACTTGTAACATCAAGTCAAGTGCACAGGGAAAGCAGCTCCAGGAATGTTTACTAACTGTTAAAGATCAGGAAGAATTAAAAATAATTAAAAACATAAAAGGAATCCAGTTTTACATTAACTTTCAAACCTTACCAAGCTGGTTACTATAAGTCTCCTTTCCCTGAAAGGAAGGAAGGAAGGAAGGAAGGAAGGAAGGAAGGGAGGGAGGGAGGGAGGGAGGGAGGGAGGGGGGAGGAGGAGGAGGAGGAGGAGGAAGAGGAGGAGGAAGAGGGTGACTTTTCCTCAAAACTGATTCTAGCCCCTGCCTCCCCTTTTGCTCTAGGCTCCACCTTCCTTAGAAGAGAAGGCAATGGGAGTTATGAGCTGGAGAAGAGTCGTCCCAGAAGAACATTCTTGCGCTAACCCACACGTCGTCGTAGGCATCTAAAGAAAGCACTCACCCCATCAACATTTCCTATGGTAATGTGGCTCAGTCTGTTGTAGCTCTTTTTGAAATTTGGTCTCTGTGACTTAAGATTTAGTTTCTAAGTATTGCTAACTTCTAGTTTTGAAAATAACACTGCCCCTTCCCTTTTCTCTTACTTTGAGAAAGGATCTCATGTAGCCCTCTGCCTCTACTTCCCAATGCTGGAATCACAGGCATGCCTGAAACCACAGCACTGGAGACTCAAACTCAACACATCCTGCAACCAACCAAGTCACTTCTCCAGACCAAAAGCAAAACCTAACTAGCCAAGGCTGGTGTCACACCCCTGTAATCCCAGCACTTGGGAGGTGTAGAATCAGCTTAAGGACAGCCCTAGCCACACATTAGCAAGTTCATATGAGACCCTATTTCAAAAGGCAAAATGTAAGCAACAAGAAAAAATTTCTATCTAGAGTTTTTTAAATTAGTAAAGACCAAAATAACCTATCTCAAGCTGGTAAAAAGCATGTCTGACAGATTGAACAGCTGGATAGCATTTATATCAGACACTCCTTCTACCTGGATGAATTTTAAGGTTTTCTAGAGGACCTTTCCCAGAGTGAAGAGATCTAGCCTATAGGACTGCCACCTGGATGAAGAGGGTATCACAGTCTCTCAGTAAATGGCATCACTGTGTTCCCACAACTCTTACCTTACTTAACTTACCAACAATGAGCAGACAGGGGCAAACATGCAGAGACCTCTACCTAGTCCATAAAACCAGCAGCCTGGCACTGCTTAGCTATTGTGTTTAGCTATAAAATCTAAGTTCAGCTACACCTTATAAGTCATACATTTATTGACTATTCTAATGACAAAGTGGAATAGCACTCCAATTCTATGAAGGATAAAAATACTCAACTCCCCCACACACACAAACAAATCCAACAACAACAACAAAAAAAACCCCAGAGACCACATACCCACACATTACACACATTACACACACACACACACACACATATATATTAAGTGTGTGTATTAATGTATTTTTTTTTCTTGGCAGGGTCTCATTCTGTAGTCCAGACAGCTTAAGTGTCTTACTTTGTGGGTCAAGAAGCCCTTAAACTCTTGGCCTCCCTGCAGGTGTGAGTCACCACTTCTGACTTTACTGTTTTCGAAACAGGGTTTTGCACTGTTGCCCAGGGTGGCCTCCAGGCATAGACCACCACGTCTGGCTATATTTCAGTAGAAAACATGTACTAATACACTTCTAGTAAAAATAATTATTTACATAAAAAGCTGTAGTTTATGCAGAAGAGGTTTGAAGATTTCAACATGAGGATATCAGTTCAAGATCTTTAAGTGAGAAGACAGACAACTAGGTGGGGTGTGGTATATCAGAAGAAAATGACAAATGATGATGATTCTTTTTAAAATAAGATTTCTGTGCATTGGCGTTTGGTTGCATGTATATGTGTGTGTGTCAGATTCCCTGGAAGTGGAGTTGCAGACAGTTGTGAGCTACCATGTGGGTGCTGGGAATTGAACCTGGGACCTGAGGAAGAGCAGCAGTGTCCTTAACCTCTGAGCCATCACTCCAGCCCCCTACAAAGGCAATTTATGTAGTTAAAATAAAGCCCCTGAATGTCTTTTCTTACACAGCCATTTCTAATGTCATCAGTATTTGTCCTAATAGACAAATCTGCCTACCTGCTCCGGGACTGCAGATTGAGTCTAGCCCCTTTGCACATGCTACTACTGCCATATGTGACCGGGAGTGTGTTTTTCATTTGGGAACAGGGTCCTGCTAAGTTGCTGAGGCTGGCCTGGACAACACTCGGGAGCCTGGTAGGCCTGGACCTCATCCTCCTCCTGCCTCAGCCTTCAGAGTAGCTGAGGTTACAGAGCAGCACCATCAGGGCCCCATTAATTGTAATTATTTAGAACAATAGTGAAGGGATTCTACCAACTGAGCCCCATCCCTGAACCTACAGGAGGAAGCCTGCTTCAGCTGTAGGGGCCACTGGGCGACTTCACTGGATTCTCTCCTGTAATGAACAGCTATGTGACCTGACAGCAGAGTGGGAGCGCAGGCTTGGATTTTCTCCTCACCATGTATTTCTCTTTCTGCTCTTTGCTCAGTCCAGAATTTCTTTTCTTCCTGAGTTCAGCCACCTTCTCCTTATACCGCAGCTGTCTCTCTGTCGGTGCCTAAAAGAAAAACAGAACTGAGGAGTTAGCTAGAAGACTCGGTATGTTTCAAAATACCAATTTTATTTTGAAACTTTTTTTTAAAGATTATGCTCTCATGTAACCCAAGCTGGCCTCAACCCGGAGCTTCTGATCCTGCTTCCACCTCCCAAGTGCTGAGATTACAAATCCAAACTGCCATCTCTTTTTTTAAGAGAGAGAGAGAGAGAGAGAGAGAGAGAGAGAGAGGGGGGGGGGGGGGAGCGCGCACGCCCTGGCTGGCAATCCTTTTTCTCAGTCTCTAGGATGATAGAATTGTAAGTATGGGCTACCATACTGAGCTTTAAAAAAAGCCTTTTTTTCTAAAGAAAGAAAACAATTGTCATAGTAACAGTACAACCACACATCCAAACCACAATTCTTGCTGCCCTTTGAGGAATGGAAACATTTTAATTAGTGTGAAAGAGTAAAAGTCATAATGGAGGAGGGAGGAGCACTGTGATTCTTGTTTATGATCCCAACAGAAGCAGAAAGATTGCTATAAATTCCAGGCCAAACCTGTAAGGGCTATATAACAAGATTCCCATTAAAAAAAAAAAAATTACTGGGTGGTGGCGGCATATGCCTTTAATCCCAGCACTGGGGAGGCAGAGGCAGGTGGATCTCTGAGTTCGAGGCCAACCTGGTGTACAGAGTGAATTCCAGAACAGAGAAACCCTGTCTCAAGCCTGCCAAGCACTGAAGTTAGGGATTGATTTTACACACGTTTGATGACTACCCAAACAGGTGGGCATTATTCACTCCTTCATATTGACAAAGAAATGTCGTTTACCAGCTGGCCAGCCCAGGACAACACAGCTAATAAGAGATTCAGAGCCAGCTCTAAAGGCAACCTTACCACTGTGTCTCCTCTGCTAGTTATCTATAATCTAACTGTAGAAGCAGAGTCTTTGATGATGAGCTATGGCTAAAGGCCGAGGTCTAGGGAGTAAAGGACATGAGAAGAATACATGAGAAAGATTTACTAACTGTGGGAGAAGGTCTTGGAAGAATACCTGATAGAACTAAGACTCGCTCAAGGCCTTGAAGGATATGTATGTAATCTCTTCTTGGTAATGGTATAGAGTTCTCAGAAAGATCAAAGCCGTTTAGAAAGAAGCAAGGAGTTAAGTGCAATCTATGCAGGCGAATGTTCAGAGAGATGATTAGGACAGAGCAAGGATGCTTTCTGCAAATCATAGAAAGACAGAAGTAGAAACTGGCCCAGCTGACAAGTGTCACATTCTGAGGAAATGCCACTGGTGACATAGAAAATACGCCAGCAAAGTCAAAGGTGCTTGAAAGCCAACACAACAGATTAGAATAAGGATGCAAAATGAGGAAACAGAAGCGTAGTGGAACCTTTCAAATAACCAAAATATATTACACTATTACTTACTACTGCTATTATTATCAGTACTTATTCCTCTACTTATGAGATGGAAATGTCTGCTTTATGAAAAATGACAAGTTGAAAACCCAAACATGATTCAAGTTGATGTCTGGAAGACCAGTGATTTTGATTTGTCCTGGAAACAAAAGGCATGATGGATTTGCCTATGAAGTTACAGGGCAAAGGAGATCCACAAGGCAGATCTCAAACCAGCTGGCCAGAGCTTTCACAAGGCCCATACCTGGTGCCTGGTTGCATGCCTGTTGTTGTCATCTTGCCTGTGGGACAGCATCCTTTCTTCTATCTGCTTATCCCGGCTCTGTGCTCTCACCTGCAACCATCAACAATGTCAATAAATCCACCTGCTTCTAAGACTACATTTACTTAAAGTAAAAGAACTTGTGATAATCCCTGTATTTGCACTATACTTTGAATGTAAAAGTATTCTTGCTATTGATTATTGCTATCTCTACTAGAAAAAGATGAGGCAAGTCCCACACAGTGCTATCTCAGCCACTAAATACCAAAGAACTAAACTGATCACAGCTAAATGTTGCAAGGCTTAGACCTTCGCTAAGAATGTTGACTCTGGGCTGGAATTCTACTACGCTGATAGGAAACTGTGAAGAAACACAAGAGAGTGAGGAAGTATGAAGAAAACAAAAGAAAAATGCTGGGCTCAGGATGGGCACAGTGACATTTGCCCGTAGTCCTAGTTAGTAGACAGACAGAGGCAGCTTAAGAATTCAAGACCAGCTAGGTAGTGGTGGTACAACACCTTTAATCCCAGCACTTGGGAGGCAGAGGCAGGCAGATTTCTGAGTTTGAGTCCAGCCTGGTCTACAGAGTGAGTTCCAGGACAGCCAGGGCCACACAGAGAAACCCTGTCTCGAGAAGAAAAAAAAATAAAAAAGAGCTCAAGGCCAGCCTATGCAGCATAGGGAGACAAGATCCTGCCTCAAGGGCTGGAAGGGGGGGGGGAGCAAAGAAGAAGGGGAAACCTGACTTCAAGTCTATAGGAAAGCATAACTGCAGACACAAGACCTCAGAGAAACACTGCTCTCCGCAGTTTCCCCTCCCCCACTGGGAACTGACACCACCACTACCACCCACCACCACCACCACCACCACCACCACCACCACCACCACCACCACCACCACCACCACCACCCGCATCTATCTGCCCACTGGGTTGCATCACTGAGCAGGCTAAAGGTGGAATAACCAGTAGATCTCCCACGTCTGCTCCACTCCACATCTCTCCACTCCCAAGAAACGGTGTCATTTCAACAGTGAGCATTTCAAAACTTGGATGGAACCCTTCATTTCTTTGCTCCTATCTCTACACTGAGCCTGGCTCCTACTAGCCCTCTCCTTGAGAACACATCCCAAATCTAACCTAACCTTAGACATTTTACCAACACCACACTGGTCCAAGCTAACATTTACTCAAGAACTTCTAAGCAGGCTTCCAATGACCCTATCCTGTGCCGCCTCTTTCTTCCATAGTTGTTCTTCACATGCTGATAGCTGCTGTTTCAGACACATTCTTCTGCCTGCACCCTCTAAATGCTTCCAGCTGCCATCAGAATAAAACATAATCCTGTGCTCAAGATTTGATCCTTTATGATCTCAATCCTCCTCCGTTCCCCATCATGCTCCAATCACACAACCTACCTTCAACCCCAGTCTCTCCCCAGACTATTATTATTCTGTCTCCTTTAGCGCTCTCCACCCCTGGGTCTTTATACATTGCTACTTTGACACCATCCACATCTAGATCCCATGTCAATCTCATATGCCTTTCTTGACCTCCTCTAGCAAAAGCAGTACATTAGCCTCCCCTTGAATACAGTCCCTCCCTTTATTGGTTTCTCATGGTGTCTATCACTACATGAATGGATATTAATTTACAGGTTTCCACATGGGAATGTAAACTCCTTGACTGAAAGTGTCTTTTATTTTTTTCATTTTTATCTTAGTCACTGAATCCTTTGCTATCCACAAAAAGTTACATGCATCCACAAAAAAATGTAAGACAACTGAGAGGTTTCCTGGGAAATGTGAGCGATTATTCACAGGCAGGTAGTTTAGAACTGAAGAGCTGCCTTAGGCTGGGGAGGCAGCTGGCATGGAAGGCTCTGATTTATAGAGGGTTCCTGCAGGCACATGGCCCAGCAAGACAGCATGGCGACGCTAGTCTCACTTCCCCATAAGGACAGAGAAAACTTTATGACACAAGTTTCCCCTTTATTCCGGATTTTCTTCCCTGGTCTGAAATTTCTCAAATAAACCGGTTACGGTACTTAAGGTGTAGACACTGCTTCAGGCCATGATCTTCAAAGTCATGATTCAAAAAGACTGATGCAAAACGAAGCGCTACCAGACGTTTAGAGACAAGCAGCAGAGGAGATTATGAAGCTACCGTCACAGTTATTTTCAGGGGAAGAAGTCCAAGTGTTTGGTCAGCTTTCTGAATCAGGTGCTAACAGTGATGCTTGCACTCACCCAGCTTAAGACAGTAAAAAGACAACAGGAAGAGCCGACACAGAAGGCAAGCTGTCTCATACAGAAAGACTTGGACTGAAGACAAAAAGCAGGGCCTTTGGCAGAAAAATACGTGTAAGCATTTCACATTTTACTTGGTGAAAATTTAAACATGTGAAGAAACAGTTTCCTGACTCCACCCCAAGACCTCGTATCTTAGAACAAGTTCCTGAAGCAAGGAGAACAGGAAACTGAACTCTTTTCCAAATGAGACTTGCTCATACAAGCATAAACCTGTGACCCAGGCCTTGTGAGCAAAAGAACAACAAAAAAGCAACTAACACTTTGGTGTAGTCAAAGCATTTAGTTTGGATAACTTGTCCAAAGACTACCCGAGTCTGTTTAATTACTATTTGCAATTCTTGCTTCCCCATAATTAACTGTGATCCCATCCTTGGTAGCAGTAGCCCACACAGGAATGCACAAAAGAGGACCTTAGGCTCTAGTCGCAAACACATCATCCAAGTTCTGAAGGTTATTTAGGAACTGTGTTTTTAAAGAATTAAAAGAACTAGCCAAGAATAGATGTGACTGGTAGAAACCAAGAGGAACAGGATATGCAGAAACGAACAGAATAGAAACATTGGGAAATTGTGAAAAAGCAAAGCAACGTCATGGATTTGTTAAGCGAGCCTGAGGTGGAGCAGTGGGCTCAACTGTCCATGCATTTTCTGAAGATGCACCCTGGCAGAATATGAAGTCAGGTACCAAGGAAATGGATGCGATAGTGGTGAAAATCCCAATACTCTAAAGATAAGTCTCCCCATTAGCATCTTCCCAAACACTCATTACCTGGTACAATTCTTATTTGTTCATGTAATTAGCTTTTGTTTAAAAAAAAAAAAAAGTTTCCATTGCTTCCTCCACTGACATTAAGAACAAGACCTTGTCCCCCTGGCTCACCTCCGTACCCTAGTGCTTAGCGAAGCGTGGGTCACGCAGCAAGCACTGAGCACGCCCTGAGTGACAGAACACACAGTACCTTGCATTCGTCAGCTGAGAGGTTATGATAGAGCGGGCATCCTGAGATGGAGAAATGTCTCTCGTGTTTTCCTGTAAGATGTCCTGTTAAAGGAGGGAAAACTTAATTTCCAGGAAGAACATGGCACACCTAGAAGTGAGATTTTTGACACCAAATCTGTTTTTACCGTTTCCACTTTATTAAATAAATGTTATCAAACAGAGCTGCTGTGAAGCTCACGACTTACACCCATCACGTACTATTTCCCTCCAGAGCAGGCAATCTGCGAGATCCCTAGGTTTACTTTCTGAGGCAGAGTCTCACTGTGTAGCTCTGGCTGGCCTCGAACTCACTTTGCAGACAAAACTGGCCTCTGCCTCCTGAGTGCTGGGATTAAAGGTGTGTGACAGCCCTGCCTGGCTAAACAGAGGGGTTTATTACCATCCTCTGAGATAAAGGCCAGCCTGGTCTAAGGAGCAAGTTCCAGGACAGCCAATGCTACACAAAGAAATTCTGTCTCCAAAACTAAAAAACAAACAAAAACCTTTGTTAAATTAATCCAGTTTTAGGAATGAAACTATCCTACATTTAACTCCTTTTAGTAATCAAAAGAAATTCATTAAAAACAAACAAAAAACCCCCACAGCCATTTCTATAATATAGAAACAAATTTTGATAATTTTGAACAAGATTCAATATACTTTTTTTTTTTGTTTTCAGGTTTATTTTTATTTTATTTATATAAGTACACTGTAGCTGTCTTCAGACACTATACAAAAGAGTGCATCGGATCCCATTACAAATGGTTGTGAGCTACCACGTGGTTGCTGGGAACTGAACTCAGGACCTCTGGAAGAGCAGTCAGTGATCTTAACTGCTGAGCCATCTCTCCAGCCCCTTAATTTTGTAATTAAGTAACTATGAAACTATGAAACTTTGGCATTCTGGAAGTTGCTCTATAGACCAGGCTATCCTTAAACTCAAGAGATCCGTGTGACTGTCTCAAGCGCTGGGATTAAAGGTGTGCGCCAATACTGCCTGGCTCAACACACTTTTTAAAAAAAAAAATTTATTTAATATAAGAGTTCTCAGCTGCATATATATTCGAATGCCAGAAGAGGGCATCAGATGGTTGTAATTTACCATGTGGTTGCTGGGAATTGAACTCAGAACCCCTGAGGTAGAGCAGTCAGTGCTCTTAATTGCCGAGCCATCTCTCCAGTCTAAAAGATAAATATTTAAAGATTTAAACTTCTACAACTAAACTCTAAGATAGGGCAATCAGCATAAGGTCTTAAGGAAAACACTAAGGATGACACAAGAAGCTTGTTCTAACTAACTCTCCTTTCTTCTTCTTTTTAAAAACAAACAACAACAACAACAACAACAAAATTGGCAAATGGAAATGGAATCCAGGGCCTGAGCCATGCTAGACAAGCACTCTACCACAGAGCTACATTTCTGTCCATTCTAATTTTTCCTTCTTTCCTTCCTTCCTTAGACAGGGTTTCACTACATAGACTTGGCTGACCTGGAACTCACTCTGTAGACCAGGCTGGCCTCAAACTCACAGAGCTCTGTCTGCCTCTGGCTCCCAAGTGCTGCATTTGGGAATGGTCCACCACCACCTGGCTAGACTGGTTCTATCATCGTCATTATTTAATATTATTGTTGTTATTACTGTCATTACTAATATGTGCATGCTGACGAGGACATTTAGAAATTGGTTCTTGCCTTCTACCTTTTTTGTTTATAATTTATTAAAACTTATTATAAAGAATCTGCATAAAAAAACTAACCAGACATCTCAAATGAATTTCTGTACAGTTAGAATAACTAATCTGAAGCTGTGGAAGTTCACATTGAGTTTTACACTTTCATTATCAAATATATACACTTATCTTCAGACGAAGAAAGAAAGAAAGAAAGGAAGGAAGGAAGGAAGGAAGGAAGGAAGGAAGGAAGAAAGAAAGAAATCCCACAATGAAACTAGAAAATTAGCTGTGTACTTCCTTCGTGGCTTAAGTGTCCTTCGCTTGCATTCAGTCCTTCACATACTATTTACCCTTTCTTGTTCTCCTTCCTACACGTCATTTTGTGCCCATATGTACATCTGACTACTGTGCAGTGTGTGTAGCAGATCTGCAGATGAAAGGAACATGTGCTTCTTTCTGTTGTTTTTTCCTTTTGCCTTGCACCTTGCTGAGACAGGATCTCCTGTTCTGGGTGCTGTGCAGCAGTGCTCCTGGCTCTACTGGCTCCCGTCATTCTCTTTCTGCCTATTTCAGAGTAGCAGGAACACTTTACAAATACACTTTATGAGTGTTCCATTATCAGGTTCCTTGTAAGGCTAGCACTTTCATCCACAGTGTCTTCCTGGCCCCTTAGGCTCCATCCATCCATCTGTCCGTCCATCCATCCGTCCATCCATCCATCCATCCAGAACCCTTATCTCACTATGTAGCACTGTCCTGGAACTCAAGTCTGACAACCTGAGTTTGATCCCTACAACCCACATAAAAGGTAAAAGATAGCATCACCTCAAAAAACATGTCCTCCACACCCATGCCATGACAAAGGCACCCATCCCCACACACATAATACATACATATAAACCTTAAAAACACAGAAAACTGAACAGTATTTCTTTGGTATACATCTCTTCTAAGAGGATTACACAATACCAATGATTCAAAGGGCTTGAGAGACTACAGTAAGATAGTAAAAAGATATACCTTTCAAACTAACCTGCAAGTCTACAAAAAGCCGTCACCCTCCTAATGACACCCAACCCCCTTCTCTAGGTGGCACAGATGCGCACTTGGTGCATGCTTCTGCATACACATACACCACACAATTTCTTTTCAGAAAGTTCGCCATTCTTTCATGGTGGAAAAAAGTGTTAACTTTTGGGTTAAGGAGTCATTAGGATTTTAAAAGGTATACAGCAGGGAGGTGGAGTTGAGTCTGGGAGGAGATAGGGGGAAGATATAATCAAAGCATTCAGCATGAAATTCTCTAAAATAAATAAAAACATAAAAAAACACAATATAATCCATAGAGTAAGCTGTGAAGAGTGAAAATAACACAAGAACTGAGGAACGGCATTTTATACCATCCACGCTGTCTGTTCTCTGGGATTGTATCTTAGTCAGGCTGGGTGGAACACGCGTTACTGCTAGCTAGCACTTGGGAGACTGAAGCACTTTCTCTGGGAGCTGGAGAGATGAGTCAGAAATTCTAAGTACTTGTTGCTCTTCCAGAGGACCCACGTTCGGATCCCAACACCCACAACTGCCTATAACTCCAGTTCCAATTCCACAGCCTTTATTGACCTCCTCAGGCACCAGGCACAAATGTACTATTATACATACACATACAAAAACAAACAAACAAACAAACAAACAACAAAATAAATCTTAGAAAAACTTTTTTAAAAGAGGAGTTCTATAAATATGAGGCCAGCCTGGGCTACACAGTGACTATCAGGCCAGTCAGGGTCACAAAAACCTATCTCAAAAAAAAAAAAATTTAAAAAAAGATAAAAAGAAACAGATTGTAAGCAGAGAAGAGTCCCCATCGGTTTGTGATGTTTCAGTTGCTATGTGTAAGCATAATTCATGTATTTGTGGTCACACTGATACAAACAAAACTACTATGCTGATTATAGAAAAATGCAGCACATACAACTCTACACAGCAAATAATGATTGACAATGTAAGCAGCCGTGTTTTATTGGCTTAGGGTATTTGTTCCAGTTTTCTTCTTCTTCTTTGTTTTTTTTTTTTTTTTTTTTTTTTTTTTGGTTTTTTGGATTTGGGTTTTTCGAGACAGGGTTTCTCTGTATAGCCCTGGCTGTCCTGGAACTCACTCTGTAAACCAGGCTGGACTTGAACTCAGAAATCCACCTGCCTCTGCCTCCCAGAGTGCTGGGATTACAGGCGTGCACCACCACTGCCCGGCAATCATTAGCATCTTTAACAAAACATTTGAAAAAGTATTTACCTTTAAAAAATACAATGCTGCCGGCATACTTTATAAGCATAAAGATGTTTTATATGTACTGGGAAACTAAAAACTTCATAGTGACTGGTATCTTTATCAATCAGCTCCTTCAGAACAAGGCATCTCAAAGGCTCAACAATTGGTTCATCAGCTTACTCAAGCAGCACAAATAAGGGAGAATCCCTAAAGTGATTCATTAAAAGTTAAGCCTTAAAAGCTGGGTGTGGTCTCAAAAACAAAAAAACAAAAAAAAAAAAAAAAAAGTTAAGCCTTGAGAAGATATTTATCAGAGAAGCGTTTCTCCTACTTATACTAACTAAACACACAAAGTCATAAGAATTAGATGCTCCTGGTCATAAAACGCCTGGTCTCCTGCAACTCTCCTAGATTTACAACCTCTTAAGAACTCTGTTTTCCTTGTATCCTTAACAGCTGTGAGCTGCAGCTTCGAGAGCTGCGGCCTCGAAGCCATTATCAGGCATTATCTCACTCAATGCAGTACCCATAAACATCAACCACCTGCCACCTGAGGAGGCATTCCAGAGAGACCTTGTTTTCCAGGTTTGTCCCTGCTTAGGAAAGGAGGGAATTTTTCACTGGGAAAAGCTGAAAACAGTGAATGGTCATCACTGCTACATTTCCTGCAACTGGATCTGTTACTGTTTACAGACAACAGGCCAAGAACAGCTCGTATTCAAGATTGCTCTGAGTTCACAGGCACCGAAGTGTCTGAGTGGGCCACAACCATCATAAATCCGGGGCACGCTCACCTAGGGAGTTGCAGCCTGGCGTAGGACACTTCATGTTGAAATTGTAGCTTTCATGAAATCGACGACGCTTGGGACGGTGAGAGAGGTCACTGCCCGAGTCCTTCAGAGACACATCCTTGGCAATGCTCTCATCATGAGACACGTTGGGGCTGGAGATGTCTATGTCGGACTCAGAAGAAGGTGCATTTCCAGTTGGAGTTCGAGGTGGTGACTCATCATGATCAGCTGTATTTTTAGTTTCTAAAGAAAAAGCAATTGGTAGAACTGGTGAGTAGGTCCCTTTATTTAAAGATTCGCTAGATAAGAAGAGTTTATGGAATTTGCGGTTCTGCTAGTGTCATGAGCCCAAACTCTCTATGTAGCTAAGAATGACCTTGAATATGTGACCCTCTTGCCTCACCTTCCCTAGTTCTGAGTTTACAGGCATGTACCACCATGCTTAGTTCTATGCAGTGCTAGGGAACAAAATCAGGGGCTCACACATGCTCTGCCAGCAGTCTACATGCAAGTTACATCTATAGTCTTCCAAGACCTAACCAGTAAGTTTTAGCTACTTATCTGCTACAAGACATTGAAGACACTTTGGTATAACTTTAACTCCTGATTGACTATAAATCTGAAGTTCAGGTACTATATTATGTTATATTAACTATGTTACTTCTCCATATTTCTCCTAAGCTCTTAATTCTGAGTAATCAAAATCAGGTGTAAAGTCTGAAAAATTGCCAAAAGGAGCCAAAGAAGACAAAACTGTGTTCTTGCCATCACAAGTGTTAATAGTGAAATGTCAAAAATTCACCAAAAAGTGTTATCTTCTTTATTGGAAAAGTAAGTAAATAAATGAGCCCATTTTGCTTTCCTTGACTCATGAAATGAATTGGGTGTGGTGGTGTGCTCTCTTAATCCCAGCACTGGAGAGGCAGAGGCAAGCGCTCTCTTTGCCAGCCTGGACTACAGAGCAAGGCTACCCAGAGAGACCCAGGCTCAAAACCAACCCCCACTTAAGAAAGGAAGAGGAAAAAGAAACTGATATATATTTTTTTTTCTTTTAAGGGTCTAAGAAATGGCTCAGCAGTTAAGAGGTTCTTCTTGTTCTCCCAGAGGACCTGAGTTCCACTCCTAGCACCCACCATAATGGCTCATAATTGTCTATAACCAGTCCAGGGATTCCAGTTCTAGGGGAGTCAATGGTATCAGCACACAAGTGATATGGAGACATATATACAGGCCAAACACATAAATAATTTAAAAAAAGAATTTTTTTTTTGGTTTTTTTGTTTTGTTTTGTTTTGTTTTTTGTTTTTTCGAGACAGGGCTTCTCTGTGTAGTCCTGGCTGTCCTCGAACTCAAAAATCCGCCTGCCTCTGCCTCCCAAGTGCTGGAATTACAGGTGTGCGCCACCATGCCCGGCTAAAAAAATTATTTTAATACTTAATGTGTATGAATCTGCATGTATGTATATAATCAACGTGCCTGGTGCCTGAAGTTACTAGGGTCTCATGCTCTTGAAATTCACTTTTTTCTTTTCTTTTTAATTAAAAGAGAAAGAAGGCGGGCGTGGTGGCGCATGCCTATAATCCCAGCACTTGGGAGGCAGAGGCAGGCGAATTTCTGAGTTCAAGGCCAGCCTGGTCTACAGAGTGAGTTCCAGGACAGCCAGGGCTACACAGAGAAACCCTGTCTCAAAAAACCAAAAAAAAAAAAAAAAAAAAGAGAAAGACAGACAGACTTTACTATGTATCCCTGTCTGGCCTGGAATGTTCTTTCTTTTGTATACCCCTGGCTGTCCTGGAACTCACGTTGTAAACTAGGCTGGCCTCGAACTCAGAAGTCCACCTGCCTGCCTCTGCCTCCCAAGTGCTGGGATTAAAGGCGTGCGCCACCATTGCCCAGCTGGCCTGGAACTTTTTATGTAGGGCAGGAGAGCCCTAAATACACAGGGATCCAATGCCTCTACCTCACAAATGCTTGGATAAAGATTTGTGGCACTGCGCGCACGCGCTCTCGCACTCGCACTCTCTCTCTCTCCCCCCCTTTAAGATTTTATTTATTTTTTTTTTAAAGATTTATTTATTTATTATATGTAAGTACACTGTAGCTGTCTTCAGACACCAGAAGAGGGCATCAGATCTCTTTAGGATGGTTGTGAGCCACCATGTGGGTGCTGGGATTTGAACTCTTGACCTTTGGAAGAACAGTCAGTGCTCTTACCCGCTGAGCCATCTCTCCAGCCCTAAGATTTTATTTTTAATTATGTGTATGTGGGTATAATACAGGTGCTGGCAGAGGCCAGAAGAGTGTGTCAGATCTCCTAGAATCAGAGTTACAGGGAGTTGTGAGCCACCAGTTGCGTGTGCTGGGAACCTAACTCAGTTCTCTGTGGAAGCAAGCAGCACACGTGCTATAAACGGTGACACATGCCTTTGATCCCAGCACCTGGGAGGCAAAGGTATTCAGATCTCTATGAGTTTGAGGCCAGCCTGGTCTACATAGTGAGTTCTAGGACAGCCAGGGATATAGGGAGACTTTGCCCCCTTACCCTGGCAAAAAAGAGTAGTACATGCTCTCAAACACTGAGTCATCTCTGCAACACACTTAGGGTCTGATCACTGAAGTCCAAGAGTTCTATAGAAACTACACACTCTTAACCAAGGTTTACAAACCAGATACCTATAGGGGCTGGACAAACTCAAAGAATGTGACTGTCTATCCAGTGGTGACAACTACTATTCAGCTCCAGTTAATAATTACTGAATAAGTGGCTATCCAGTATTCCAGAACTGTCCTGCTTCAAAAGTTAACTATTGACCCATGAGTTCAAAGCCAGCCTGATTGAGATATGAGTTTCAGGATTCCTTGGAACATAAGAGACACTATCTCAAAAACCCCAACCAACCAACCAGCTGGAGAGCTGATTTATTGGTTAAGAGCTCTGGCTATTCTTCCAGAGGACCTGGGCTTGCTTACCAGCACGCACACAGCAGCTCACAGTTGTAACCCCTGTTCCAGGGTATCTCATGCCCTCTCCTAGCTTCCATGGGTACTAGGCACAAATGTAGTTCACAGACTTACATACAGTCCAAACAATAGACAAAATAAATATTTAAAAATTGGTACAGGTTTTTATATGAAAGCTGCTGAGCTTCCAGGTAGTACCAAGAAAGTTAAAAAAAAAAACCTGAAACTCTGCAAACCAACCAATTAATCATGCTGCCTGGCTGAAGAATCTCAGTAGCTTGTAAGATCTGCCCCACTGTCTCCTGCTCTAACCTAATACTGCCTATCACTAAAGGTCACGCCTAGTGAGCAGTCTGGAGGTAGAATGGACTAGTAGTCATGGCTGTATGAAAATCTGAGCTTCCTGTGGAGGTTCAAAAGGCTCTGCCTCCTTCTCCCTATTATACATCATCCAATCTAATACACCTAACGCTCCAGCGATCAAAATATACTGTGCAAGACAGAAAGAAATTGGACAAATAGAGCATGGCGGCACATATCTGTAGTTCCAACACTCTAGAGGTCACGGCAAGAGTTCAAGTTTGAGGCTATATTTTTCAAACCCTGGTTTAAAAACTACAAACAAACCAAGTGAACACACAAAAAGAATCAAGTGAACAGTGTCTGCTTACCTAAACTCTGACAATCTCTGCGGTGTCAAAATCTTCCTTAAAGCAGAACTGACCAAGCCCTCTGTACAGTACCACTCACACAGACCCACTTACCTCTATCTGAAAAGTCAACCACCTGTTCCGTTTCAGAGCCAGATGAGCGAGTCTGCCGAAGAGGGTACTTTTTTGGAGTCACTGGTGTGGGCTGCTGCTGACTACGGGTTACTCTTCTGGTAGAATAGGCAGGCTCCTCAGTGCCAAAAGATGGCAAATTTCGAACAGGGCTGGAATCTAACCCCGGTTTTAAAAGATCATAAAATAAAGAAAAGAAGAAAAGCCATTTTATATCCATCCACATATAATCAGAGTACAGTTTCTTCTCTTCTATTTCACAAAACCCAACAAATCCTTAGATTATATCCATATCACTAAATAATGCATGCTAATGGGCAGATGGGACAGTGTCCCCTAACAGTGGTAGCACAGGATGCCTTGTTTAGAATCTGGAGTAAAGACTGAGCTCACTTGATTCCACTTCACCATAGCAGCAATCTGTAGCATCTTATGCAAGTTAATGTCTCTAAGCTTTCTTCTTTACCCATATGATACTTACTCTAATATGGGGAAAATGAATGAATGAATGAATGAATGAATGAAGAAAATGAATGAAAAACAGTGTGAGAAAGTTCCTGGCTTGTTTGTTTGTTTTCCAAAACAGAATCTGAGTGTAGCTCTGGAACTCGCCCTGTAGACCAGGCTGGCCTTGAACTCACAGTGATTCACCTGCCTCAGTCTCCTGAGTTGCTAGAACTAAAAGCATGAGCCTTACCTCCCAGCGGGAGAAGAGTTCTTCACCAATATTAGCTACACACCCATGTCTTCCCTTGCTATAGCCCTTCATAATACAGATGTCCTAAAACTAACAAATACTGTGTTTGGGAGGAGATTGTTTGTTCTGACTACCCTTATACTCTTATGGAGTTACTGATGGCGTGAGCCACCATGTGGGTACTGGGAGTCAAGCCCAGGTTCTCAACAAAAACAACTAAGTGCTCATAACTGCTGAGCCATCTCTTCAACCCCTTAAGTTCTTCCCATATAGAAACCTCTTCTAAAGCCTTCATAGACCTTTCACATCTCCAGCCTGAGGCTTCTTAAAGGAAATAAACTCAAAGCTAAAACTGAAGAGTATTTTAAATGACAACAATCTATGACAATGTCCAAGTTGAAATTGTCAAAATGTCAGGAGAGGTAAATTGGTCCAGAGCCTGGGCCCTAAGACTGTACAGTCCCAGGGGCTCTTCTCACAAGTCTGTCTACATTTCTCACTAAGAGAACAGCCTTACCTTGTGACTGATGCTCCCAAAATTTGTATAGCTCTGTGGCCATGAAATAAAATAACTATGACCCCGCCCCAGCTCCTGAGTCTGGCTGTTCTGAGCACCCATCACCTCTAGGGCAGCTAACTGCAGTGTCTGTGGACCATTATGACTCCTTGTATGTATAAGTCCTTCGCCTAAAATAGTTTGCTCATCCTCAATTTGTAAACTCCTACTGGACTCCTCCAGACTGTTATAGGAGACCTTCCCACAAGAATGCGGTTGCTCCACCTCTGGACTTCCATAGGATTCGCTAACAAATCACTTTTATTTATTTGTATGTGTACACATCAATATGTATATGTATTTATATACATAAATATGCACATATTTATGTATATCTATCTATAAACACGGACACACAGTTACTTTTTTGGTTATTTTCTTGAGATCCAGAGACTCAGTATGTAGTTCTGACTGGCCTTGAACTCTCTATGTAGACTAGGCTGGCCTTAAATTCAGAGATCTGCATGTCTTTGCTTCCAAAGTGCTGGGACTAAAGGTCCTAGCTACCACACCAGGCCCCATATTATAATTTCCCATTTACTCTATTGTTGCAGACTGATAACCACCTTTGTGTATTAACTGAAAAACCTTTCTTCCATGATGAATAGAACTAGGAGGGGCAAAAGGCTACCTCTATATAAGCCCAAGGGAGTAAGTACATTAGAGAACCTTCCAAGTACTTCCAACCACAAGCCTTTTGTTTATTTCACTACCAAAGCAAAATTCTGAGTATTTATTCACACAGTTACCTATCACATTCTAGAATTAAAAGTGCCTTTAGAAGCATTAAGACACACACACACACACACACACACACACACACACACACACGAGGCACTTTAACTCTTAAGCCATTCTATAGTGATAACATTTCTATCTTACCAGTTTATGATGATCTATAACACCACACAGTCTTCAAGACCCCTGTATCACACACTAATGCAAGCCACTGCCTATGCACCAACATGGTACCTGGCAGAAACCGCTCTGAAGCCCAGGGTATTTCAGCAGTTGCCTTACACTTCACTTCGACCATCCTACCATTTACACCAGTGGTTCTCAACCTGTGGGTCTCAACCCCTCTGTAGGTGGGGGACCAAATGACCCTTTCACAGGGGCCGATTCAGATATCCTGCATATCAGATATTTACATTATGATGCATAACTTTAGTAAAACTATAGTTATAACGTAACAAAGATTATTTAATGGAGGTCTAGAGAGATGGCTTAGCTGTTAAGAGCACTGTCAGCTCTTCCAGAGGTCCTGAGTTCAATTCTCAGCAACCACATCATGGCTCATAACCAACTATAATGAGATCTGGTACCCTCTCTGGCCTGCAGGCACACACACAGACAGATGTTGTACATACAATAAATAAATCTTTAATGAAATGGTCGGGGGGGGGTGTCACCATAACAGGAGGAGCTGTATTAAAGGGCCATGGTGTTAGGAAGTTGAGAACCACTGCTCTACACCAAGCTCAAGGCCCAGCCTCCCTATGAATCAGCACAATAAAATGACACCAATCTGTGCACTGTGAGGAACAGTCAGGAGAAAAAAAAAGAAAAGAAAAAAAAAGGTTTACCTTGAGAACTCTGGCTTAGCCTGGCTGAAGAGCGGGTGACTCGGGCAGATCGGCGCGATGTGCCGTCGCTCTCTGAACTGTCTGTATGCTCAAGATCTGTAGAAAAATCGGAATCTTCGGTTCCATCTGAACTACTGCCTGCATTTCTCTGTAATACATTAGCACAAAAGCATTTACTGTGGTTTTCTATTATCACTGGAAGTAAAATGAACCATGATGCTGAATTATCAAGTTCCAATGTAAGAAAGGACTCCACCGTGAGCCTTTGCCCTCCCTGCTGCACAGAGGCGCTGCCCCCTCCCTGCTGCACAGAGGCACTGCCCTTCTTTTCAGATACTCCAGAGGAATAACCTACAGCCAAGCCACCTGGACTCAACAGACTGAGGAAGACAAGTAATCTCTTTTTTTTAAAGATATGTTTATTTATTTTATGTATGTGAGAACACTGTTGCTGTTTTCAGACACACCAGAAGAGTGCATCAGATCTCATTACAGATGGTTGTGAGCCACCAGGTGGGTGCTGGGAATTGAACTCAGGACCTCTGAAAGAACAGTCAGTGATCTTAACAGCTGAGCCATCTCTCCAGCTCCGAGAAGTAATTCTTACTGTATTATCACTAATTCTGAAACAATTTGGACTGAATCACTAGAAAGCTAAGCACCCAACCCAACAAAACACCCAAATCAAAATGGTCTTGACAGGAAAAGAGAGAGAAAGAGAGAGAGAGAGAGAGAGAGAGAGAGAGAGAGAGAGAGAGAGAAAGCAAAAGCAAGGTCTAGTGGCTAACAGCACAGGCTACTCTGCCAAAAGACCTGAGTTCAATTGCCAGCATCCACTTGGTAGCTCACAACTGAAGCCTGAAACTCCAGCTCCAGAGGGAGCCAATGCCTCCAGCCTCCTCAGGCACCTGCACTGTACATACATACACATAATTAAAAATAATATAAGAATCTTTTTTAAGAAACAAGTCCAAGATAGTATATAAAATGTTAACGTTAGGTCCCATTTAACTTTGGGGTAAATTTTATTCAAATTCTCCATCAACAACAACAAAATCACATTAGCTGGGCATGGTGGTGCATGTCTTTAATCCTAGCAGAGGTAAGAAAATCTCTGTGAGTTCCAGGGCAGCCTGGTCTACATAACTGAGTTCCAGGACAGCGACAGCTACATAGAGAAATCCTGACTCAAAAATATAATATAATATAATATAATATAATATAATATAATATAATATAATATAATATAACATAACAAAATAAAATAAATAAAATAAAATAAAATAAAATAAAAAAATAAATCATTTCAAAATATGTTCTTGGGTCTGGAGAGATTGTTCGGTGGTTAAGAGTATTTGCTTTTTAGCCGGGCGTGGTGGCACACGCCTTTAATCCCAGCACTTGGGAGGCAGAGGCAGGCGGATTTCTGAGTTCGAGGCCAGCCTGGTCTACAGAGTGAGTTCCTGGACAGCCAGGACTACACAGAGAAACCCTGTCTTGATAAACCAAAAAAAAAAAAAAAAAAAAAAAAGAGTATTTGCTGTTCTTCCAGAGGATCTGGGTTTAATTCCCAGCAACCATAGCAGCTCACAACTGCCTGGGACTTCAGTTCTAGGGGCTCCAATACGCTCTCCTGGCCTCCAGCAGTACCTAGCTACACATGTAGTAATCACGCACAAGCATGTAGCATACACGCACGCACACACACACATATTATACATGTAAAAACTTAAAACATGTTATAGTCTATAACTCTAGTCCCAAAAGAATTTAACCAGAAAAAAATACAAATTATTTTCTTCTTCTTCTTCTTTTTTTTTTTGGTTTTTCGAGACAGGGTTTCTCTTTGTAGCCCTGGCTGTCCTGGAACTCAGAAATCCGCCTGCCTCGGCCTCCCAAGAGCTGGGATTAAAGGCGTGCGCCACCACGCCCGGCTACAAATTATTTTCTTAGCCATCAGTCCTTGAGGTTTCTCCATATGGATGTTTTAAGTGCTGGAAAGGAATTTGTACTAAAAACTAAATAGGTATTCAAACCTATTTTACTCTGTGTATGAAAGTTTTGCCTATGTATCACATACATGGCCTCAGAGGTCAAGGGAGGTTGTTAAATCACATGGAACTGGAGTCATAAATGGTTGTAAGCAGGGCTGGAGAGATGGCTCAGCGGTTAAGAGCACTGACTGCTCTTCCGAAGGTCCTGAGTTCAAATGCCAGCAACCACATGGTGGCTCACAAGCATACGTAATAAAATCTGATGCCTTCTTCTGGGTGTCTGAAGATAGCTACAGTGCACTTACACATATTAAATAAGTAAATAAATAAATAAATAAATAAATCTGTGGGCCAGAGTGAGCAGGGCTGGAGAGAGAAGAAAAAGTGCCTGAAGATAGCTACAGCGTACTTACATGTAAATATATAAATCTTAAAAAAATAAAAAAGGTTGTGAGCCACTATGTGGGGTGCTTGGGACCCAGGTCCTCTGCAAGAGCAACAAGTACCCTGAACAGCTGACCAATCTCTGCAGCCCCATATGTCATTTCTTTAGAAACTCGTGCCACACCCTAGTCATAACTGTCAGGCACTGAGGAGTGATTAGTCATGAAGATTACTTTTATCAATTAAATATTTACACTTGCCCTTTTCTAAGCTGGAAAAAGAATACTTGCTGAAATCACTACAATCCCTCAAACTCAGTCCCAATATCTTTGGCAGGAAAAAGGAGCGGGATGCGCTAAGGACTGGGCTCAGGGCTTCAGGGCACTAACCACACCCCACTGAGCTAAAGCCTAGTTCCAGGTCCCACCTCTTTTTTTTTTTTTTTTTTTTTTTTTTTTTGATTTTTCGAAATAGGGTTTCTCTGTGTAGCCCTGGCTGTCCTGGAACTCACTCTGTAGACCAGGCTGGCCTCCAACTCAGAAATCCGCCTGCCTCTGCCTCCCAAGTGCTGGGTTTACAGGCGTGCACCACCACACCTGACAAGGTCCCAACTCTTTATGCCTCCGGCCAAGTATGTTTGGAGTTACTAGAGTCTTACAAAGAACACAAATATCCTGTGAATAACATCCCACACTAAAAACATCAATATTTCTATAGCAAACAGAAATTTAGTGTCACAATAAACGAGACAATAAAAACAACAAAATAACCCAAGAATAGTTTAGGACAGATTTGCCATCAAACAAATTACAAACATATTTACATTTGGGTTTTGTTGTTGGTTTTTTTTTTTTTTGTTTTTTGAGACAGGGTTTCTCTGTGTAGCCCTGGCTGTCCTGGAACTCACTCTGTAGACCAGGCTAACCTCGAACTCAGAAATCCACCTGCCTCTGCCTCCCAAGTGCTGGGATTAAAGGCATGAGCCACCACCACCCGGCTGTTGTTGTTTTTTGTTTTGTTTTTTTTGTTTTGAGACAGGATTTCTCTGTGTAGCCCTGGCTGTCCTGGAGCTCACTCTGTAGACCAGGCTGGTCTCGAACTCCGCTTGCCTCTGCCTCCCAAGTGCTGGAATTAAAGGCATGCGCCACCACCGCCCAGCGGGTTTTGTTGTTTTTAAAGATAGGCTCTCGCAATTTATTTAGCTCATGCTGGCCTGGAATTTATTATATAACCCAGGTTTGCCTTAAGCTCATTATGGGCCTCCAGCCTCAGCCTTCAGGGTGCCAGAACTATACAGGTGTGTACCACTACACCCAGCAAGAACTTACATTTTCTTGAGACAGGACCTCCCAGTATATAGACTACAGAGATCCACCTCCCAAGTGCTGGAATTAAAGGCTTGTAGCAGCCGGGCGGTGGTGGCACATGCCTTTAATCCCAGCACTTGGGAGGCAGAGGCAGAGGCAGAGGCAGAGGCAGGTGGATTTCTGAGTTCGAGGCTAGCCTGATCTACAGAGTGAGTTCCAGGACAGCCAGGGCTACACAGAAAAACCTTGTCTCAAAAAAAAAAAAAAAAAAAAAAAAAGCCTGTAGCATAGCATTCAGTAGGAATTTACATTTTCCATTTTTACGTTTGGAAAGTGCTAAGAGGAGACTAGACCATGCCAACAAACCAGTCTGTCTCTTGCCTTTGGTGTGCCTGGATATAAATACTACCTGTCAACTCTGGTCACTGTAAGAGACATTAATGTAAATATTTAACTTGGAAATCTTCCATGAAGAATGATCTCCACAGAAATATGAATACTGTCTATCCACCGAAATATTTCGTTCAAATTCTGACTACAAGTAAGTAGAGGCACCAGAGCCACAGAATGTCACTAAAATTAAAGGCGAACATTGGGGTCATCTCAGCCAAAGACCCAGATACCTGTCCACGACCTATTAATTCTGCCTGGCAAACTCTGAAAATCGGCTCTACTTATTTATTTCCAACGTTAACTGCTTTCTTACTGTGTATATACAATTTCAAGCAGAGACTGTACTGTAGCCTTCTGGGGTTACTTCTTTGTGTTCTTCACTCTATGGCGATAACCCTTTAAACCAGTGATCACGCCTAATTTTCGAATCCCTAGCAACTAGCATGTAGCACCGCTCTTTGCATTTTACAACTGAACATATGGGACAAATGTCATACAGTTCAGCAAACGTTTACTGACCAGGAAATGTCAGACTGAACTAATACGTGGAAGACGCTGTCTGAGACGCAACAGGCCTGCGAGCTACCCCTTGGGGGAGGGCGCTGGTTTCTAAACACCCATCTTCGGCTTTGTTGTCCCCCACCCCCACACCTCAGGAAAGTGGCCTGCCCAACTCGCCTTTACACCTATCGCCATCTCTATCCGGAAGGGCGGGGCGTCGGTAGACCCAATCCAGGCCTAGCTAAGCCGCACCCGCCACAAGAACAGACTGCGAAGCTGGGCCAATAACGAGAAGGGAGAGCATTCACCACAGCCAGTCGGAGAGCACCAGGGCCAGACCCAGACACCGCCCACGCACGCGGGGAGGTGACCGTTGGGCCCAAACAGGCGGCGTCACCATCCAATCAATATGCTTCTAGACATTTCCGCGACCAATTAACAAGAACGCCTCCGATCCGGGAAAGCAGAGGGCGGGAATAGTTACAGGCATAGGCCGAGGCCAGGGTCGGGCCCACATTTTTCTGTCTGGTACCAAGAGGAGACTGGGTGGCTAGGCTAGGTTCTGGGGAGCAGAAAGTTGGAACCCAAGCACTGCGAGGCGTGGCCAACCGCGGCACGTTGCCCAATCGACTCCCCTTAAAAACCCTCCATCCCTTCTCTACCATTTCTCACCTTCCTTCGCGGCATTGCCGGTGGCTGCAGCCCGACAGCTCCGATTCGGGCGGCGGCAGCACCAGCAGGAACGGGGGCTCCGGCGGGCTCCGTGGCTGCCTCTGTTGCTGTCCCAAACGCTGCGGACGATCCCAAGTGCCTCCTGCCTCTCAGCGTCTAGAGCCTTCTGCGCAAGCGCCGCGGGCTGGAAGCGCCTTTTCCTTCACTTCCGGCTGAGGCGTGCGTCACCTGACCTTTAGACCAGTGAGGATACTGGGAAGTTTGAAACTTTTAGTGAGGCTAGTCAGCGCCATTTTGGAATTGGGCAGGAGACGACATCACTTGTGAAACCTTGGACTAGCCTTATTTAGTTAGGTATGCGGCTTCCGTTGTGGGATTAGGTAGCCATGATTGTTTGGGGCAGAAGTCTGGCAGTTGAAGGTAACCGTTTTCATCTTTACGTTGGGCAAACTCTCCCTTTCTCGGCGTTTTAATTTGCGGCGTGGAGGGAGGAAACCCCCAGAACCCATCAGGTTGTCGATCTTTAACTCTTTCGTCTCCTAGTGGGCCAAAGGACGTTTCCGTTTATCCTGTAAACTTAGAACTGGCAAGAGATATTTTGCTCAAGGAACTATTGAAAGAACTATTCTATGTTCCGGAGTGGTGTGAATGGGGTTTGAATAAAGAATTGACCGGGTTATTGTCCGTCTTGAAGTGGGGTAGAGGAGACATGGTCCTTGCGTTAAGAGAGCAGCAAGTAAGTTACGTCCATGTTACAGGATGTGGCAGAGCCATTCTCAGAATGCCGTAGCGCCATAGAATTCCCAATTTATCTCTGCTGTGAAACGCCCCTGGCTTATCAGTACTCTGCTTTGCTTTGAGAGGGTGGCCCGGAGAGGGGCCGAGGACGTGATCTGAATATGAGGGTTCTGTACCCAAAGTCTGGGAAGTGTTGAGCCCCATTCAGCCCATATGACCTCTGGAGCACAAATGCAGGAGCCAAGAACTGGGTGGAGAGAGAAATAAAATTTTGAAAGACGCTGGAAAGGGAATGGGTATTTAAGCAATAATAAAAAGGCATAAGAAGGAGAAGTTACGACTGGAAGAGCTATACGAAAAGCCTGGACCAGGCGGGGCGGTGCATGCTTTTTGAAGCGAGCAGATCCAGATTTTGAGCTTAAAGCCAGCCTGGTCTACACAGCGAGTTCCAGGCTAGATCCTATCTCGAAAAAGAAAAGTCTGGAAAGTGGCTAGCAGGCCTTGAAGTTTTAATCTCAGAGGACTTGAAAGAACCACGGTGGACCAAGAGTGACTAGGTGGAATCATAGCAACCTTAGTTATTACCAAGATAGGATTCTGGTTTCAGATTTATTTGAGTGTGTGTGTGTGTGTGTGTGTGTGTGTGTGTGTGTGTGTCGAGCGTGCTCACGACCAGGTGACTGCTCAGAGGACAATTTTGGGGAGTAGATTCCTAACTTCCCCCTTTCATGGTGTCTCAGGGAGAGAACTCGGGTCACCAGGCCTTGAAAGAGGCTTGCTTTTGTCCGGCTGAGCCACCTCAGGCCCCAATCAGAATTTCAATCTGAGGCTGGCTAACCTGGAGAGAAGCTTTAAGAACAGAACACAAACCTGATTGATATGCTAAACAGAGGACTCTTCAGAGTTAAAAAAAAGTTCCAGACCCTTAGCCCACACTTGTTGGGGGATAGGGGTGGGGGAATAGCTTAAGCCATTGTTGATGCTGGTTGCATTCAGTGTTTTGCTTTTAGTACTTAGTATAAATAAATACCTTTTAACCATCTATGTGAGTTGATTTGCACATAAAAACTTGCTTGAAAATGGCTCAGATATTTTCCTTTGTATTATTTTAGCTCTCTCGTGTTTAATTCCTTGCTATCACAGTTCTTTTACACTTACAGATGTGTTCCTGGGTTACTCTGGAATGTTCTAACTCCCTAACTAGTGATAACAGCCTCTTACATTTGAATGATGTCCTTTTAAGTTGGCTTGTGGTGACACACATCTGAACCCTGAGTCCTTGAAGCAGGAGGCAGGAGATTCAGTTTAAGGTTTTCAGCCACATGGCTCTAGGTCAGCCTGGGCTGGATGCATCTTCCAACCCTCTGTAATTTCTATCTTCAGAAAGTCTTTCCTGGGGGGCTGGAGAGATGGCTCACTGGTTAAGAGCACTGACTGCTCTTCTGAAGGTCCTGAGTTCAATTCCCAGCAACCACATGGTGGCTCACAACTATCTGTAATGGGATCTGATGCCCTCTTCTGGTGTGCCTGAAGACAGCTGCAGTGTACTCATATATAATAAATAAATAAATCTTTAAAAAAAAAAAAGTCCTGATTTGTAAGAAAATCTTACTTTCAGAAAGTCTTACTATTTGTGAGGGAGTAAAGCATGGTGACATATTATTTTTCAGAGGCGACTGTATATTCTCAAATGGTAAGTATTTTCCCAACTCCATTTCCCAACCAATAGGAACATAATTCCTGTTCATATTATTATCAGCTTTAGTAGTATTGAATATAAGGCTTTGATGTCAGATGTAGATTGGGATCTGCTCTGTCATTTTTTTTTTCTGTGTTGCTCTTGGGTGAGTTTCTAAATTGACCTGAGTTTTCTCATCTTGAAGTGTGCGTGCTAATGACCAGCTTACTAAGTGGTTGTAAGGAATAAAGGAAATGAGTGTTTTGAAATACACAGCAAGTCAGCAAGTTCCTGAGATAGAATAAGTGTTCAATGTGTGGCTTTTTTTTTTCTTGCAGTCTCTCTAATCATGACTATAACATCCTCCTGTCTGGTATTTTCCTGTGGTATCAGTGGTCGCCTCTATCTATTTAGCTCACTTCAACTTTAGAAACCCAGCAATCACAGACATCGTGTCATACCAAGATGGAGAAAACAGCATCTTCCCTCAGTGGAGCTGTGAGTCTAGTCGTTCTAAAATGCTATGGACTATTAAAAATAGAAGGACGGGAAGGTCCACTGGGACAGAGAGGGAGGCAGAGCATCTGGAGCCTGTAGGAAAAGATAAGAGAGGTGAAAGAAAATGGAATTTAATAGCATGACATAGAAAATAGGGGCTTTCCACGCACAGAGTACAGCGTGTCCAGAAGTCGAGGTGTGGAGCAAGCATCCTGTCTGGGATAACTTACTTGGCAAGAGGGAGTGATATCGTTGCCAAAATGGTGCTGGGTACGAGTTCCTGCAGAGCCTTCTGTGCCTGGGTGGGGAGACTGGGTTGGAGGTGCTAGGCTGGTTCTGAAGGACTTGAAGCAGAGATGTCCCGTGATCAGACTCGCATTTAGAGATTTTCTTCCGGCAGCTTTAAGAGGAAGGACCAGAGTAGCCCTGAAGCCCAAAGTAGATTAATTCAAATGCTGCTGCAGTCTGAGCCAAGGTCGAGGGGTAACTGAGGTGGCCTGGGATGGTGGGAACAGTCGTGGATATCTTTGTAGATTGCTTTACTCAGACCTGTGTCTCGTCTCCTCTGTTACATTTCTGAGTGTCCCCAAAATAAAAAGCTCCTCGGTTTCCAGGACTAGAGAGTTGGCTCATTGGTTAAGAGCACTGGTAACTCCTCCAGAAGACGAGGGTTCGGTTCCCAGCAGCCACATGGCAGCTCACGACTGTCTGTAACTCCAGTTCCAGGGGATCCGACGCATAGACACACATGCAGGCAAAACACCAATGCACTTTTTTTTTTTTTCAAGACAGGGTTTCTCTGTGTAGTTCTGACTGTCCTGGAACTCACTCTGTAGACCAGGCTGGCCTCGAACTCAGAAATCCACCTGCCTCTGCCTCCCAAGTGCTGGGTGTGCGCCACCACCGCCCGGCCACATTTTTTTTTTTTTTTTTGATTTTTTGGATTTGGTTTTTTCGAGACAGGGTTTCTCTGTATTGTCCTGGCTGTCCTGGAACTCACTCTGTAGACCAGGCTGGCCTCGAACTCAGAAATCTGCCTGCCTCTGCCTCCCAGAGTGCTGGGATTACAGGCCTGTGCCACCACAGCACGGCTAAATGCACATTAAAAAAAAAAAAGTTTCTCGGTTTCCTTTAAAATACACCAAAAAGGGGGTGGGGAGTACTAGGTCATATTAGGAAGGACAACATGCAGGCAAAGGACATGAACCTGAAAGAGGGTCTAAAGCTAATTTTTTTCCTAGTTTTAACTCTGCCATAGTTTTTCTTTTCAGTGGACAAGCAAATAAAAAACTGTAGCTGATAGTAAGCACGATACACTCTAAGCCAAGTTCCCTTGCTTCCGAGTAGCTCTTCTAACCATCTGGGAGCTGACTGAGCTGCAGATAAAGTTGGGACTCAGTGTTTGAGCAGCTACCTTACCCTAGCTGGATGCTGTTTTACTTGTGAGTTCATTACAATAAAGTGATTTTATTCAAGGAAATCCAAAGATTAAAAAAAGAAAGGTTCCTTTGCCAGTAAAATGATAGGTGCTATATTTCAGATTCGAGTGTGATTGTTCATCGCCTGCGTCCGGGTCTGGAAGCGGGGACGCGCTGTGTGACTTGTCACGAAGCCTGCGTCATCTTTCACCCTTGCTGCTTGGCATCTGAAGAACTCAGCACATCGGGTGGTACCAAAGTAAATGCTCCTGACCCCAGGGCCAGGGGCTGACTCAGCTAGGAAAGACTTCCAAAGAACCCGGCCTCCTCTTTTCTCTGACCAGGTCCATATCCTGCAGGATTAGAGATAAGACATTCCCTGTGTGTGTAGATACTTGCCTTGTAAAGTGATAGAAGCCAGCCTAGACCCATCTCATACTGTAACCTCCAGCTAAAAGCACCGATGTATCCCTCTATCCCTTTGGGAGAACATCAGCAGTTGCTGATATCCTACAGATTCATATTAAATTTCTTTTCTTTACGTCTGCCTTAAGAATAGAGTCAGATCCGGGCGGCAGTGGTGGCGCGCACCTTTAATCCCAGCACTTGGGAGGCAGAGGCAGGCGGATTTCTGAGTTCGAGGCCAGCCTGGTCTACAAAGTGAGTTCCAGGACAGCCAGGGCTACACAGAGAAACCCTGTCTCGAAAAAAAAAATTTTTTAAAAAATCCTTTTCTTTACATCTGCCTTAAGAATAGAGTCAGAGGGCCGGGCGGTAGGAGCACGTGCCCTTAATCCCAGCTCTTGGAAGGCAGAGGCAGGTCAGTCACTGAGTTCGAGGGCAGCCTGGTCTATGGGTGAGTTCCAGGAAAGAAAAACCTGTCTCAAAAAAAAATAAAAATAAAGGCAAAACAAACAAACAAACCAATAGTCAGTCTGTCGTGGTAGAGCATACCTTTAATGCTAGCAATCTCAGCCCAGGAAGCTCAGACCACTGCAAAGGCAAGGCTAGCCCAACCCAAATAGTTCCAATTTTGCTGGAATTGGGTTAGGGGTGGGGAAGGATAGGTGGTGTAGCTCATACCAGCATTGGAGAAGCAGATGCAAGCAGGTCTCTGTAGATTGGAGGCCAGCCTTGTCTGCATAGAGTTCCAGGTCAGAGAGAACTACAAAGACTGTCTTCCACCACAACAAACACCAAAAACACAAAAATAAGAGTCTCGGGTGGGCCTTTCTTTTTTTTTTTCTGTTTTTTTTTTTTTTTTTTTTTCCGAGACAGGGTTTCTCTGTGTAGCCCTGGCTGTCCTAGAACTCACTCTGTAGACCAGGCTGGCCTTGAACTCAGAAATCCGCCTGCCTCTGCCTTCCAAGTGCTGGGATTAAAGGTGTGCACCACCACCACCCGGCTTGGGTGGGCCTTTCTTTTCCCTGCTGAATATGGCCTGGAGCTTCTCTGGCCAATGGTTAAGTTGGTTCCTGTATCTTCCTTAGCCCCCACCCTCAGCCTACCCTGGGGGAAGTTATTAGCTAGATCCCAGCAGGCACCGACACTGCTTCCCACCTTCTGCAGCTGGGGTTATAAATAACCACCAAAGCTAAACAGTCAAATAACCACATTTTGAAAATTGCTTTAAAAAAAAAGTCATTATGCTGCTCTGGTAGCAGGTCTTCTCTCCCCTCCTTCATCCCCCTCTTTTCTTCCACTTAATTTATCTCCCTTCCCTGATCCAAACCCTCCAGGGAACTCTATGTGAGCACAAAGCTGTCCTATGATGAAGACATCCTTTTCCATATTTGACGGGCTCAGGGCCCTCCAGGGCTGTAGTTATAGTTACATGATGTTGTTACGGCAGCAGAGGCCTCAGGGCAACATATGCTCCTCAGCGTAATTGGGTTTTCTCTAGCAGACTGTCTCTCCTTGGGTCCTCCATGCCCAAATCCACTTATCAAGGAGACTGGGGGATTGCCATTATGGATCGCCCTTCATTATTATCATTTTTATTATTATTATTTTTGGATTCCAGGAAAACCAAATTCCTTTTCATACTTCAAGGCGGAGTGCACACAGTGAGCATGGATGGAGATTTTCAGACGGTGGGCGTGGTCCTTTAGTCACCAAATGTTTACTAAGCATCTGGTATACGGCAGGCACCGGGCTGGAAGCTGAGTGAACGCAGCTCATAAACCATCAACTTGGGACAACTGTCCACAGGAGGGGCCTGTGGGGCGTGACCTGGACCAGCCTTCAGCCCCCTTTGCCTTTCAGAAATTATTTACCCAGTATAACACAAGACAATGAGGGAAGTGATGTTTCCTAAAATTTACTGCTGTTGTAAAGCTACACACACACACACACACACACACACACACACACACACTTTAAAGGGCATTATGATTTCTTTTTTTATAAATTTTTTCAAAGGTTTTATGTGTATGAATGCTCTGCTTACTTGTGTGTATGCGCACCATGTTCCTCTCCGAGGTCAGATCCTCTGGAACTGGGGTTCCAGCTGGTTGTGAGCCACCTTGTGGATGCAAGGGATTGAACCCAGGGCCTCTGGGAATGCAGCCATTGAGTGCTCTTACCGAGCCGTCTCTCCGGCTCTCTTAAGGGGCAGGGTTGATGTAGCGGGGCCAAACCCACAGTGAGCAGTGGCACCCACCCACCCACGGGCAGGTAGTCCTGGGCTGTGTGGAAAGGGTGGCTGGAGGAGCAGAGGGGCAAGCCACACTCTGCCGTGGCCCCTGCTTCGTCCCTGGATGATGAACTGTGACCTTTAAGCCAGATAAACCTTTTCCTTCCCCAAATTGCGTTTGGTGCTGGAGTTTACCACAGCAGCAAAGAAGCAAGCGAGAGCACTGCTCATCGTCTGTGTCTCCCTGCTCTTCAGAATTGAAGCTGCAGCTTCCACCTTACATGGCATGTGGTCCCGCTGCATACTGTGTTTACGTTTCCCTCCTATTAAGGGTCCTTCATGTCAGGACATCGCAGCGTCTGCTGGGTCCTTTGGCTCCCTCCGGTTTTTATTTCTGCCTCAAAGATGTTCTTTATTTCTTCCCTCAAAAAGTTGTGTACAGTCACTTGTGCCAGAGTCACTAGTGCGAGAGTGCCAGTCTAAGATAGTACCAGAATTAAAATGTTAAACTATAGCTCAAACATTTTTCTGTGTATTTGCTTAATAAGGTAGGGCCTCACGTAGCGCAGGCCAATCTCAAACACTTCCCAAGTGATGGAATTGTGAGCATGTGCCACTACACCTATTGTTACGCTGTGCTGGGAATCAAATTTGGCTCTTTGTGCATGATGGGCACACCCTTTCTACCAGCCGAGCCTCGTCTCCAGCCCCTCAAATGTACTTTTGTTTCTTAAGATGAAGGCAGGGTCTCTCTCTCTCTCTCTCTCTCTCTCTCTCTCTCTCTCTGTGTGTGTGTGTGTGTGTGTGTGTGTGTGTGTGTATGTTTCATTTGTGAAATTCTATTCATTTCAAACTTCTCTAATGAACTTTTGACTTTTATGTTTCAATGAGGAATAGAGATTTTGAGCGGGGTGGCTCCTATCTAAGCCATGTTCTTTTACAGAGGCATTGTTATTAAGAAGAGGGACTATTTGCTTCATGATGATTTCTCTAGTACTGTACTGTCTGCTCTCTTTCTCTGCAGCTCCCCAGTCACAGGGCTGGTGAACTGCGTACGTGATATAAAGAGTGAAACTGAGCAGAAAGCCTGCGTCAAGTGCATGGACACAGGGAGGCAGGTTCTAGCTCACCCCACACGGGACTGAGAGCTCATCTTAAACACTGTAGTCACGACTGGGGACATATCTCAGTAATGAAGTGTTTGCCTGGCATGCGTGAGGGGCTATCCCCAGGACTGGGGGGAAAAAGCTGTACCCACTGTAAGAACCATTAAGATGTGTCTGTTGACATTGTTTTCTTGGTAACCTGAAAGAACCTTTAGAAGAAGAGGAGGAGGAGGAGGAGGAGAAAAAGAGGAGGAGGAAAAGAAGAAAAGAAAGTGAAGGAGAAGGAGGAAGCAGCAGCAGCAGCAGTGGAGCCCAGTTAACCTCAAGGAGATTAAAAATGAAAAGTATAAAGATGTTGCATAGGCCTTTAATCCCAACACTTGGGAGGTAGAGGCAGGCGGATCTCTGTGAATTGGAGGCTAGCTTGGTTTAGGTAGAGTTTCAAGATAGCCAGGACTACACAGAGAACCCCTGTCTCAGTAAATATTAATTAATTAACTAATTAATCAAAAAACAGGAAAAAAAGACTTTGCCTTCTACCATTTTTAGAATATGAATCTTTTTATTTGTGGAAATAAGCTTTCCCAGAAATGGGTACTGGACATGGGTCCCCCTGAGTCATTCCATGTGTTTACCCAAAGTTCCTCTGTGACTAACTGTACTCAGATGAGAGAATCAGCTGGCCGCCACGAGTTGCAAGTTAGCAGTAGAAGAAGCATCTTCACTGCTCAGAACGAGCTTGCGGCTCAGACCTACAGCTTTAGTCCCTTCTGGTTTGTTAAAGCTTTATTGTTACATGTTGTTTGGTTCCTTTGCTTTCTTTCTTTTCTTTTTTTGTTTTTGTTTTTGTTTTTGTTTGTTTGTTTGGTTGGTTGGTTGGTTGGTTGGTTTTTCGAGACAGGGTTTCTCTGTGTAGCCCTGGCTGTCCTGAACTCACTTTGTAGACCAGGCTGGCCTCGAACTCAGAAATCCGCCTGCCTCTGCCTCCCAAGTGCTGGGATTACAGGTGTGTGCCACCACCGCCTGGCTGGTTCCTTTACTTTCTTCTTTTCTTTGTATTTTGTTTTAAATTATGTGTACGAGTGTTGTATGAGTCTCTGTGTGTGTGTGTGTGTGTGTGTGTGTGTGTGTGTATCACTTGTTTGTGGGTACATGCAGAGGTCAGAAGAGGACATTAGATCTCAGCAACTAGAGTCAACATGCATGCTGGGAACTGAGCTAGAAGAACAGTAAGTGTTCAGAACAGCTAAGCAATCTCTCCAGCCTGATCTTTCAGCTTTGTGCCAACCAGCTGGCTGCTGTGCAGTCTCAGTAGTGTGTCTGGTACTGGGGATTGAACCAAGGACCACACAAATGTCCCGCAAGCACCCACTCCTAAGCAATATATAGCCCAGGCTCTTTTTTTTTTTTTTTTTTCAGTTTTTGCAACAAGGTCCTACTACTTCCTAGGGCACCCTTGAGTTTACTCCATAGCTCAGCAGGCCTTGTACCTGCCCTCCTGCTTCTGCCTGTGAGGAGTTGGGATTACAGGCCTACACCACCAGGCCTACTATGATGGCATTTCTTATTACTCTGAAAATTACACGAAGATGAGTGGGCATCTGGTCACTTTATTGCCTGCCCAGCTTTGCCAGCAGATGTCACTGCACCAAGCTGCATTCTCCAGACAAGATAATGTCTAGGACGAAAGGAAAGGCTTCTGAAAGGCTAGGTCTGACCATCATTACCCTTTTTCCACGTACCTCTGGAAAATTATTAAGAATACATATATACATATATCACATATATATGTATATATGGATACATATTATATATGATATTATACATACACATGCACATACACACACACATTTCTCTTCAAAACAGTGGCCTAAACTCATCAGATCAAGACTCAGTGCGCTGGGCAGAGTCAGAATTCTTACCCAGATACCTTCCCTAGTTTGGATGGGGGAGCAAAGCTGCTATGGGGAGGCAGGGTGGGTGGAGCGTCTCAGTGGGGGGGAGGGTACATGTGATAGAGTTATCTGGGAACAAGGACTCTAGGCTTGGGGCTGTTCCAAACGTCACTTGTGGAGCTGATACCCCAGGCAAAGCACTCCACCCACCCTCCACCCTGCCCTCTGTCCACATTGGCAGAGGCTGACCCAATAATTTGGGAGCCATACTATGTCAGGACACTAGGAAAGTTCTTAGGAATTCGAACCATCATCATCACTCCTAAAGGGGGAAGGAAAAAAGCAACACTAATCCAAGAAAAGAAGCCACTTGGTGTCTTTTGTATAAACCTTCATCCCACGTGTCTTTCCACTGTGGGAAAGGGCTGCAGGCCCCTCGTGGGCAGTCCTCTGCTGACCCGCCATACCCTTCACATGCAACCCCCTGCCTCATGTGCTGGGCTGCACCATCATGGGCCCTCCTGCAGCTCTTGGGATACACTGACTCCGTACTCTGCTTCACCTATTTCTATTAATCTCAGCTCAAATCTCATTCCCTCAGGAGACCCTCCCTAAGCTTCCTGACTACACCAGAATACATTTACACTCATAGCGCCCTGTGCTTTCTGCATAACATTTGCCAGTCTGTAGTTACATATTTAATTGTCTGCTACTTGGAGTTTTTACCTTCTGTTTCCCAAACACATACCCAGATGGTAGCTTCCATGAGGGCAGTGTCTGCTCTATTCACTTAGTAGAAGGCATGGTACCCAGCAGGCATTCAATAACTCCTGGGCTTATAAATGAATGACAAGTAGATAAAGGAAGTTATTAACTCAAAGCTGTACACATTCATATGGTATTTGCATTTAAAATATGGTCCCTAATTCTGGTTCTCCTGTCTGCTAGGGAGGACATATTAGAGTAAGAGGAAGTCATTCAAATTGGTCAAAGTGGAGGTTAGCATATGAGGCCAAATTAAACGGTTGTGAGAAAGGAGAGTGACTCAGCTGTTAGGAGCATTTGCTGTTTTTTGTTCTGTCCCTAGCATCTATATTGGGTACTTCACAACTCCCTGCAATTCCAGTTCCAGGGAATCCAACATCCTCTTCTGGCCTCCATGGGCACTTTGTTTGAATGGGGTGCACATAAACTCATGCGTTAATACACACATACACATAAATAAGAGTTCTTAAAAAAGATTGCAGGAAGACGGAGGCTGATATGTGTATGAAATATAAAGGGATGGATGCAGATCTGCATATTAAATCCCAAAGGTCATTAGGAAATCTTTTGAAAATTAGTCTTCAGGCTCCCCCACCCCACTCCCAAAGAGGACTATATTATTCATCTATACGTCCCTCTAACCTAGCATGATATGATACTGGATGCATAGAGGAGTCCAAGAAATGGGTCGGTATTGAACCATTGTTGTTGTTGTTGAAAAAAAGATAAACTTTGCTCTAAAATAAGGTAGTATGTAATTGTTCGCTTGGAAAACCCCAGGGGCCAAAAAAGAAAAGCATGAACGGGGTCAGAAGAGTTCCTTTACACGTATGGACAATAGCTACACAATGGATGGTTTCAGGGACATTAGGGCTATTCAAGACCCATCCCTTGACCTTTTGAGATCATCCTTCTGAAGGGCAATTTACCATGCAGCTCTCACAAAATGCATCTTCTTTCCACCAGCAGGAACCAAATTCTGAACTAAATCACTGAATCTAAATCACTGACTAGTCTCACCCTATCCTGGGCTCTCGAGTGTTCGTCTTCCCGGTCTGCACACTCTTGGACACAGACCCTGTTGATTCTTCGGGGATATGTTGCTCTCTTTCCCACCCCAAAAGGGGAAATCTCAGAAGGTGGTGTCCTTCGGTCAGAAGTAAAAATGGCTGCATCTCTCTGGGCAACCGGTGCCCGGGCCTGGCATCCCGAGTCCCCAGCGGGGATGCCATTAGCCCTGCTCCCGAGAGCCACGCAACAGCGTCCCTGGCATTTAGCCTACCAGCCCTGGCACTTAACCCCACGGCCCCATAAGAAGGGACATTTCAAATAGTTCTTCTTGGAGCCATGGAGCGTTCAAAAGAATTCTTTCATGGTTCAAAAAAATAATAATAAATCCTCCAAAACTAGCCGTTACTGTGCAGCTCAGCTTGCTTATTTCAAGGTTAAGAATTTGCCCAGACGCCCTTTAGTCCAATCCTGTTCCAGTTGCGCTGGTTTTATTCAAGCCAGAGACAGAGTCTTGACCCCCCAGGAAATGGAAAGGCCATATCCTGTCCCAAAGTTAGCCTGAGGCCGCAGACATCAGGAAGAGGAGTACCTTGACGCTTGTCATTGGAGTGCTGAAGCTTCATGGAAACTAGTCTGGGGTCTTCTCTCTGCCTTCCCACCTAGCCCCTTCCAGAAGCTCATAAATCCCTGTGTCTTAAACACTGTCTGGAGGACCCTACTCTCCAAGCCCCGCTGGAGGCTCCCTGCCAGGCAGAGGCTGCGCACTAAGCAGGGAGCAAAGACAGAAAGGCAGGGGTGCCCATCACTTACCAACCAGATGCAATTGCCAGTCACTGTCTACCAGCATTTAGCCGTGAGAGCAGGCATTGCAGCCAGGGATTTCTGGCTTGGGAGAAAGCGTAGTCCAATTAGGTGTGAGGTCTTCTTACTTTGCTGTCCAAGTTAGGGAGACAGAATGAAGGGGTACACCCTTTACTCTTTTGATTTATAGTGATTTCAGAATTAAAACACACTTTCATCCCTAGATAGATCTTTTTTTTTGAGACAGGGTTTCTTGGTGTAGCCCTGGCTGTCCTGGAAGTCACTCTGTAGACAAGACTGGCCTCGAACTCCCAAAGCTCTGCCTGCTTCTGCCTCCTGAGTCTGGATAGATTTTTCTCTTCTCTTCCACTTTTTTCCTCCATGTCTTTCCCTGGGCTTCCTCTAATGAATTCTCTTTTGGCCTCACAAAGAACTCTCTCACTTGCCCTGGCACACTACCCGTGCTTCTTAAAGAGTTCTGGCTCAGTTGCTCTGGCAGGCCTTGAAGAATGGCACCATCCTGCCACCTCCCTTGGTCTTTTTTTCTGGTTTCTCTTTAATACGAGCCCCTACCCCAACCCCCCATTCGTCCCTCCTCCTCCTCCAAGGTAGGAAACTCAGAGAAAATTGGATCTGGCCCCAGCCTAGCTGCCAAAGCACATACTCAACAATATTTTAGTGGAGAAATTAAACTCCTGTGCTGGGGGCAGCTAGATTCTATCAGACTCACCTGCATAATTCCTGAGTAGCATAAACAAAATCAGAGTTTCAGAGAGTTTAGGTATGTGGGAGATGACGTTGTTAGGCCATGACAAGTGGCCTGTATGGCCTAATGTCAACCCTTATCTATGGATCAGTACCAAACCTAAGTCTGGGCTAGTCTGACCCAATCCACTGCCTCCTAAGTAGCAACAATGTGACAGTCTTTGGGCTGTCACTGGAGCTGTGTAAACACATGTTTCTTGGCTTTTCTGAGGCTCAGTCAGTGAGTTGGGGGTAACAGTGGCTACTCTAGAGAGTAATCATGAAGACAGGACAGGTAGATGTGATAATGTGTGCAAGTGGCTTCCTGTCTTCTGTGTTGTATGGTAGGGGCACATATCCCATGACATTATAGCTACATTGCTTGTAGAGCCCTGCTGTTAGTGTCCCTAATAGCTAAGGGCTCCTTGGTCTTTCCCTGGAATCTCAGAGGCCCTCACTGGCTCCGGAATCAATCCTAGGGTCTCTAATGTGTTTGGGAAAATTCAGAATTGGGTGTTTGGAGCCATTAAATCGACAGAATTGGTATTTGTACTCTGACTCAACCTTCTGGGCCAACCAGGAGGCCAGAGAATTGGACAGGACTTTTGGGTGGGACGTCCAGGAAGGGCGCCAGCTTGTGTGATAGTATCAGAGTGCCGTGGAAAAAGCAAGACGAGGCTGTTTCTTACCCAGAGTGCTGAAGACCTTGTAAGCCATGAGGCTTTTGTCAGTAGTAAACGGAAGCCGGTCCTCCCAGAGGCCATCACTGGTGGAATGTAGGAGAGCTTTCTGAGAGCTTCGGTATACAGCAGGAGAAACTACCTACTCTGACAACAACGCTGTTCTAGGTGCAGCCAGGTTACTAAGGAGGAGGAGTGGGGTTTTCTCACTAGCTGGAGAGACTTGGCTGTTAAGGCCATTTAGTTGAGCCAGAGCCATTTTGTGGAATAAATGTGTTGGGTACAGGAAATCCACAGGAAAAGCCAGGAATAGGCAGCTAATTCAGTCAGATCGGGATGTAGGCAGGCTTTATTCCTTTAGTCAGAACAGATTTACCGGGATGCTAATGAAACAGTGTCAAAGGTCCCTTCTAAGGCTCTCCACCTAATGCTATAGTTACAGGGTTGTTTTAAATTTTATTTTAATTTCTTTAAGAGGAACACTAAAACAATTCTTTCAAAAAGAAGAGCTGGGGCTGAGACTGGGGAGATAACTCCATGGGTGAGAATGCTTGCTGGGGACCTGAGTTCAAATCCCCAGCACCCATGTAAAAAGCATAGGTAGGTGGGTGCATGCCTGTTACTCTAGCATTGTAAAGGGGTAAAGGCAGGAGGGTCACTGCCTGACAGCCTAGCTCCAGGTCTGTAAAGAAGGGAACGAGGTAGTGAATGACAGAGCAGGACACCCAGCAACTTCTTCGGACCTACACAATGCATAAACACACACATGCACACACACACACACACACACACACACACACACACATACACAAACACGCACACTTTTTTTTAAAGGCCTAGAACTGTTGCTTAGTGGTAGAGCACTTACCTAGCACACACACACACACACACACACACACACACACATACACAAACACACACACACACACAGACTCAAACACAAACACACACACTTTTTTTTTAAAAGGCCTGGAACTGTTGCTTAGTGGGAGAGCACTTAACCTAGCATACACAAAAGGAGGGAGAGGGGCAGAAAGGAGAGAAGAAAGAAAGAGAGAACAGCAGAGTTAGTCTTCATAAAACTCGGAGCCTTTGCTGCTTTTTGTCTACAGGGCTTTTAGCCTAGATTCAATATTGACCAGAAATGTTAGCTAGAGAAACAGATGCTTAGGTGACCCCTGCCTCTGTTGTCCTGGATGAAGTGGCTTGCAGTTTTGCAGTTGTTGTTGACAAGCTAGCAGAGGCCCCCTTACTCAGACAGAAAGGACAAACACACAGACACACGCGCTTAGGAGAAGAGATAAAGGTGCCCAGAAGCTAGCGTGAAATGGACTAGTGGGCTATTACCCGTCCTTAGTCCTGACAAACAGTCAGGGTCCGACAAGCTTAGCTGAGGGACGATTGCAGACTGTGGACCAGAAGCGAAAGCTGAGGCAAACAATGGGGAAGAAGATGGGGTTGCGGGACAGGGGACAGTCTCACTGACCAAGCCTCAAAGAGGAAACTGATGCTGGGGAGGTACAGGCAGGCAGATCTTTATGCACCTGAGGCCAGCCTGGTCTACATCATACGTTCCAGGCCAATTAAGGCTACATAGTGAGATCCTGTCTCAAAAGTACATAAATAAGTATATCAATCGATAGTTTTGACTTCACAGGGATTTATTAGAAAAGCCTTTACATTTTATTTGTTTTAAAACAAGGTCTCGTGGTGTAGCCCTGGCTAGCCTACAACTTGCTATGTAGACCAGGCTGGTCTCAACGTCTCGGGGATCAGGCAGGAAGTCACCAGTCACCTACCTCCACCTACAGGTGCTGGGACTACTGGCATGCACCACCTCCCTAACCCCCGAAGCCTCTGTAGAGGGTGATTCTGGCTCTGTGGTCAAGTTCTGGAGCTAAGTCCAGGGCTCAAAGGGAAATCAGACTAGAGGCAAATGTTCAAATCACCCCTCCCTGGTGTTACATTTATGATGTCTTTGATAGGATTCTGATGCCTGACTTGGTGCATGGTATGAGAGGAAGAGAAGGCATGGAGCAAACGTATTGAGTTAAGCCAGGGTGGTGGTGGTGGTGGTGGTGGCGCACGCCTTTAATCCCAGCACTTAGGAGGCAGAGGCAGGCAGATTTCTGAGTTTGAGACCAGCCTGGTCTACAGAGTGAGTTTCAGGACAGCCAGGGCTACACAGAGAAACCCTGTCTCGGAAAACAAAACAAAACAAAAACAAAAACCAAACAAACAAACAAAAAAGTATTGAGTTTTCTGCTCCTGGGGCAAGTACATTTTTGAAGAAGAGATAAAGGATTTCAATGAGAACAACGGCGGCGACTTAGAGAGAACTCTAGAGTGGGAATGAAGCACATATGTCTTTGGTTTCTACACAGTCCCCTGAGAGTACCGAACTGTCCTGACCTCTCCAGAGACTTTCATATCGGAGGCACTGGTTAGGTATGGAGTGCCAACTGCTTCCCCCAAGGTGCGGCCGTGGAAGTCTGCTGACTCCCAGAGGTACAAGAATCACAAGGCTTGACGGACCTGTAGTGGCTCGTTTGTTCTTTTGTTTCATTTTCTGCACAACATTGGCTGTCCTGGCCTGTCCTGTCCTAGCTAGACCAGGCTACCCTCGAACTCAGAGATCCTCGGCTTCTGCCTCCCAAGTGCTGGGATTCAAGGCATGATTTTTTTTTTTATTTATGTGCATGCATGTGAGTTTGTGTGTATGAGATTGTGCTTGCCCACAGAAACCAGAAGAAAGCATCAGATGCCCTGGAGTTGGAGTCACAGGTGTCTGTGTGTCACCTGATGTGGATTCTGGGAACTGAATTCAGATCCTCTGTAAGAGCAACAGCTCTCCTAACGGCTGAGCAATCTCTTCAACCCACCCCCACCCCCACCCAAAGTGTACTTTTAAAATGTATTAGGCGTGCCTTGGTGAGGGGCATCAATATGCCACCTCCTGCCTGTGGAGGCCCAAGGATAAGTTCCAGAACTTAGTTCTCTTCCACTGCGTGCGTCCCAAGAATAAAACTTTGGTTGTTAGACTTGGCCAAAGCCTCTTTACCTGCTGAGCCATATCACCTGCCCTACAGTATATTTGAATTTATTATTCTGTGAATTACTGTCTGCATTCTGGCCACAGCGCAAGGCTCTAGAGTGATGAGTAGGACACCTCTGTTTTAAGCTGGGCGTGGTAGCACTTGGGAGGTGAAGGCAAGAGGAACCAGGAGTTCAAGGGAAGCCCCCTGCTATATGATGATTTGGAGGGCAGCCTGGGCTATATGAGATCTTAGCTTAAAAACAAAAAAACAGCCGGGTGGTGGTGGCGCACACCTTTAATCCCAGCACTTGGAGGCAGAGGCAGGCAGATTTCTGAGTTCGAGACCAGCCTGGTCTATAGAGTGAGTTCCAGGACAGCCAGGGCTATACAGAGAAACCCTGTCTCGAAAAAAACAAAAAAACAAAAAAACAAAAAAAAACAAGGCAATGGAGATAAGGCTCTCGGTAGTTAGGAGTGATCACTGCTCTTGCAGAGGACACAGGTTCAGCTCCCACGTGGCAGGTCACAACTGTCTTACTCTAGTGCAACACATCCAACAGCCGTTTCTGGTCTCCCAAGGGCACCAGACACTCCATGGTGTACATAACTCCATGCATTATAAACACTTATACACATTAAAACACATACACACAAGATAATTGTTAGCTCTCTTAAGAAGCTATTTTCAAAAATAAGAAATGCTGGTGCTGGAGAGATGGCTCAGCAGTTAGGAGCACCTGCTACTCTTCCAGAGGACCTGAGTTCTGTTCCTAGCACCCACATCAAGTGGGTAGTTCACACTCTCCTGTGGTTCCAACTCCAGGGGACGTGATACCTTCTAGCCTCTGCTGGCACCTGCATACATGTACACACACACACACACACACACACACACACACACTCACACTCTGCAGCTCACTGAAGAGCTTCCTACATGGTTTAGAAGCATCACTGGACTGGACAGTGGTAATGCATACCTTTAATCCCAGCACCTGGGAGACAGAGGCAGTCAGATCTCTGTGAGTTCCAGGACAGCCTGATCTACATAGAGAGACTGTCTCCAAAAACCAAAATTAAGAGATGAGCAGGACCAGGCGTTGGTGGCGCACGCCTTTAATCCCAGCACTTGGGAGGCAGAGGCAGGCTGAGTTCGAGGCCAGCCTGGTCTACAGAGGGAGTTCCAGGACAGCCACGGCTACACAGAGAAACCCTGTCTCGAAAAAAACCAAAAAAAAAAAAAAAAAGAGAGAGAGAGAGAGAGAGAGAGAGAGAGAGAGATGAGCAAGACCACAGGCTATCCATAGTGTAGCCTAGGCTATTCATAGTGTGCATCTCTAAGCCTAAATTTATCTATATCCATTGAGGGGGGCAAGTTACATTTAATTTATACATTATAAAATTGAGCCATTGCAAATATGTATTTCCATGTTCACCATTACTACATTTTAGTTTTAGAGCATTTTATGTTCCAGAAAGTCCCCTTGGGTGTATTTGCAAAGAATAGCCGCTCCTACTCCTAATCCTAGGCAACTACTGATCTGCTTTCTGTCTCTAGAAATTTGCCTTTTCTGGACATTCTATATATACAGAATTGTATAATGTGTTTAATCTTTTGTGTCTGGTTTTTTTACTTGGCATAATGTTTCTTACCCATAGCCATGGTACAACAGCCCATGTCATTAGCCGGCTTCTTCTTCTTTTTTTTTTTTTAATTAGCAATGCTAGTCCATATAAATCCTATTAGAAGTTGCCAAGTGACAGTGGCACATACTTTTGGTTCCAGCACTCCGGAGGCAGAATCAGATGGATCTCTGTGTTTGAGGCCATACTAGTCAACAGAGTGAGCTCCAGGGCATCCAGAGATATACAGAGAAACTCTGTCTTAAAAAACAAACATGGCCGGGTGTTGGTGGTGCACGCCTTTAATCCCAGCACTTGGGAGGCAGAGGCAAGTGGATTTCTGAGTTCGAGCCAGCCTGGTCTACAGAGTGAGTTCCAGGACAGCCAGGGCTACACAGAGAAACCCTGTCTCCAAAAAACCAAAAACCAACCCCCCCCCCAAAAAAAAAAAACAAAACAAAACCATGGCTGGAGAGATGGCTCAACAGTTAAAAGTACTGACCATTCTTCCAAAGGTCCTGAGTTCAACTCCCAGGAACCACATAATGGCTCACAACCATCTGTAATGCAATCTGATGCCCTCTTCTGGTGTGTCTAAAGACAGCTATAGTGTACTCACATACATAAAATAAGTAAGTTTGATTTTTTTCTTAAAAAAAGAAAAGCAAACAAAATTCTGTTAAAAGTTATTTGTGTTTGGAGGCATCACTGAACAAAAACTTGGTCTCTTTGTCCCGCCTCTGACTTAACCTGTCTAGCTGAGTGGCCTTAGGCAAGCCCTTCCTCGGGGTGCCTCCATCTGTACTACGAGGGGCCTGTAACATCTATTCCAATAATTGTTTTCAGGTGTAATACACAAAATAAAATATCTTTACTTTTCTTTTTTGTTTGTTTGTTCAGGTGGGATCTCTCTATGTAGGTCTGGCTGTCCTGGAGCTTGCTTTGCAGACCAGGTTGACCTCGAACTCATAGGGATCCTCCTGCCTCTGCCTCACCACTGCTAGAATTAAAGGTACGAGCCATCATTCCCAGCTTGTTTATCTTTTTAACTGAGTATTAGATCATAGTGTCTCCTTAATTATGCTTGCCTTTCTGTGGTACTGGGGATTGAACCATGGTTTCACGTGTTAGGCAGGTGTTCTGCCTCGGAGCTATAGTCTCAGTCCTCTTTTGTTGTTGTTGTTGTTGTTGTTGTTGTTGTTGTAGGATAAGGCACCCAGGCCGCACTCAAACTTGAAATCCCCTTGTCTTAGTTCCCCAAGTGCCTGGGGTTCTAGGCCTCCGTGCCAGGCTTGGCTTGCAACTACTTCTTTATGATTTTTTTTCTTAATTTTTAAAATAATTTATTTATTTTTATTTTACTACATTGGTGTTTTGCCTGCATGTATGTTTATCAGTGTGATGGTGCCAGATCTCCTGGAACAGGAGTTACAGGCAGTTGTGGTTGTCTGTAGCCCATGTGGTTGCTGGGAATTGAACCCAAGTCCTTTGGGAAGAGAAGCCAGTGCTCTTAACCACTGAACCATCTCTCTAGCCCCTTCTTTACATTTTTACAATTTCATCTATGGTGTGTGTGTGTGTGTGTGTGTGTGTGTTCACGCGTGCGTGCGTGTGTGCGTGTTTCTGTGCTCACTAGGGCACTTGTGTGGTGGTCAGAGGACAGCTTGTGAAAATTATTCTCCCCTTCCATTATGTGGGTCTCAGTGAGTAAACTCGGGTTGTCAGGAGCTGACAAACCAATACAACATGATGGTTTGAATAAGGAGGACCCACATAGGCTCATATATTTGAAGGCTTGGTCCCCAGCGGGTGGAAGTGTTTGGGAAGGATTAGGAGGTGTGGCCTTGTTAGAGGAGATGGATTACTGAGGGTGAGCTTTGAAGGTTCAAAGCTGACACAGTTCCCAGTCAGCCAGCTCTCTCTCTCTGCCTCGAACTTGTGGATCAGCTACTGCTCCAGAACTATGCCCATCATGATGGTCATGAACTCTAACCCTCTGGAACCATAACCTTCAAATTAAATGTTTTTTTTTAATCATTTGCCTTGGTCATGGTGTTTTGTCATAGCAATAGAAAAGTAACTAAGTCACCCAGTGAGCCACCATACCAGCCCTTTAATTACTTCTTTTATTTTATTTTATTTTTATTTATTTATTTATTTATTTATTTATTTATTTATTTTGGTTTTTTTGAGACAGGGTTTCTCTGTGTAGCCCTGGCTGTCCTGGAACTCACTCTGTAGACCAGGCTGGCCTCAAACTCAGAAATCTGCCTGCCTCTGCCTCCCAAGTGCTGGGATTACAGGCATGCCCCACCACGCCCAGCTCTTTAATTACTTCTTAAAACAGCACAATTATATCCTTAAAAAAACATCTACCTGAATCTTGAGCATGGTGGTACAGGCATATGATGTCAGTGCTGGAGCTGAGGCAGGAGGATCAAGAGTTTAAGGCTATCTAGCCGGGCAGTGGTGGCACACGCCTGTAATCCCAGCACTTGGGAGGCAGAGGCAGGTGGATTTCTGAGTTCGAGGCCAGCCTGGTCTACAGAGTGAGTTCCAGGACAGCCAGGGCTACACAGACAAACCCTGTCTCGAAAAACCAAAAAAAAAAAAAAAAAAAAAAAAAAAAAAAAAAAGGCTATCTAATAAGACTTTATTGCAAACAAACAAAATAACAATTATATTGTAAATTATATTTTTATTGCGTTCCAGTAGGCTTTCTAGGGTTCTAGAATTTTAAGGTCTTTGATGTTATATTTACTTTTTACTTACTTGGGAGTTTCTACCGAAACCTTTCTTGTTCAGGCCAAGGCTGACTTTAAAAATGGCCGTGGTTTAACAAGAAAAGTCGAGTCTTACTTAGGACAAAATGAGAGTCAGGGTGTGGTGCACAGGGGGAGAGGGAGACGTGAGAAAGCATTAATAAAGGAGACAGAATGTATGGACCCCAGCGAGGGACAAAATGTGTCAGAGAATACAAAAGGTCAAAATCCAGGCCAGCTGGTTAGCGTGGAGATAAGGGAAGGGTTACAGGGAGACAGAAGCTGCCAGAATGGGAAAAGGTGCTAAGGGCTAGGGCCACCCCCTTCTGTCCCCATAACCTCGTTCACTTCCTCGTCCCTCCTTCCCAATCCCTCTCAGGCTGCCCTGCTCCTTTTGCTCTGACCCCATTTCCTCAGGATTTAGTTCCCTGAGGAGCCAGGCCTGACATTTCAGACAGAGGCTGAGGAAAGGAGGTAGGTCAGAAAGAGACGCGTGTGTGTTCGCGTCATCTCAGATTCTGCTTAATCATTTTGGAACTATGGGGCCAAAGATAAGATGTGAGCACGCACACATCTACCAGGAAGTTCAGAGATAGAAGGCCATCAAGGCGTCTCCAGTCTCTGCTGAATAGTTTGCTCCTGCTTGGTATATTGTGGATGGTAGAAATTTGGACTCCCCATATTCGGGAGCCTTCAGAACTGAAGTTCCTGTTGGCTCTGACAACTATATCCTTTGTTGGTCCAGTGGCCACTAGGATAAGGCCTTCCTGCTGACTCTGACCAGTTAATTCTTGCAGAGCCTTTTATCCTAGGCAATCAACCCCTCAGGGTCTTTCAAGGCCCCTGCACTTTAGAGAGTCTGCTCAAGGAGTGGCTACCTGACTCATGCCTGACGAGAAATAATTCCGATTCCTTGAGTCCCTGAAGCAGCCATGGACATCACAAGAGCATTCTGAGATCAAGGGCCGTCTGTATTTGCTGTTAGAGCCCCTTAAACACCAGGTGTGGTCGTACACACCTTTCAGCCCCAGCACTTGGGACTACAGTGGAGGCAGTCAGATCCTTTAGGAGGCCAGCCTGCTCCGCATAGAGAGTTTCATGCCATCAAGGTTTCTATAGTGAAACCGTCTCAAAAACCTTAAATGATTTAGTGCAAAATACATCAAAGACTATTGATATACCCACTTGCTGTATGTAATCCTCCGCTCTTGACGCTTTTGTGTACCTGCCTCTGGCCAGCATTGTTGCTGTTGCTATTGTTGTTGTTCTTCCTCTTCCTCTTCCTCCTCCTCTCCTTCCTTCTTTCCTTCTTTCCTCCCTCCCTCTCTCCCTCCCTCCCTCTCTTCCTTTCACAGGGTCTTATGTATCCTAGTAAAGCCCAAGGATGATCCTATTTTTTTAAAGATTTATTTATTTATTATATGTAAGTACACTGTAGCTGTCTTCAAACACCCCACAAGAGGGCATCAGATCTCTTTAAAGATGGTTGTGAGCCACCATGTGGTTGCTGGGAATTGAACTCAGGACTATTGGAAGAGCAGTCAGTGCTCTTAACTGCTGAGACATCTCTCCAGGCCCCGATCCTAAACTATTAATCTTCCTTCCTGTACTTGTTCAGTTGCAAGGATCACAGGCATGTTTGTATAACCATGTTCAGTTTTTTTTTTTTTTTTTTTTTTTTTTGAGACGGGGTTTCTCTGTGTAGCCCTGGCTGTCCTGAACTCACTTTGTAGACCAGGCTGGCCTCGAACTCAGAAATCCGCCTGCCTCTGCCTCCCAAGTGCTGGGATTACAGGCGTGCACCACCACTGCCCAGCCCATGTTCAGTTTTATGTGGTACTAGGGATGGAACCCAGGGCTTCATGCATTGGAGACAAGCACTTTATCGACTGAGCCACATCTCAACAAAAGTCTCTGAAAGCAGAAACCAGGTCATGACTTCCTATTGCAATAGCATCTATCCTGTACCACTTCTGTTTGTAAGCGTCAGAGCTTGCTAAGCTGTGAACTTCAGGGTAGGAACAGCATCTTTTTTTTTTTTTTTAACATTTGTGTGTGTGTGTGTGTGTGTGTGTGTGTGTGTGTATGCACTCGAACACCATGACATGCTTGTACAGAGGACAACTGTGGAAGTCAGTTTTCTTCTTCCATTATGTGGGTTCCAGGGATCAGGCTCAGGCTTCAGGCTAGATAGTATTTACCGGGACATCTCCCTGGTCCTGGGAACACCATCTTGGAACATTTTTTCTATATTACGTAAGCTCAGTGTCTGACACATAGTAGTCATTTCAACAAATCTGTGAGGAGTGAATTATTGGCTATGATGTTGATAAGGATGACAATGAAAACAATAACAAGCGAGAAAGTGCTTTGTAATGGGGAACGTCTCCCTTAGCATCACACAGCCTCTCCAGAGCCTTGACTGTGGACTCTTTCATTAGTGGAAGCAGACAGGGCCAGTGTTCAGATGAGGTTCTTATCCTGCTCTCACGCCCTGATAGGGGAAGCTATCAGGTACAGAGAAGTGAACAAGAGAGAGCTGCTTGGGCATGATACCCAGCAGAGGACAGACGCTGCATACATGCTTGCTGTGTGTGCCTCGAGCTAGGGTCAACTTCAGTGTCCCTTGCCGGCAACTTATCAGGAAAGACCAGAACTTTCTGGATTCGGAAGATTCAACTCTCCATTTGTACTGCCTTTGATGACTCTTTTTCCACCATCTAGGTCCTCAGCACTGGTACCCTGACTTTGGGGAAATGTTTAAAACTTGTTTCTATCTAACGATCTAACTCCTCTTTCCAAGGCAAGATTACATCTATTAAATAATGTGTCAACTCATCCTTACAATAAGTCTGGAAAATTGATAGATCAGGGTGATTCTTACACAGAGAGGAAGCTATTTGCCTAATGTGTTTCAAAATCCCTCAGTCCAAGGCTTTTATCAGTAACACACACTTAAAATGGTCATCCAATAAAATCTACTCAATATTGCATGAGGCTATCTAAGGATCTATGTACTCGTGAGGGGTCCTGAAATAGCATATGCTATCAGATGAATATGCAGGAAACCACACAATTCACCCTCTCCCCTCTCATGTGGTTCCAGTGGTAAGGAAGGTGAGTGTCAATCGGGAGAGTACTTGAAGCTGGAAGTCCAGTGTCTGCCAAAGGATCTAGGCCAAGCAGTTCAGCCACTGTGACCTAACCTCTTGCAGAGTAAAGACAATCATATTTGCATTTTGTACATTCCACGTCTATAGTAAGAATTAGATAACACGATGGATGATGTGTAAGCTGTAAAGCACTAGACAGATGTCAGCGCACCAGCCAGATACACATCATTGCAGAAAAAAGTTCATGAGAAGCTTTATAAGCATAGAGATCAAGCAAAGCTTAGCTCTGGAGTCAGCCTCCCCGGTAACTCCGAGCACGATGCTTCTTTCCAAAGACTCAATAAAGGGGACATAGTAGCAACCTCTCAGTTTCAGTCATTAATGAATACATGAAATGGCATGCAAAGTCCTTGATACATATCTGGCATGTAGAAAGGAATTCATCGAATATTAGGTGCTATTGCTGTTGATTTTCTCAGTGAGGGTGTGAGAAACACAGGGGCAGAATAAGTCTTGATAAAGGGCAGAGACCTGAAGTGTATGCGAATGTTGAGCTAATTGAAATCGAGAATAAAGCCTGCTTCCCTTACCCCACGCCATACCCGGAATCAGACCTAGAGCTTTGAGCATGCCAGGCAAGCATCGGTCCACCAGCCTCCATCCCCAGCCATCAGACGTACTTGTTAAAGCTGAGCTAACCTGAGAATGGCTGAGGTTTAATTCCAGCCATCAGGTTTTATTTGTCCCTATAAGGCATTTAGTAAGATTGTCCTCCTCGTGGAAGAGGAGTACTGTTTTCTTTCATCGCAAAGAATATATAGCTCAGATCTTGTAGTAAGTGCTTCAAACATGAAAGTAGAGTATTTGCAAAGAAAATCTTTTCACGGAATGCTCCTTTGCCTCTATTTGTTCTGTGCTCATGGGCTGATTTTAATATTCAGCCAACTGTTGAATTCCCACTTGGAGCAGTATCTGCTTTCAGTATTTGATCCCACAGCACCCTCGCAGCACACGCCCAGTTTGCTTCCTTTCCTCTGATTAGTAAGTGTGGCTTCAAGGGAATACCGTTAAAAAAAAACAACACTAAACTTGGCAAAGACTGAAATAGAAAGCCAAATCAGTAGCAAGGTCAAAATTAGAATTCGTAACTAAATATAAATCTAGAGGGAATTATCCAATTACTTGGATGATCCCTTCTCACAGACAGTCCAGCGTTGATTGACTTTGTTTCTTTTCCATATATAGAACAAAATAGATAATCGATTTTTTTTGAGAAGCAGTAAGTTTTAATAGTATCTTTTTTTTTTTTTTTTTTTTTTTTTTTTTTTTTTTTTTTTTGGTTTTTCGAGACAGGGTTTCTCTGTGTAGCTCTGGCTGTCCTGGAACTCACTCTGTAGACCAGGCTGGCCTTGAACTCAGATATCCGCCTGCCTCTGCCTCCCAAGTGCTGGGATTACAGGAGTGCGCCACCACGCCCGGCTCGTATCTTTTTTATTTATTATTTATTTTTTTGGTTTTTCGAGACAGGGTTTCTCTGTGTTGCTCTGGCTGTCCTGAACTCACTCTGTAGGCCAGGCTGGCCTCGAACTCAGAGATCCGCCTGCCTCTGCCTCCCAAGTGCTGGGATCAAAGGTGTGTGCCACCACCTCGCGGCTGCTGGCTGAATAGTATCTTAAATACTGCTTTTTCTTTTCTCCTGAAAATGCATTCATATTCTCTCTCTCTCTCTCTCTCTCTCTCTCTCTCTCTCTTTCACACACACACACACACACACACACACATCATATAATTTTCACAACTTGCTAGTTTTCTCTTTGGGGACCATCTGGTCTTTGACTTGTAGATCAGAGAGCAACTGTGCTGGAAAGACAGATTTCCTAATGGAGTCACTATCAAACTTGATCAGATTTATCAGTCACTTTGTTTTGTTAGGTACAGTTACAATGAATGGATGGATGTCTCTGAAGGGAAATTCCCAGCTCCTTTTAAAGTCTCAAGTTAATTTACAGACTAACAGCTGTTTTTATTGAGATTGGACCAGCTTCAGGAAGGGACTTGGAAACGTAGAAGACAAATGAGTGTCATGTGAGGCGAGGTAGACATTAAATGTACGACTTTAATGCAAAGTTCATGTAAATGATAGGCAAACCTTGTATAAATTTATCAAATCTCAGTTTGGAGTATGCCAGTTGCAGTGAAATCTCATGAGAATTGAAAACTAATGTTTTTCGGTTAAACTAAATTTAATGACTTTTGAAGTTAGGCTTTCTCAATCCCACTGAAACTGCTTAAGAGTTTGATATTACCCTGTTTAAAGATTTCAGTAGTGTTTGATTCCAATCCACATCCAGTCCCGCCCCCTGCACAGCCTGACGTCACATGGCATATATTTGCATACTACCTGGGACTGGGTGTGACGATCCTCCTCTTTGAGCCTTCTCATTGGCAGTGCTGAAGAACCAGCCCTCTACTGGAAGGACCAATCGGCAGCCTTAAGGACATTAAAAAAAAAAGAAAAGAAAAGCAGGAGGGTGGGGTCTTGTGTTGATGGCTGAGCACATAGACCAATCATCCTCGGAAAGAGAAGAGCCCCACTGTGGATTGGTGTAGGGGGAGGTCCTGGGACTCTATCGGCCAATTGGAACTCTGGGCCGAGGGGGCCGGTCCTCACCCGTAGGGCAGATAAGTAGCGGCCGCGGGGGTTGGGGGCAGTGTGGGGCTCGCCGTGGGGCTGAGGCGGCAGGTAGCCGGGTGGGCCATGTCCGGGGCCGCAGCGGGCGGCCGAGGCGGAGGTTCCTGGGGGCCGGGGCGCGGAGGGGCGGGGGGTCTCCGGCGGGGCTGCTCTCCACCGGCGCCCGCTGGCTCCCCCCGGGTCGGTCTGCAGCCACTCAGGGCCACGGTCCCCTTCCAGCTGCAGCAGCCGCACCAGCGCCGGGACGGGGGTGGCCGCGCAGGTGAGCGGGGTCCGGAGCGGGTGCTGGGGCGACGGGCTGGAGAGTACTAGCAGTGTGAGTGGGAAGTGGATGGGAGGTGAGAGAAGAGAAAAGGGGGCGCTCAGAGTTCGCGAGGGCGGAGGGAGCGAAGGCGAGCAGCTGCGAACCTGAGGCGCAACTCCGGGACGGGGTGCCGGGTGTCTGGGCCGGGACCTGAGAGGAGGGACCTGGTAGATGGAAGCTAGGCTTGGGGGGCGTAACCGAAAAGTGGTCCGAAGTGGCCGCCGGGGCGGTGTGAGAAGTGCTAGAGTGCGTGCATGGAGTGTAGTGGGCGCCCTGAATCGAGGGCTTCACTGGGAGCCAGAACCGGTGGGCGCTGGACGCCTGCTCGGTGAGGGGGAGGGGCATGGAAGAGAGCCGGGTGGAGCCATGTGTTACTTCTCCTGCTTGAGTTTGGCCCCAGCGTCCCTCTCTGTGGCTCTCGAGTTCCTTTCTTCACCACTTCACGTGCGCTGTCCATTATGCTTCTTCCAGGAGATGATTTGAACCCAGCCCGTTGGGATAAGTTAGTTTAACGGCTTTTACCTCGGTGCAAACGTACCTCTGTTACCGATTTTCTACATTCTCTTCGGTGTAGCCCCGAAGTTGTATGTTCCCATATCTCCGACCTGCTTAATATGGCTGTCTCTTTCCAATCTATCTGTGTGTGTGTGTGTGTGTGTGTGTGTGTGCTTATGTGCAGGAGTTGGGCATTTTACACCCTACTTCTTGCCTCCTCCGAGAAGGTGTTTTGTCCTGAGCGTTCCCAGCCAACGTGGCAGTGGAGTGCTTACAATCAAGTATGCTGTGGCAAATACCCCACGTTCTGAACAGCGCTGAAGCAGTTTCTTAATAGCAGCTTGATGTGGTGGGTGTGGGGAAACTAGGGTGGAGCAAATTTAACCTTGCTTTCACACTCAAGGCTGTGATGGGACCCACAAATGCAGGCCCTTTGGAACGGAAAGGGAACCTACTTGCATGAGGAGGTTGGCAGTAAGTTAAAAGTGAAGTTTGCATTTGATTCACACCAGATGTGAAAGGATCATTGCACACTTCCTAAGTCTAAGTTTGTACCAAATGTACAGAAGTTGTGGTCCCTGCCATCCTAACGTGACATTCTCTACCCCAGTCTCTTGTGCTTTCTGCAGATTACTGGATGTTGCATATCCTCTTCCTGAAGGGATTCTGTTACAAGAGTCTTGCTAAATAGAAATGGGACTCATCAGGTCTTTGAGGTAGAAAGCCAAGTCTCTGTGGCCCTCACTGTATGTGCTAGTATCACATTCTGGAATGCAGGACTCGGTCAAATCTGGTAGCAAGATGGTGACCAAGCCGACCAAGTATGTGTAGAATCTGGTGGTGTAGAAGAAGGCAATGCCCAGACAAACTCATGCCTATCATCAACTATAAAGCAAACCACAAGACTACAAACCTGTTGGTTTTGTTTGGGCTTCCTTGAAACCCAGGGAAGCTAGAGCAGCAAGCACCAGAACCTTCCTCACTTTCGGGAGAAATCGACAGAAGCCTTGCCCGTGCAGCGGTTAGAAATTGTTTAGCAATCATTTGAAGAGCCGTTGTTTTGTGATTCCTACAGAGCTGGCGTTAGAAGGGAAAGCAGCGGTGGGGGCTGTGCAGAGGGGAGGAGTGTGGGCTAGTGTGCTTGGGTTTCAGTGCTTGGCCTTCTCCTTTTGCAGGGTCGGGGTCTCTAAAGATACTGAGGAAAACAGGAAAACAGAGGTCTATGTAACTTGTCAGGTGACCAAGACAGATTGAATGGATTCCTGCATTATGGATTTGGTTGGTCCATTGTTTCTCCACTTGTTAATATCCCAGATGTATTAAAAAGACTTTTGCCTATGGGGTAGCACTATGATGTTTTCAGTAGGAATGGAGGGAGGGAGATGAAATAGTAGCTTGAGCCTCCTGGGCTTCTTTGTGGCTAAGCATTAAATGGAGGTAGGGGGTGTACCTGGTCTCTGACTTGGGACCTCACTCATGTTCCTACATCTTTGGGTTGTTTCTATTCCTTCTATGCTTTGGGAAGTGTGCAGGAGTGTTTTCCCCTAGGGCATTAGGGCATGTGACAGGGACTTTTTTTTTTTTTTTTTTTTCCTCTCACAGACCCTGAAATGAATGATGTTTGTAATCTGGGTTTTAAATATAGGCTCTTCCACTTACCAGCTGGTGCATGCTCTTGGGAAAGTTTCTGGACTCCCTTTCTTCTTCTGTGGACAGTAATATCTGTATCATAAGAATTAAAGGAGTTCATGAAGAGCTTTAGAGGAGCGCCTGGCACAGGAAAGGCGCTGTAAAGTGTGCCCGCCGCTGCTGTTCTCTGCACTGAGCTACTGTAAGAGCACTGTTGGAGAGAGCTTCAAAGAGCAAACCCAGACTGCTCTGAAACCAGTGCTGCAGGTTTCAGAATTTCGGGGCCTCTCGAGTTTTGATTCTGTCATCTTTTAGAACAAGCTCTCTAAACGGGGCTCCGGGACGCAACTGTTTAAAAAGGCTGCGAGTTGGGACTGGGTTTCAGGAACAATTAAGTGCCGTCACCGTTTCTGTTTCCCATCCCAAAAGATGTAATACTCTGCCTGTGCGGCTATCTTGCACCACACACCCTGCTGTGTTCTTGACAAGATAGATTAGGCCTCGTTTAAAGGGTTACGGTGCAAAGAGCGGGTTTACCTTCTGTGACCGTTCATCCAGAAGGGATGTCTTCATAAAGCGAGGAACGGCTTCGTTTTTTTATGAGCTGGGGCTGGGAAAGCTGAGAGAAAAATGAGTGCCAACTCTTAAGAAAACCATGAGCCACTGGTGAGTTATTAAAACCCACGGTATATTTCTTACTCCAGTTGCCCCTTAAATTAAATTAAATTCTCTCTCTCTCTCTCTCTCTCTCTCTCTCTCTCTCTCTCTGTGTGTGTGTGTGTGTGTGTGTGTGTGTGTGTGTGTGAAGCCAGTTTGAGGCTGCTAACTTTTGTGTTCCCCCAGAACCAATGATGATAGATAAAAGAGAAGGAATTGAGTTTTTCTGAGAGCTTCCTTCTCCATATCCCTAGAATGGAAACAACAGGTTTGTTGTTGTTTATTTTGTGGTGCTTAGGATCGAACCCAGGACCTTGTGCATGCTACACAAACACTACCACAGAGCAACATGTCCTGCCCCATGAAGATAACACTTAATTAAACTATGCTAATTATTTCTTCAAACCTGGGAAACCAGATGCTGTCTGGGAACTACCGTACTCCACCAGAACCTTCTTAAACCAGGAGCTGGTAATTATAGCCTGTAGGTTCTGTCTGGCCCTGAGCCTGTTTTTGTAAATAAAGTTTTATTGGAACACAGCCACACTCTTTAGATATTGGCTATGTCTATTTTCATGCTGTCAGTGGCAGAGTTGAGTCATTATATAAAAGTTAATCCCTCCTTGTCATGAACAATACACCTGACTCTTACTCCAGTGTAAAAATCAGTTTCAAGTATGTGTAATGTATACTTCCTGAGAAAACCCTAAGGTAGTGTAAGGTTAACAATCCTGTGTCCCTACTCATATTTTAGGGGAAAAGGAGCCATCTGTTTCTAGTCAGTTCCCAGTCCTTGTGGAGATCGGCACATGTGAGTACAGATCCCCCACCCCCATGGTTGTCAGGTGACCATGTGTTCAATAGACATAGCTCATTTGAATTTACATAAAAGCTTAACAGTTAAGCAAATTTGTTCCCCCTCTTTCCTTATGGCCCCCTACCTTCAACCTAACAACTCAGACTACAGAGAACATATTTTAAAAATTAAATAGAAATCACGTGAGGCATAGCGCCTGTTTTGAATTTTTCTCATTACCTTTTAGTTTTCTCAACAAATCAGTGAGAGCTGATAAGTAGTCATGGCTGCCCTAAAGTACTAGATTCCCTAGAGGGACAGAGGGAGTTGCTCTCCTGAGTGCCTAGTTCCTGAATATAAGGTAGTATTGTTATTAGTGATGCCATTGCTAATTATAAAATGCCTTTTCTTGCATTGTTCTGAAACCTTAGCCTTTGGGGGGCTAGGTGTTTAGATGGGTATAGAGTCATATCAAAGAGGTTGTGTATTAGAGGTTCTGAGAGAGATACATACATCCCTGTGGCTTGTGGTGCCACAAACAGCTGGAAGATTAAAATAGAATTGGGGGCCGGGCGGTGGTGGTGGCGCACGCCTTTAATCCCAGCACTTGGGAGGCAGAGGCAGGCGGATTTCTGAGTTCGAGGCCAGCCTGGTCTACAGAGTGAGTTCCAGGACAGCCAGGGCTACACAGAGAAACCCTGTCTTGGAAAAACCAAAAAAAAAAAAAAAAAGAATTGGGACTTTTTCCGCCAAGGGGTTATCTTGGTATAGTATTGTTTGGGGGTACAGTTAACATCCTTAAAGAGCCACCATGGTCCTTCTGTAACCAGCGATTGCGAAGGCTTCTATTTGGGAAGCATTGAACTCTCGGGCTCTCCCTAGCCTGATTCAGCTAGCTGCTGTCTCCATAGCTTTTCCAGGCCCAGGCATGGTCATAAAGTGCATTTTTGAAGCATCTGACCCTTAAATATTTTATCAATAGTGATAACTTTCTTGAAGTCGGAGGCCTCCAGTTTCTAGGATGTCATTAGCAGTGCCAAGTGCCAATCTTTTGGGTACCCAAAGCAGTGTGGGTTTGTGTGTTCCTCAGGATAGCACAGTATTAGATAGTATGAGAAGTCCTTATGTAATGCAGAGCTAAGATGTTGGTAGAAAGGGGGTGAGAACCTTGGGGTGTGGCGGTAAGAGGATATTGTTCTCTCTGGTTCAGATACGGATCTCTAGGAAACAAGAGGCAGGGTTACAACATTTTCATAGTGATGATGTGAATTCGAGTGTTGCCTGAGTAGTTTGGTAGGCTCAGTAGCCAAAAGAACTTTGCCTGCGCCGGGCGTGGTGGCGCACGCCTGTAATCCCAGCACTTGGGAGGCAGAGGCAGGCGGATTTCTGAGTTCGAGGCCAGCCTGGTCTACAGAGTGAGTTCCAGGACAGCCAGGACTACAAAGAGAAACCTTGTCTCGAAAAACCAAAAAAAAAAAAAAGAACTTTGCCTGCATTTGCTGCTGAAGTCATTGTGTTCTGAGTCATATGGTAGGCCCCAGGTCCTTGATCATAGTAGTAGTTGGGAATTAAACAGCTGCCTCTAACTTCTTACCAATCCCACACTGAGTCTTTGTGCTAAAGGATTCAGACTTGATGATGCGACATTTTCTGACAGGTCTGGTTTTGGCGTTTTATATATACTGTCCTGTGTATCAAGCACTACTTACTTGACACTAGCTCAAGTGTTCTGCCTGGTCTTACCTGGTCTTACTCTTGCTCTGTGGGCAGCATGGAGCCCTTCTAAGGGCTAGAAAGGTAAACCTGGTGTTTCTTTCTTACTTCACAGCCCAAGTGGATACTGTGTGTGTTACTTGTCTTGTTGCTGAGACCACAATACCTGACTGAAAAAGAAGGAAGGGTTTATTTTGGCTCATAGTTCAAGGGTACAGTCCTACAGGACAGGGAAGCAGAGAGCAGGAGCTTGGTGCCTGTGTTAGGTCTGCACTCAGAAAACAGAGAGAGAATCCTGGGGCTCAGCTCTCTTTCTGGGTGGTCCTAGGGATGCTACCACCTGTATTTAGGGTAGGTCTTCCATCCTCAATTAACTTAATAGAGACAGTCCCGCAGAGACATACCCAGAGGCTTGCTTGTTCCTTCCACGGTTCCAGGCTCCAACAAGGTGGCAATCACAATCAACCACCACAGATGCCCAACAGCAAGCTCATTTAAAGAGTGTGGACAATCTCTTGATGACTTAATAATTTCTGCCCTCCTGGTATAGACTTTCTGCCCTTCTGATACAGAAGTTGTTCTTCCCTGTCTTAGAAGAGGGAGTCGAAGCCAAGGGAAGCTGAGTAGAAACTGTTCTCAGCTTTCTCCTCTGCCTGAGTTGCAGCCTCACAGAGATTCCATTATTTGGTTTTCAGAGTATGAATTAACCAAACACTAGCCAAATCTATTCACATGGTTAGGTCAAAAACAAATCCTGGTCTCAGAGAGGGAAGAGTCGAGGATGCTATTTGAAGTTCATAAATTATCTGTGCTCCAGTTCCTCCTGCCGTGTGGCGCTCCGGATGGGTTGTTGTTCCTGGGCACAGCTGGCTGCGAACATGAAGCCCTCCAGCTCCCAGTGCCCACTGGACAGCCTAGCTCTCTGGCACTTTGCTCTCTCCCTAGAGTCACAACAATGCTGCGTGTCTAGCTTTAGAGTCATTTAAATGGTTATCCTCAGGCTGAGTAAGCTTCAGCTGCCTTTCCTGTGTGGGAGTACCACAGCCAATCAAGAGCAGCTTAAATGAACTTAAAAGAACGCTATCAGAGTATTTCATAATAGGAAAACAGCAAGTCCAGCCCTGGGGAACCTGGAACTGAAGTCTTGGCCATGTACAGACACTTACCCTGCCCTGTTCAGGCACACAGGTCTGTGGGTTTGCTCACGAGCCCTAGACAGCTGACACCGGGGGAGGATGGAGTGCCTTAGGCTTCACTCGCCTGCACGTTAGCAGTTTGTGTTTCCAGCTCCCTATTAAAAGGGGTGTGTGGAAGCTTGGGAAGATTCTTCTAAAGGATTTTGATTGCTCTCCTGCAGCTGGGCCATGGTTAAGACTTAGGGTGCATTCTATTGGAGGCTGCAAGAACGTGTCATCTTAAGTGTGAACAATATTTGGCAGGGTAGTGTTATAAATGTAGGGCCTCCCTCCTTACTGTAGCTCCCTATCTGCTAATGGTAGGCAACTTCTTCTAGGGAAGCATCTTGTTAGGGAACAGGTTAGTGCACCAGCAGCTCTGCTACCCGAGTCCCTTGTCCTGTGATCTGAAATAACATCCTTCAGGAGAGCATTGAAGTGAGATTTGACATACAGCTGTAAGACATATCCACAAGCATTCTAAATGCAAGCTGGAGAAGGTGAGGGTGAGAGGCTCGTTAGTGTACGCTAGGCTAAGTATAGAATTGTAGGGTTTTAAATAGTCAGCCTGTCTGTCTTTCAAGTTAAATTAGGTTTCTATTGTCTTCTCTCCTTTTTCTCTTTTAAAAGTGACCTTGTAATCTGTCCCTGGCATGTATTATGGTAAAGCATGTGTGCCTAGCATGTGCAAGGCTTTGGGTTCTGTCACTGCAAACATACACACAAAGTGCCACTGCTGTAGTCTCATCTGGTCAGCAGTGTTCTCAGATCTCTGTAGTGCCGTCTGCCCCATCCTGGAGACTGCGCATGCCCTTTTAAGTAGGTACCTGGTATTTTAAGTGCAGTGGAACAAACTCCACAGCTTGAACAGATTTGAGTGCTTTTGCTGAGGGAGGGCCGGGGAGTGTCGTGCTCGATACATACTTGTTGAATTGAGTTGCTGGAAAGGCAGTGGAGTGCGGAAGGGAGCCACGCCTCCCCCAGGCTTGCTTGTAATGGCCTTTCCCCTGCTGGTCCCCATAAACTGTGCCCCCTCTAGAAGACCTCTCCAGCTACTTGCAGAACAACCTGCCTATTCTCCAAAGTATCAGTGTTCTCGCCTTAAACCATTGGGCTTCTTTTCAGTCTTGCTTTTGGGCTTCAAGCCTAGCTGGTGACAAAGATGTTGCATTTCCATGGAGGTCATTGCTAGGCCTGGAGGTACTCTTCCTAACACAGGGGCAAACATGGACAGTCACCAGGTTGATCTGTGGAAAGAAAGAATGTGTAGGATTTGGTTATAGTTTTGTTTAAAGTCTGAGCTATCTGGCTTTTGGCCTAGAATAGGTGTGGTTGATGGATCATGGACCAAGGAGACTGAGACGAGTGCCCAGTGTCCTTTTACACCAGAGAGACCGGTGCCAATTTTTTTAGTAGTGTTATACTGTACAGCAAGGAGAAGTAGGAATTGCAAAATTAGTGGCTTTATAGGCCAGGCGTTATAGTGTACCCTAGGGTGGCTTTCCCAGTTGTGAGCAGGCTGAAAACCCCTCCTCCATGCCAGGCACCATCCCAGGTGTTGCTGTTCCTTCTCTTCCCCTGCTAAAGTGGGGGATGCAGGGGAGAGGCGTTCAGGATCATTGTCCTAACCCTAGACATTTAGACACTTCTTCAGTCTGTTTCCCTGTTTCTAACCATGGCTCTAGTGACTTAGACGAAATGCTTTAATAAACCTGCTCAGCTGGGTGTGACCTTGAGCAGAACCTAAGGCGTGATTAGGAAGGGAGGCAGCTTCTTTTCTCTTCTTCCTTCCTCCCACCTCTTTCTTTTGCTCCTCCCCTTCCTCCCTCGCCCCTCCTTTACACTTCCTCCACTATGAGTTTTCTGAGCCTGTCTGACCAACCATGTGGTTTTGAGAGAACCACTGTTTGTTGTTGTTTGTTTTTGTTTTTGTTTTTTTCTGAGACAGGGTTTCTCTGTGTAGCCCTGGCTGTCCTGGAACTCGCTCTGTAGACCAGGCTGGCCTCAAACTCAGAAATCCACCTGCCTCTGCCTCCCAAGTGCTAGGATTAAAGGCATGCACCACCACTGCCCTGTAAGAACCACTGTTGATTACATATGCATTCCCTGCCCCACAGCTGTAGGTTGGCAGAAACCTGCTGTCCTGGGATGGGGATCACTGGCTTAACTCATGCACATCAGACATTACACAGGATAGGGAGGTGGGGAGATGGGGGTGGGTGGGTGTCGATAGTGTAGATGATAGAGGGGGTGCAGCCAGTGGGCTTTTTACAGTAGATACAGCATAGATGGAGAGGGGAGAAGAGGGGCGTGGGAGCCGCATCCTTTGGGACAAGCACCTCAACTTGAGGGAAGCACTGGACGCTTCTCCAGTGGAACTGTCACATGAATCATTCCGTGTTCACAACAGAAAGAAAAGTCATAAATAGCTGTTTCTGTAGTAAGAGGCTGAGAATTCCAAATCTGAAAGGCCCAGATTCACCTGCATTGCTCAGAGAACTTGAGACAATTGGTATTCATATTGTACATCCACCTTCACCGTGCTCTGCTGGTAAGGATGGCATTGCCTTGTTCTTGCAGACAGGGAAACTGAGACTCGGGGAAAAAAACTGCCCACAGCCATGTGACTGACAAGCCCTTTTGCTTGGTTAAGCAAAGGTCTCCTCCCACACGTGGAAGGAGAACTTGCGAACTTGCTGTAGCATGGCGTCCCCGCAGCCTGCCCAGCACATCTCCAGCTCTGGTTTCCCTTTTGATGTCTAGCTGTATTCCAGGCTGAAAGTGCACCTGATAAACTGATTGAAAGAGAACTGGAAATGGGCTGCAGAGATAAGTCTGTTCCTTCAGCATCCCAAGGTGATCGATCACACAGTGGATTTTCCACACCTTTGACTTGTCTTGTGACCTGTAGATTGGTGGAGAGTGGGAAGATGGTGGAGAGTGGGAAGCCCTGTATGTGTGGTATGATGGTGGCTTTTCAGTGTTTCTGGCTGTTCTGAGGTGTCCAGTTGCCATCTGGAAAGAATAGCTCACCAGGGGCAGGCGGGGAACTGGTGGCAGACTGATGTTCCTGCCCCTGGAGTCATGGTTATAGGTACTGCGTTTGGGATGGTATGGGGAAGATATGTCTACGCAGATGTGCTTGTAAGAGGGTATCTTTCTTATGTGTGACTGAGTGAAACCATAAAAAGCACCTGAGAAGAAATGTGGATGGTGCATTCCTATGGCAGAGTGGGCACAAGTGGCATCGTGCCACCAGAACAACTTAGCCCTCCATGTAGGATAACACCGGCACCGCCACTCTCACGTTCCTAATGGGAAGAAGCCTGGGGCACAAGACCTGCCAAAGCACAGCCCTCTTGTTACTTTTGACTAACCAGGAGTGGGTTCTTAGGGTACTTAATAGCAACCAGGAGGGGGTTCTTAGGGTACTTAATAGCACCCAGTAGGGGGAACAGCAGAGGCTTGGATTCTGGGAGAAAGCTCCATCTAGGGAGCCTTGCCTGGTGTTCTTGGAGTTAACTAACCCCTCTACAAGATCACTTTCCTCTCTATAGATTTATGTCATGTCCTAATGTTTGCATGCTTGTACGTACACTTTTCCAGTAACTTTCCAATCTTGTAAGGCAAAATCTTATTTAACAAATATTATAAAAACATTTCTGTATAATAAAGTTCCCACTTATATAATGTTTTGTTGTTGTTTGTTTTGTACGTTTTGTGTCTAAGTAAAAAAACAAAAAAAAAATGAAGGAAGGGCTGGGAGAGATGGCTCAGTTGCTCCAGTGCTTGCTGTGTGAGCATGAGCTGAATCGGATTCCCAGGACACATTGTGAGAACAGGGTGCACTTACCCGTTACCCCAGCACTGTGGGAGTGGGCATAGGGACATCCCCGAGTTCAAGACTGGCCAGCCTAGCTGAAGTTGTGAGCTCCAGGTTTAGCGAGAGACCATGTCTCAAAAGTGAGATAGAGCTGGAGGATGGTTCGGTGGGTAAAAGCACTGCTCCACAAGCTCGACCTGACTCCAGGCCCTGGATCCCTGACGGACTCCAGAAGGCTGTCCTCTGACCACCACATGCACGCTGTGGCATGCACTTCCCTGTATTCCCACACATTGTTCACATACAGAGAGGAAGAATGGTGAAACAAAATTAAGTTTCAGTGTGAGAGAAGACAATTTTAATCCCAGCACTCCAGAGGCAGAGGAAGGCAAATCTCTGAGTTGCAGGCCAGCCAAGGCTACCTAGTAAGACCCTGTTCCCCAAAACCAAACAAAACGATTTAAAATTCAGTAGAACAGCAATTGATGAAGACTTCGGTCTCCACGTGTACTTACTTTGCACACAAATGCGCACGCGCGTGTGCACACACACACACACACACACACACACACACCAACACAGAAAGAGACAGAAACTGACTTTATGTTACTTTATGTCTGAGCTGTGTAGTCACTGTCTAAGTAAAACAGGATGTTTGAATGCTTGCTATGAGCAGGGAGACAGCAAAGCCCATAAGCCCCCAGTAAAAGAGACCTCCTTTTGCTTTCTCTTTATCCCCAACCTCCATTTTGTCATAGCTGCCTTTTCCTTTCAAGGTGTGCCCCTGCCCTGCGTGTGTGTGTGTGTGTGTGTGTGTGTGTGTTGAATGAACATGTGAGCATCAAGTATGAGTGTAGGAAAGTACGTATGTGTAAAATGCACTGGACATCCAGTGATCAGGAGAGCAAATGGCATGTGTGCTTGTAGGCAAATTTGGGTACTGGTCATGTATGTGTCCTGTGTACTTATTCTTGAACAATCAGTTTCAGTTCATTCCCAAATGAAAACATTTAAGCAGTAACTACTAGACCAGTGTGGCTATCGGGTTGCTTCCACATGCTTGTAACATCTCTTATTCTCCCCAGTTAACAGATGGAACAGTTGATATGCAAGAAGTTATGGGACTTGCTTTGAGTTCACATAACATGCTGGGGTGGAGCCCGGGTTTTGCCTCTAGGTTAGATTGCCTTTCGGGAGCTCGCAGCTTGCCCTTCTCCAACTGGACAAAATTGGCGTTAGACCCTGGGAATTGACTGGGTGCCAGTCTCTGTATTTGCAAGTGCAGCTCTTCCTCCATCTTGACCCAACGTTCAATTGAGTGTGCAGGTTTGCCCCATCATGCTGTCACTCTGAGCAAATCCCATACTGAGCATGCTCTGTATGCCCAGGGTCTTCTGAAGGAACACGCCTCCTCTCTTGGAGATGGAACACTAGTAGTGTGTTCCTCTGCTCTGTGCTTAGCTCTTCAGTTCTTAAAATACACGGAACTGGAAGGCTCATCTGTGCCACAGCCGTACAGTCACAGTACTGCATATTTAGACGGGAGAGGATGGGCAAATCAGTGAGTTTGGCTTAGAAAGGGATGCCAGGTTATAGGCCTAGTCCAAATGGCTCTTCTGGGCCTATATACTAAGCAGTTGTACCCACTGCCTTGTGAATATGGTTTAGTGCAGGACGTAGCACCAAGTGAGGCAGGAGTTAGAACTCACACTCAGGGAAGTGCCCTTTGGTCCATCTTTCTCTTCATCCCAGGCCTGAGGAGGCTGGGTCTGGGATTACTAAGCAAAGTCAGAGGAACAGACTGACCCGGTTGTATTCCCACCCTTCCCTCTGAGACACCACACCACCTCAGCCATCTGGCTGTGCTCCTTAAAGGCATCCAGTCATTTTTGCTTATGCTGCAGGGAGTGAATGAACCCTAGTCTACTTACTCCGGTCAGTTGAACCAGATTCTTACTATGTGGTCCGGGCTATTGTAGAGTTTGCAATTCTCCCGCCTCTGTCCTTTTATTGCTGCGACTGCAGGTTATATATCGTCACACTGGGTTTTACTATTTAACAAAGTCCCCACTTTGTTAGAAGTTTTCTGTGACTGGAGAGACGGCTCAGGGGTTAAGAGCACTTGCCTTTCTTATAGAGGATCCAAATCAAGTTACCAGTAGTTGAGTAGCTCTCAACCACCAGAGGCTCCGGTTTCAGGGGATCTAACCCTTTCTTCTGGCTTTTATAGGCACCGGTATATACATACACAAGCCCACACACAGACACATAAGTACACACCTAATTAAAAATAAATCTTTTTTTTTTTTTTTTGAAAAGGCAGTTTTCTGAAAAAACCTTCAGTTACAGTGCACATCTTTTATCTCAGGCGCTTACAGTTGCTGCTGTAGACTTGGTTATCCTGGCTGTAATTAAGCTGTCTATAAGGGATTTTTTTTCATGGCCCAGCCAGCTATGTGAAGTAGAGCCGGGGCCATTTACTATGTAAGTGTTCCTGCTTGTACTCAGATTGCTTGTCCTTCGGAAATGATCAAGTTACATAGACTCCCGCCACGATCCTCTCTGTATCTGCCTGTGTCTTCCACTGTTCTGGCTGTGTCCTGACTCAAAGTAACTGATGGGTGGTGGAGGGTGAAGAGAGACTGCTCCCAAAGCCTAGGGGGCTGTCTGAAGCCTAGATGTCTGTGTGGGAGCCACTGTGCAGATAACAGTGCTGTCTGCTTCCAAAGGGCTAAACCGAGCTCGCTTCTGGGTCTCCAAAGCTGGCCCAGGACATATGGGTGATTAATATCCCACAATGCCTTCCTGGATCCAATTATCCTTTTGTATCAGTAAGATAAGCCTTTTCTTTCCTTATGGAAGGTAACATTACCATGAAGCAGCTTGCGGGGAGGAGGTCTGGTCTGTCGCCTACCTTCCTGAGTAATGTGTCTTGCCACACCCTCTGCCTCGGGAAGCTGCTTGTGGAGAGGTAACCAGGGAACAGCCTTCTGTTAGGAGGCCCTTGGCAGCTTCCTTCTCTTTGCGGCAGTTGTCAAGGCTCTCAGCACCAGGGGCCACCTAGCCTGGCTTCTCCGGCTGGCTTACCCTGGAGGCACTGCATAACCTTTGTGCTTCTCTTAGGAAATCTGAACAACTGGCAAGACCAGGACTTCAGAGCAGGGGCTGCCCTGGAGTGTTGCCCAGCACACTCTGGGGTTTTTCCACAGCCAGGGCACAGCAGAGTAATTTGCCACTGATTTCCAGTTTAGTTCCAGAAGGTCAGGGCCCAGGTATGGAGTCACCGGGTGGGATGTAGAAGTCTTTTCAGGATCTCCCCTGTGTTGCCGGGAATATGAAATCGAGCCTGTGTGAGGATGACCCAGGCTTTCTGCAAGTGGAACAAGAGTTCACACAGGTTTTGGTTTTTGTTTGGCAACATTGGGGATTGAACTCAGGGCCTCAGACATGCTGGGCACATGCTCTATGACTGAGCTGTACCCCCCAAAACCCTCCACCCAGGTTTTCATGGATGAGGCAGAGCAGATTGGGTGACTGATGTTCTTGGTTCTGAGGACCCTAACTGAGCCCCTGTCCCAGGCCCAGCCCTGAGCAGAATGAATCAAAAACCAAGGTTAAGTGCAGCAGATCCTGACAGAGTCCAAGCTAGCGAAGTGTAGCAAGCCCCGTGTGCCCTCCGCTCCTGAGTAAGCTTGGTGGTTACAGCAGCTCGCCCAGCCATGTGACCAGGCCTTCTGCTGTGGCCAGCCACAGGTAAATTGAGCACTATTTATATTTTCCTGCTTGGGAGGAGGTGGGCAGGGACATCTGGGAGCCTACAACACAGCTGTCTTAGCTGCTTGGAAGGCTTGTTTACCTTGACTTTGTACTGTTTTCTCTTTCTCTCCCCTGTGCCCCAGATGGTAGCTGAGTTCTGAGATCCCACTTGAACGGCACTGGTCAGCTGCACGCTCCTCTTTACCCTCTAGGAGTTGGAACCTTCTGCCCTCAAGGGCAAGTACTGAGTCAGGAGCCTGTAATGATCTCTTCCTGGTGCTGTTTTCAGGGACAGACTACTTTAAAGTCTCTCTCATTCAGTGCTGATGAGTGAATTCAGTTCCTCCCATTGTTAAGATAGACTCTCCAACATTTGAATCCCAGCACTTGGGGGACAGAGGTAGGTAGATCCCTGAGTTGAGGCCAGCCTGATCTACAGAGTGAGTTCCAGCACAGCTAAGGCTACACAGAGAAATCCTCAAAGAAAAGGTCAGAGTCTCACTTTGTAGTCCTGGCTAGCCTGGAACTAGCACTAGATATAGAGGGCAAGTTATCCGAGTGCTGTCTTGTGTTCATTAATATCTGTGTCCAGACAGATCTCCACATGTGTGCATCCGTGTGCAGTCTTTTCGGTTAATTATTTTAAACCATCATGACACTTCCCCCCTTCACTTCAGCAGCTTCTCCTGACAACAATGACAGTTTGCTTCACGACATTATCAGGCCTAAGGAAATTAACTGTGCCTGTGTATCTTTTAATATCCCGTCTGTTTTCACACTTCCCATTTGGTGGCTGGCTTTGTGTCCTTGGTATAGGGTTGGAACTCAGGCCTTACACATACTGGACCAATGCTCTTCCCATATCCTCAGCATAAAGGATCTTACTGTTTAAATCTTATTTAAAAAGCTTCTCAATCCAGAGTTGTTTTGTACTCCAAGTGTGTGTGTATGTGTATGTATGTAGAGATGATTTACATCCGTACATGTGTGTACACTTGTGGATGCTAGAGACCAACAATGTCGGGTATCTTCAATTGTTCTCCATTGACCTCCTCGTCCTCGTCCTCGACCTCCTCGTCCTCGTCCTCCTCCTCCTCTTCGTCCTCGTCCTCCTCGTCCTCGTCCTCGTCCTCGTCCTCCTCTTGCTGTTTGGTCTAATCTAGGTGGCCCGCACGCACCGGAAGTCTTTCCCTCCAGGTGCTGGGATGACAGGCACATGCTGCTGCTGCGCTTGGCCCCTCATGGATGCCGGGATGCATGGGAGAGCCTCAGGCTTTCCCAGCAGACACTTTGCCCACGGAGCTGTCCCCCAGCCTGTCCCCTCGTTCCATTGCTGTTGTGGTGTTTCTGTCCTGTGTTTGTGTGGTATGTGCATATCACATAGTGCCCATGTGAAGGTCAGAGGAGATTCTGTGGCCCATTCTCTCCTTCTACCCATACAGTGAGTTCTAGAGAGGAAATCCAGGCCGTGCTTTACCCACTGAGCCATCTTGTCAGCCCATGTTTGTTTTAAATAACCTCTCTCTCTCTCTCTCTCTCTCTCTCTCTCTCTCTCTTTCTTTCTTTTGGGGGGGGTGTTGAGACAGAGTTTCTCTGTGTAGCCCTGTCTGTCCTGGATCTCACTCTGTAGAGCAGACTGGCCTCGAACTCAGAAATCCGCCTGCCTCTGCCTCCCAGGTGCTGGGTTAAATAACATTTCTTTGTCTAATGTAATGTTCTATTTTTTGAGAGGTTCATCTGATCTCTCACAACTCTTTCCTCATAATACATTTTCAAAAGTCATTTTAGGCCAGGTGGTGGCAGTGCAGAAAAATGCAGATCTCTGAGTTCGAGGCCAGCCTGCTCTACAGAGTGAGTTTCAGGACAGCCAGTGTACCCAAAGAAACCCTGTCTCGAAAAACAAACAAACAAGCAAACAAACAAAACAACAAAAAACCCACAAAAAAAGTCATTTTGGAGTTCTTCTAGACCCTGTTAGTTCTATTCCTGTTTCCTTAGAAGACAAGGGCAGGTGAATCTATGAGTTCAAGACTAGTCAGGGCAATATAGTGAGATGTTATCTCAAAACAAAAACAAACTTTCCAGGCTCACGCCTTTAATCCCAGCACTTGGGAGGCGGAGGCAGGCGGATTTCTGAGTTCGAGGCCATCCTGGTCTACAGAGTGAGTTCCAGGACAGCCAGGGCTATACAGAGAAACCCTGTCTCCTGTCTCAAAAAACAAACAAACAAAAAGCTTTCCATGGGTAAAGGTGTGTCTTATTCAGGCTACTTTAGGAAGTATTATAGTACCAGGTTGTTCCTAAGTGATAATACTGTCTCTGAAGATGGGACAGGGATTGAGCATAAGGGCTTCATACACAAACACTGTGTCACGACGCTGTGCCCTCCATCCTCCTCATGCTAAATTTGATCACTTTAGGTGGTCACCACCAGATCTCTCACCATCAAAGCACATTCTTCTGCTCTTAGGTGATTTATGTGGTGAGGTGAGACTTGGCATTGTGTAGATAGCCCTTTCCCCATGAGTTTTGGCCCAGGACTCTTGGCATCTGTCGACTCTTCATGACTGAGGTATTCCATTGAGAGTTCAAGACAGTTCTGAATTATTGTGAATTGACAAGAATATTGACATGACCAAGTCAACAGGAGGAATGACAGAAACAGTTTCCTTTGGGTGGGGAAGGTGACAAAACAGGGCTGTCATATTTTGTCAACATTCGTAAGCATTTTGTGTAACTTGGCTGATATTGAATTGCATACCGGTTGCTTAAACATATGTTGCCTAAAAGTTTGCTGAAAGCCAGGCAGAAAGCTGACTGGATAGAGTTAAAATTACTAATGGTTTATTCATAAAGTAGAATTTATTTTGATTGAGGAAATTATTTGAGTGATAGTAATCTGTAATCTTATTTCCCTTTTACCTGGTTTTACCTTCCTTACTAGAACTTGTCTTACTTTTAAATTGTTTTCATAGTTCCTTGGCCACTCCAACATGCCCAGAGACTAAAAGCAATGTTCCTGAGTCCCAGGTAGGATAATTTAGTTCCTAGCAAGGGAAGGGACTAGAACCTTTTGGTTCACGTTTCCTGAACCAAGGCAGCCAGGAAGCCATGAAACAGTCTTACTAAAATACAAGTGTGGGAAATCTTACTTGAAAAATCTTCTATTCGGGGAATAAAAGGTTTCACTTTGCACTTTGACCTTTACCATGAGGTGATAAAAGTCTTGGAGAGTCAGGCAGTGGTGGCGCCCGCCTTTAATCCCAGCACTTGGGAGGCAGAGGCAGATGGATTTCTGAGTTCAAGGCCTGCCTGGTCTACGGAGTGAGTTCCAGGACAGCCAAAGCTATACACAGAAACCCTGTCTTGGAGATTCTGCTGTATAGTGGAATGCGTGAGCATTTGGGGTGCATAGAATCAGAACAGAAACCAGGGTACAGTTTCACAGTTGTCCTCTTGCAAAACTCATTCTAGATTGACCTCCCTAATCTGGTTCTCTCTTCGCCCCACTAACCTTAAAAGCTAACTGAAGAGCTGACTGGATATCATGATTTCTTCTTTGTTTGACAGAAATCAGATTACCGTAAGAAGGGAAGCAAGGGGAAAGATGTTTGTTCGTTCTTTGAGTTTGTCTGTCTCCAAAGAACCTATTACTTTCAAACAACCACGAGGTGAGGATTGTTTTATGGGAGGTTAGCCTACTGGGTGGACTCTTCTTATGAAGGTCCCATTAGGTCCCATTAGAACGCATGCTTCTATCAGTAACTGCTGGCGATTTGTTTTGTCTTGAGAATGCTCTGCTCCTACAGAAACTCCTCTTCAGAGAATCGAGATAAAGGGTGAAAAGTTCACACTACTTCCTTTTCTTCTAACTGTAGTTTCTTGAGAGCTGACCAAATGTCAAGAGGCCCGCAGCCTGCGTCTTTGATGCCTGCGCGTACACTCCGGGGTTACCCTTTGCCTCCTGCAAGATACAGAGTTAGTGGCTTCCTTATATTCTTTTCCCACAGTGACATCTCCAAAAAGGCTTATCTTGGCCCAATCTTCCAGCTGCCTGCAGACGTGATCTACATTTTGGGAAGTCAGACATGAAGCCAGAAATGGCTCTGCTGCTTCTCTTGAGTTGTACGTTTAAATATGGAGTCAGCGTGATTGATGGAGGGTTTGGCTGAGCAGTTCTCGGAGTGTACACAAACGCCATCGCTCTTTTCTGGGGAAGTCTCCTTGGTAGGGGAAGCAGGATGGAACATTTTCCCCCTGCTTCCAGTCTCATTCTTTTGAGTTTCTTCTCTCTGTGAAGGTTGACATTAGCTGTGGCTTAGTGTTGAAAGAAACGTTAGTCAGGATTGGGGTTATAGTTCATCGACAGAGTGCTTCCTTGAGTTTCAGTGCTAGACAACAGAACAAAGAAAACCCTCTCACTCCAGATCTAACGTAGCAGCTAGATGGGGTCTCCGTGGGCTCTCCATGGAAGTCTTCTATCTAACCCCCAGATAGTCATATTGGGGGTTTCAGTTTCACCACTGCTTCTCTTCCAAAACCCACATGTCCCGAGTTGAGCAGTGAAGTGGCCCCAAACCACAGGGAGCGCATGAGGCCATCTACACTGTTCAATCCCAGCCCGTGTCTAGAAATAGACAATCCCTGTGAGGCTATTTGGGGGAACTTCCCCTTCATCCTGTAAATCAGTTCTTGGGGGGAAATGTTTTATTTTGTTCTCCCAATTTCTCAAGTGCTGCACCCCAAGTGGACAGGGCAGGGTAGGAGCCCTCAGGGTCCCGCCATACTGCCCTGGCTTTACCTGCTTCTCGTCCCTAAGTGAAGGTCATCGCTTGCCAAACAAAAGGAGAGATGAGCATGCCTCCTTGTAGCATGTGCTGCTCTCGGGGCGGGGCAGGGGTAACGTTTAGCTTTGTGTTTTCATTCATCTATATGACCTCATATATATATATCATATAGCATATTTGTAGCTTTTGTTATGAGGGCTATTTTCTCTTTAAAAGAGAGTAGAGAAGAAGACTACTAGCACTAAGAATGTTTCGAAGTCTGATGGCCTGAGACAGTGACTCACGCCTTGTTTGTTGAAGCAGCTAGTTGTTGAGTTTTTGCTGAGTGTAAAATTATGTCTCTGTTCTGGAGGTATACTAGGAAGGTGAGGCACGTGTTGGTGGTGGGATCGAGAGCATCTTCCCATCCCAGGTTTCTCCCTCCTACACAGCCTGAAAGACAGTGAAATGATGGACTTGTCCCTCCAGGTCCCCAGCCAGAAGCCTTGGGTCAGTGCTCATTTCTCTTCACCCTGGCCAAGCTGAGAAGATCCAGAAATGCCTCCTGTCCTACATTATCTGAAGTCTTCATCCTGACAACTCTCACCTCTCCTTCGAGTTCCTCTGCTGGGGTCAGTCAGGCTTGAGTTGATTTCGAGGGTGGGATCTTGAGAGAGGCAGAGATGAATTGGTGGCCCTTCTGAAAGCACCTTTCCTGGGGGTGGGGTATCCCCTGCCGGTGTGCCTGGTGTCGGATAGCTGGCACTGGTGGGGCAGTGGCATCAGCTCTCCACTCTGCTACCCTGCCAGTACCTTCTTGTCTTACTCCCCTCCCATCGGCAGAGGCTATCAGTGAGTTGATGCAGTGGGCACTCGTCCCTCCTCACTGAAGGTGTTATCTGCCTCGTGTGCAGTTAGCTCCGTTGACACCGCCTGACTGCTGGGCCTCTCTCAGCCCCTCTCCCCGGAGCCATACAAGTGTAGCAGTTGGGAGACAGGGCCAAGTGGCTCTGGAAGATAGCACCTAAGGCTTCTTATCTCGGATGTGCTGTTTTGTTTTGTTTTCTCCATTTGCTGTTGCCCAAGAGCCAAAGCATCCGCCACTGCTCAGCTGTGTGGTGAAATGGTCTGGCCTGGTGCCAGGGTGCCTCGCCAGGTGGCTGAGCTGTGGAGGCTGCTGCATGCGATGGGCCGATAATACCCCATGGTGCTGTAAACAGGACACCCCACCCTCCTGCAGACACCCAGCCCAGGCCCCAGTGCTGGCTGCTTTGTCATTGCCTGTCATGATACTGTCTTGTCTTCTCTGATACAGGAGCCGATTGTTCTATTTCTCTCCCAGGTTCCCAAATCTGAGAGGGGCGCTTCCCAGAAATAAAACCAGTTCATCTTTCAGCCACAAGCGACCGTTGGCTTCTCCACACTTCCTATCATTTAGCTGTAATCACATGAGTGCAGGACAGAGCCCACTCCTCAGATCTTTCCGGTCTGCGCGTATGCACCCACATCCCTCTCACTTGTGGGGCTGCTCGTGAGCAGTGGGCCTAAGCGCGCGTCCTCAGCTGCCGAGGTCCAAGTCTCCAAGAAGCTCTATTGCTTTCTGTTTGTTTGAGACAAGCGATCACCTGGTAGCCAAGGCTGGCCTGGAACTCTTGTTGCTAATGCCTCTGCCTTCCGTGTGCTGGGATTTCAGGCGAGTATCACTTGCCTAGCTACAAGCTGTTTGATCTCCTTCTTGCACACTTCTGTCAGACAGTATCCAGGACAGCAATAGACGACCCTAATAAAGAAAAAGACTTTCACAGTAAACACAAGTACCTTGCCAGGCCTGGTAGGACAGGCCTGTAATCCCACTGAGGAGGCCAGGGCAGAAGGAATGTAAAGTCAAGGCTTTCCGAGGCTAAAGATACCCTGGGCCAGGTAGTAAGGCCCTGTCCTAAAATAAAAAGTAAAAAGAGGGCTGGGCCAGAGCTCAAGGGTAAAGTGCTTGCCTGGTGTGTGTGAGGCCCTAGGTTTACTCTCCAGGCCTGCAATACACTTTCTCAGTTAGGAAAGCACAGGCCTCCAGATACTGCCTCTAGAACCTTCTCAGACAGACTTCTCAGTCAGTAGTCTTCTTCCTCTACCTCCTTCCTCCAATCTTCCTAAGGAATAAAAGCATATTTGCATTTTTTTTTCTCCTCAGAATCCCTAGGAGGTAAGGTGGGCCAGAGTAGGCCCTGCTGGCAGGGGGAAGGCAGGCACCTCCGTGAGGATGGTAGTGTTGGCTGCAGTCACACAGCAGTGAGGACATGGCTGTCAGACCTGTGCCGCAGCCTCTTTAAGGATGGCACAGGATCACATCACTATCTGCTTTTGGCTTTGGTTTGTCCTTAGGGGAAATTGATGCCTTGGGTTAGCAGCTCTTACTCAGTTTTAGTGCCTAAAACAACAGGTGCTTGCCAAACCATTCGGAGGGATGTTTACGAAATAAACAGTAGGTTTTTTTTTTCTTGTCAAAAACCTAATCTTTTAAAAGTGCCCTCTCCTTTATTTCCTAGGCAGGAAAGAAACATGGCATTTTAGTCTCCTCAGAGGGGTTGGGACATGCCAAGAATTTGGGGATTTGGGAGGGGCCGTGGAGCCTTGCTAAGGGCTCTGAGACAGGAGGTAATTCTACCTTGTGGCGATCTAGGAGCTGAGCCAGCACCCTGTGCTGGGATGTGGCCACTGTGAGATAAGGCTGGAGCCCCGCTGTGACCTCATCTGAGGGGGTGGGGAAGCAGGTGGGGCCCGCAGGTGGGCTGAGCCAGGGCTTTGCAGGGCTGTCTGCTGCAAGGGAGCCGCGTGCGCAGCCCTCCCTCTGAGAGGACACGTAGGACGCGTACTTTTCCTCATTCCATTCTCCCCTTCCCTCCCTTTCTAGTTTTCCTTTAAATTTTTTCCTTTTTACCATTTCTGTTATTTTTATGTATATATGGAGGAACAGGTCACACAGATTTTGTGATTCGTTTTGATTAGAGGCAGTTGAGAAGAACGTGGTATCAAGTGGAATAATGGTTGGGTACCGATTCCAGGATTTTGAGTATTTCCTGGACCCTGTCAGGACTATGAGTGAAATACCATTCAGTTCCCTGTTGTTGAAATCGGACCCCAGCTAAATAGTTTACTGACTAGGGTGGTTCCGAGGGTGGTGGGAACTGATGTAAAGTCAGTGTGGTGGCAGTCGTTGCTAGGTGATACAGGTTTCAAAGACCTGGCAAGAAACAAATGAAAACAAATACACTTTACAGCAGACCCCAAACTCAGGTCTGCCCCACCCCACCCCCGCCCCCGCCCCACTCTTAGGGATATATATACATGCACACACACATGTGCCATGCACATACACACACTTAGGTATATATATATATATATATATATACACACATATATGTATATATGTATATATATACACATATATGTATATATGTGTATATATATGTATATATATATATATGTATATATATATATATATATATATCTTACACACACACACACACACACATCCTTATAAGGAGCTGACAGGGCAGTCCCCACCGGGTCTCCAGCAACCTCAGAGCAGGTGGAAAGGGGCTTGGTTTAGGTATAGGACACAGCCACCTCTTGAAATGTGGGGTGGCATCAGGCACTGCCTCTGTGTTTGACATTCCTCCGTCTCCCTATCCCTTTCCAGGGCCGACTGGAGAGGAAAGGGTGACTGCAGACCTAAGTAATTTGTAGCAATGGGGCAAGACGGAAAAGTATTGTCTAAGCCTGAGACGGTTGAGAATCTCCGCAGGGTCTTCCTGCTGGGAGGATGGGGCAGGTGACGCTGACTGACCTTTCTCCCCCATCACTGTTCCTCAGCCCTCGAGGCAGTCTCTGTCCTTCAAAACTAGGAAGGAGCAGCTGCTAGGACTGCGACGACCCCGCCTACATGCCAGCCATTTTCTTACCTGCCTCTGTGATTGTCGAACACTGCAAGGGTGCTTTCTAGGGGCCGTGCCTTCTAATTGGGTTCTCAGGGACCGCCTTAGAGGAGGCCTAGAGGACAAGGTTTCAGTGTCTGAGCCGGTTTCCATAGTAGACCAGAAGCCTCCAGAAATATTTGAATTACCACCTTTCCACCTTAAGCCCAACTCAGAATAATAACTGATTGAATTGCTTGTGTAGAAGGTAATCTTGAAGCTTGAGGCTTGATCCAGTGGGCCTGTCAGTAAACTACTACAGTAACAAGGTCATAAGAAAGTGAAGGAGGAGGGGCCCGAGCCTCAGACACACCAGATGAGTGGCTCTGGGCTCTTTCCGAAGGGGAGCGGCTGCTGTGCATCTCCACAGGGCCGCGCTGTGATTACAGAGCTTCATCTTTCTACTATAGATTTTTCAGTTTTATTCAAGTGCTTGGGTTCTTGCCAATTTGGGCTCTGTGCTGTAGACGCCGTAGACATCGGGGGCTACAAAGCTAAATCAGAGTCCGACTTCACAGGCTGTTCATTCTCTAGGAGTCACAAATGCCTGCAACCCTAGAGAGAGGCAGTAAGTACAAGGAGAGTACAAAGTATCCTGAGCAAGCCCAGAACATCCTGAAGCACTCCTCGCGGGGGTTCCCAGGATCTGTAGGCTGGGGAGGAGGTAGAGGCCATTAGGCTGGCCTGACTGATGGCTCAGTCATCAACAACAGGGAGAGGAAAAGGCCTGGCTAGTGGTAGAAAATGGCACAGTGTATCATGTCTGCAATGTAGAGGAAGGAATGAAGTGCACAGGACAGGTAAGTTTTTCCGCATGTGCACGTGTGTGTGTGTGTGTGTGTGTGTGTGTGTGTGTGTTGTACACATGCACAGCCAAGGCATGAGAATGGAGATCAGAGGACAACTTGAACAACTGAGGAGTTGGTCTTTCTTTCCGCCAGTGAGCCCAGGGCATCACACTCCGGCCTTCGGGCGTGGCACCAGTGCCTTTTCCTTCTGGTCCTCTTGCCAGCCCCCGACTTCCAACTTTGAAAGGGTCTATGGAGAACTTTAGAGTAGAGATTTTATGAACATTTAAAATAATGTGCTGCCAGACATGGTGCTGCTTCCCTCTGATCCTAACCCTTGGGAGGCAGAGGAGGGGCGCAAGTTTAAGGCCTGATCAGGCTGTATGAGAGACCAGCTGAAAGCCAAAGACACGGTGGCGGTGGTGCACGCCTTTAACCCCAGCACTTGGGAGGCAGACGGGTCTGAGTTGAGGCCAGCCTAGACTACAAATTTCAGGACAGCCAAGGCTACACAGAGAAACCATGTCTTGAAACAAAACAAAAAAAAATCTAAGGTCTCCCTGGATGCAATAGTGAGACACTGTCTCAAAAACAAAAACAACTTCCTGGTAAAGATATGTTGTAGTCAGCATATATTGATTTAGAAAGAGGTAGAGACACAGCCAAACAATATTATGATGTGCTTCCATTTTATTATCGTCGTCGTCGTCATCGTCGTCATCATCATCATCATCATCATCATCATCATCATCATCATCAGACAGGGTTTCTCTGTGTGGCTCTGACTGTCTGGAACTTTCTGTAGACCAGGCTAGCTTCCAACTGAGATTTCTGCCTGCCTCTGCTTCCTGAGTGCGTGCCCAGCCTTTTTTGTTTGTTTGTTTTTTTATCCTAGCCCATTTTTTAATTTTAAAATGTATGTATGACCACATTTAAAAGCTCAGATTACAGCCAGGCGGTGGTGGCGCATGCCTGTAATCCCAGCACTCTGGGAGGCAGAGGCAGGCGGATTTTTGAGTTTGAGGCCAGCCTGATCTACAGCGTGAGTTCCAGGACAGCCAGGGCTATACGGAGAAACCCTGTCTCGAAAAAAAAAGGTCAGATTACATGAGAAACTTTCTTTTTTTGAGGGTCTCTCTATGCAGCCCTGGCTTACCTAGAACTCACTGTGCAAGGCTGGCCTCAAACTTTGAGACCCGCCTCCTGAGTGCTGAGACTAAAGGTGTGAGCCACTGGACCCACCAGTGTTTCATGATTAACAGTGATTGTCTCTGGGTGAGGAGGGGTGATGGTGTGTCTGTGTGTGTCTTTTGTTTACATATTTCTTGAGTTTTTTGACAATTCATACTTACAATTTTTGTCATTGAAAGTCATTTTTAGCCTCTTCAAAGTGAGTACTTATTTGCTGGCTGAGGGAGATAATTTACAATATGACAAAGGTGACATTAAAAACTAAGAGAGTCGCTGGGCAGTGGTGGCACATGCCTTTAATCCCAGCAGAGGCAGAGGCAGGTGGATTTCTGAGTTTGAGGCCAGCCTGGTCTACAGAGTAAGGTCCAGGACAGCCAAGGCTACACAGAGAAACCCTGTCTCGAAAAACAAAACAAAACAAAACAAAACAAAACAAACCCTAAGAGAGTCATATTAGAGAGCAATCTAAATGTCCATCAAGGTAGGAATGGTTAACCAAATCACTGTTTGATATCATAAAATCTTTAAAAATGACAAATATGAAGACTATTGATACTTTGAATTGTGATTTTATAATGTAGAAAACAATACAAAATATATTTTATAATTTATATTGATTATAAGCCTGTTAAAACATATGCAAATATCTAAATTAATTTGAAGAATTTCACATTGTTGGTATCTTTTTAAAAAAACTGGTTAACATAAATAATGTAAACTTCACTGCCAGGTGATGGTAGCACACACCTGTGGTCTCAGCACTCAAGAGGCAGAGGCAGGTAGATTTCTGTGAGTTCCAGGACAGCCAGGACTACACAGAGAAGCCCTGTATTGAAAAGCGAAACGGCAAAATTACAATGTAAGGATCTTAAGTTTACAATTCACTGGCATAAGTACATTTACAGTGTAGCCATCTGTTTGTCATATCTGGAATGTTTTACCATCCCAGAGGTAAGCATCTATTAGCAGAACCCCCATTCCCCTTCCTCCTGTGCCCATGGTCACCTTACTTCTTCTTGTCCCCATGGATTTGCCTAGTCCAGATGTCTCATGAAGGTGACATTGCTGTGTGTCTGTATCTGGCTGATTTCACCCTGTGCCAATAGGTTGCCTCTGATTTAGCACCTGTGCCAATAGGTTGCTCTTATAATTGATGCTACTGTGATCATAAGTGTACAAATAACTTTTCAAATCTCTGCTTTCAGGGTTTTTTGTTTTGTTCTGTTTTGTTTTGTTTTTGATGGGAGTCTCTACCTAGAGTTGGAATTTCTGGACCCTAAGGGAACTCTGTTTAATTTTTTGGGGAACTGCCAATCTTTCTGTGTCTTTTTAATGTAAACCTCTTCAAGTCTATTTATACCTACAGTTCCCAGTTCTTTCTGCTGTGCTGAATATACACATAAATCACCAAGGGATTACTACAGATGTGAAAGCAGTCTGTTCTGTTTAATGGAGAGTCTTTATAGATCTGCAGATATGGAGTGTTTGAATGTGGACATAGAAAACAGAGTCAACCCAGACCCCTGAGACTTCCAGATGATCCAAGAACTCTTATGTTTTAAAAAGAGTTTCAACTTTTTATTTCTCCCAGAAATCTTAAGCCAGCATAAAATAAAATGAATGCATTTATAATTGTCCCTGCATTGTGTTTTTGTTTTTGCCATTCAGATAAAAGTCAGAGGGTTGGAGAAGACCTGCAGACTTGGCTACTGTCCTCTACTGCACTCCCTTTCTTAGAGCTTTGAGGCTTTTTCCAGGCCAGGGCCCTAGCTCTCTCCTGGAGCTGCCTGGGCTGGAAGAAGTAGTAAGAATCCTTCTCACTGGGCATAGTGGTACACTCCTATAGTCCCAGTTTGGGAGACAGAGGCAGGATTGAAAATTCAGGGTGGGCCTGAGCTGCTCAGCCCATTCAAGGCCATCCTGGGCAATATAGCAAGAGCCTATCTAAAAAAAAAAAGTGGAAAGAAAATAGGGTTGTGGAATACAGTTCTTGTTTAGCCTATGTAAGGATGTGGGTCCAGTCTCCAGCACCACAAAAAGAAGAAAAGAATTTTTTGTAATTAATTGAGGTGTTTGTGCAGCAAAGAAGATTCAAAATGGATGCAGGAGAAGGGATGGAGGGCAGAAGATGTCAAAGGGAAGAAGGCTTGTGCTTTGTGAACATGGAGTTCCCTCTAAGACTGGGAAACAGCTTCTCCAAGGAGTCTCTCAGGGTGGACTCTTGGGAGTCCCCTAGAGCAAGAAAAAAGGGCAGCGTAAGGGATCCCAGTGATTAGTGAAGTCAGGATTGCTGGTCAGACAGGATGTGCTTTTGCTGCCGTGAATTCTTGCAGGAAGGAAGAAAGACATGGCAGGCAGGTGAGGTACCCTGGGAGAGAGGAGGCTGGTCGCCATGGCTCCTTCCTCCATGCTGATGCCAAGGCCTTGCGGGCTGTGCTCTCTTTCAGCTAGTGTCCCATGTTCGGTGGCCCCAGAAAAGTCAGTGTGCAGGCCTCAGCCACCCCAGGTCCGGCGAACGTTCTCCCTGGACACCATCCTCAGTTCCTACCTTCTGGGCCAGTGGCCACGAGATGCCGATGGGGCCTTCACTTGCTGTACCAATGACAAGGCCACCCAGGTAATGGGATCACGAGGGGTGGGAGGGCTGGCTGAGGCTACTGGTGACTTCTGTCACAGAAGTGACTTGTCCTGGGTTTTGGGTGTGCATAGAAGCTTTTCTTCTTCTGTTTATCAGGGTTTTTCCATCTTTGCTTTTGTTTGTAAACATAGGTGAAAACGGGTTTGTGTTCTACCTGCCTAGTAGAAGAGAGACGTCGAGCTGGGGTGTACAGTTTGGATTTCAGGGTTTACATGTGGAGAATCTGCAGCTGACTTTGGAGTTTGAGACTTTTATAATGAGATTTGCCTTCCTGAAGTTAAACTAAGGCCATCATTTGGTCTGGTTTGCATTCCCCAGGCATCTGAGGAAGTGGCCAAAGTGGTGCTGAGCCAGGGAGGACCCCATTGGATTAGTAGGGACAGGGCATTCCCGTGAAGAGCTACACCTTGCCAGCAGCCAGGCCAGGGCGGTTCTTAGGGCGTCCGAGTCCTGCACAGCCCAGCTTTCTCTCCTGTGTTTTCATGAAGAGTCCTGCCCTTGGAAGGGATCTCCACAGACCATCCAGTCCATGTGTCCATTTTTTGGATAAGATTTGTTAACGTTGCCCTCATTGTCTGACCTAGGACTTCAGTCTTTTTAGCACTTAAGTTGGTAAGAGTAAGGCTCCCTTTGGGGCTACTTAAGCTGAGTCCTGTTCAACTTGCAGGGAAGAACAGCTAGCTTGGCCCAGCCCTCCATTCTGGGTAACAGGACAAGATGGGGTGAGGCAGCTCTTTGCTGAGTAGAGTGTCCCCACTCTGTCCGCATCCATGCTGCATGGCCGCTGGGGCGCGCGAACCCCATTGCGACTCACGCTGCCTCCTCGGCGCATCCCGGCAGGTCCTTTCTTTTTATGAGATCATTTTCAAATGTGTTTAATGAACATTTGAACGTCCACTTCTTTCCAGTGGTTACAAGATTTGGTTCCTTTGAGCCTGGTTTCCGGTTCCCTGAAGGCCTGAGAACAGCCAAGGGATGTCGTGGAGCTGATGCCTGGCAGTTTAGAGGGGCAGATTCTTCTCCAGATGCCACCTTGTTGCACCAAAAAGAATTGAAACAAGTTTAAAGCAGTAAGGAGCCATGACTGGCTGGTCCTCTGTAGATGTGCAGGAAGCAGGCGAAGGGGAGCAGGCGCCCTCCGGGGAGCCCGCACAAGTCTCCCTTTCTCCTTCAGCAAGGAGAAAGGGAGATGTTTTATCCTTTCTCTACAGCTCAGGCCAGATAGTATAGTTAATCAAGGAGGGCTTCCTGCAGGGGGGGGGAGCTTGATGCTGCTCAAGTACATAGACTCATGAGCATCTTGCTTTGTTAGACATTAGACAGCGTATTCCTACCTCAGTCATCTCCTATTTGCCAGCCTCTGCCCAGGGACCGTCCCACTCCTCGGGTAGCTTTCTCTTTGTCACCCCCAGGCAGGGCTGGCCTCAGACGTCCTCTAGCCAAGTGGAGTGGCCTGGGTTCTGAGCTGCGTGTTTTTGCTTCGGCTCCAGCTGCAGGCCAGATCTTTTATATAACAAGTCTGGGCTTCTTGCCACAGCAAGACAGAGGTCAGCGATGTGCCTCCATGGGCCTGGCAAGGCCCAGCCCTCTAGCTTTCCTCTTTCCCGGGATGGGCTCCAGCCCTCGAGGAACTCTTAGCAACCTGTCAATATTGTGGCTGCAGGCAAGAGGTGGGAGCATTCAGATCAGTGTAAGCACCCAACCCCAAGAATGTGCTCTGCCCATCTCCCAGGCCTGCTCTTCAGGGAATTGTCTGCTCCTAGGTTTGGGTTCCACTCAGATTCCTGCTTGAGGTCCCTGTGCCTGGCACAAACTGCCATTTTTAGCACTGGCATTATGCTGTGAAAGCTTTAGGCTCAACTACCATCTCCCCAGAAGGCCTTGTGCTTCCCATCGGAACAGCAAGAGGTCACCCAGAAGGATGGATAAAGAAGAAATTTTCAGCAAATGAGGAGAAGGGGAGTGGGGAATCTAGATCTCTTAAGGTCTTTGAAAGCATACCTCTGTGTGTGTGTGTGTGTGTGTGTGTGTGTGTGTGTGTGTGTGTATGTGGTTGGTTGGTTTGCTTGCTAGGTTGTGATGCCCAGGACTCCAGGCAGGCAAGGCAAATGCTCATGCTCTACCCTTGAGCCACATCCTGAGTTCATTAGAAGCTCTTCAGCTGGTCGGGGTGGGTGGATGCCAGGCCTTTCGCAGTTGCTCTGAGCAAGCCAGCTATTCCTGCCATGCCCCTCACTTGCGCCCTGCCTTTCCTAGCCACAGCAGTGAAACATTTCATGGTCTGCTTCATCCAGCCTAATGGCGGGTACTTGTTACTGTTCTCCTGGGTGCCTCACCCCTGTGTTGGAGGCTGTGTCCTTCCTGACCCTCCCAGGGATGTGCTTTCCAGTTATGGCTGAGGCTAAGCAGCTCTTTCCCAGAACCTCCCCTAGAGGGCCTTGCTCATTCCAAGCCGGTGTCAGAGCTAGGCCTCAGACACAGAACACCTGCCGTTAGAGAGCTGGGCGCGCCGTGTACTCCAGGCCTGCTGGTGTGTGGGGCAGAGGAGAATGAAAAGCACTCAGCCCTTGGGTCTGTGGCACTGTTGTCAGTAATCCCAGGATCCCCTTCCTGGCCATGCTCCATGCTTTCAGTCAAGTACGAAGTCAGTCTTCAGGCAGCATAGAGAGGATAGGAGCTAGGCTCCTCACAGGAGGCAGGAGGAACAAAACCAGCTCTTCTAGAAAGGAGGAAGGGGTGTGACTGGGACACCTGGGGAGGGGCCACTCCTTCAATGCTTGCATCTTTTCAGTGTTGGGGATAGAACCCAGGGCCTGCACATGCTAGCCAGATGCTTCACTCCTGAGCTAGACCTCCAGCCTGGCTTGTTTTGAGCCAAGAGGACCAATGTGAAAGGTGTGAACAGGTGTTTCCAGCAGTGGCTTCCTGAACAGGGCCAGCGAGGACCAGGGAGTCACGCCCCCAACTGCACTTCCTGTGGCATCTCCATCTTCTGTGGGAAGTCCTGTCTCTGAGAGGATTTTTTTCAGAATTGTCTCGGTTTATTTGAGTGTGTTTTCTCTTCTGTGGCCCACCCTTCCCCCAGGCCATCTGGTAACCCAGAGCTGGCCACCAAGTGCTTTGACTTGGCCTCTCCTAGTGGCTGGGCCCTGGCCAGGGCTAGTGATGGCAGCATATGCCAGTGGCTGTGGTTACCTCTCTCTCTTCTTACTGGGCAAAATATGTGAGCCTTGCACTCTTCTGCAGGGAGGAAGTGGGCTTCCCACAGCTGGGACGACTGTTTGAGTATGTGAGCCTTGCACTCTTCTGGAGGGAGGGAGTGGCTTCCCACAGCTGGGACGACTGTTTGAGCAGAGCTCCTCAGCTGGTGGCACCCTGCCCACAGGAGGGACCTGAGGGACCTCCCCTGCCTGGCTCCACTCACACTCGCTTCTCTCCTTCCCCATCTCTGCTTCATTGTTAAGATGGGGAAACCTCTGTGATCCCTACTCCTGCCCCCCTTTACCTCTGACTTATGTCTAGTCTTAAGTTCTTTTTTTTTTTTTTAGCCATTTTTTTTTTATTTTCTATATTCTATGTTTACATTCCAAAGGCTTTCCCCTTTCCCAGTTCCCACTCACCATACTTCCCATAGTTCCTCTCCCCCCCAACTATTCCCCAATCATTCCCCCTCCCCCCTCGGTTTCTTTACTAAACTGGATGCAATCTTTACAGGCCCAGGGTCCTCTCCTTTCTTCTTCTTGGGAATCATTTGACTTGCTATTTTAGTCTTAAGTTCTTAACAGACATCAGCATGGAACATCCCAAAGGCCAGTGGCCGAGGCAGCCTACTGGTTAGAGACTTCCTTTCTGTCTTGTCTGCTTCGGGGGAGAGGGGTCTTCCCTTTCCCTGAGCTACTGCCTCAGTGTTCACTGATGGCACATGACCCAGTGTGAGCATCACAGATCTTTAAAAAATTGTTTTGTTTTTTGTTTGTTTTTGGTTTTTGTGGGCATAATAAGGGCTTGGGCACAGAGCCTGTTTTCCAAACTAGTGATCAAGACCAGTGGTTCAATGCATGGTTTGAGAATACAGCAAATACTTGAAAATGGGGCCATGACGGAAAAGCTGAGGGTTGTCTAGTCACTGCTAAGCTAGAAATGGTGTCTTTGGCCACCTGCAGCCATAGTTCTGGTGCTGGCCAGTGGATCACCCTCTGAGCCTTTTTGTTTGGTCGAAGTTCTACTGGACTGGCTTCCTTCTGAACTGAGCTCAACATGTGCCCTCTGACCAGCCTCTATCCCCTGTCAGGTCCCGTGCTGCTCCTTACTTCTGACAGGTACGGTGGGTAGTGTTCCCAGGACCTGCCCGGCTCTGCACACAGGAGCCAAGGGCATTGGTGAGAACCTGGTCTCTTCCGTCCTGGTCATGACCTCAGGTAGGAACTTAGCTGGGTTGGAGGCCAAGGAAGACATCCCAGTGTGGAGGGTCAGCCTCCTTGCTTTTGTTGCTCTGCTGGCTCTGTGGGAAGCTTCTTCTTCCTCCATGCCCACATGCTGACCTGGAATCTTACAATCCCTGGCAGGGCAGTCATCCTCTCCCCATGCATGTCTGCCTTTGTTTAGCAGCTGCAGACCTGGTCGCACACTCATGGTTAGGATTCTGACTCCTCCCTCAGTTGCTCCCGTAGCCTGGGTGTAGAGAAAGTCCATTCTAGTGCAGGAGTCCCCTAACAAGCATGGATTTTTGGTTCCCTATGCCCAGACTCTCCTCCACCCAAAGAGGCACTACTGCCCCACAGCTTGGCCTGACCCTATCCCGGTGACTTCCTTGAAGTGGGTCTTAGCTGTGACTTTACTGTTCCCCAAGGAGACCACGATGGAGTTCTTGGTAGTGAGGCAGTGATGGTACTGAGGCTCAGAAAGGAGGATCCTGAGCAACCTGGGGTACACTTCCCCCACTTGACATACCCACTGCAGCTAGAGACGCTAGACAGTGCTCACCCCAGCCTGGGAGCAGCTTGGAAGTCCAGCAGCCGTGGTGTGGCAGGTCCCCTGGGCTGCTTTAACAGTTACCCCAGGCTTCGTGGCTCAAGGCAGCAGATGTGTATTCTCTCCGAGTTTTAGATTCCAGAAGTCTCCAAATTCAGTTGCAGTGACTCGACACAAATATATTTGCAGGGCCATGCTCTCAAAGCTGTTTTTGTTTTCTTTTTGTGGTGGAGTCCTTACAGCCCCAGAGAGAGAGGCTAGGTGAGTTTGTCTGGGTGGAGGGATGTGGTGATTCCCATGGGCAGTAATGCGGTGAATGCGGAGATCAAGTGACGCCGTCAACATTACATGTACACAGAGTACGCAGTAGCTGGTAGGAAGGTGTTGCTGAGGAGAGGTTGGAAACGGATTAGGAAAGGAGGTGATACCAACTACTTTGGTTTACTCATCTTTCTTCCACTCCTGTACCAGGCCACACCCCTCTGTACTCCTTCACATCTCCTAGGAAGAGGTAGCTGAGACATTTGAAGAGTTGTTAGTAGCCAGTTGCAACCTGACCCAGTGTGCTTCTTCTCTTTCACCACCCACTTGTGAGCGCATGCATCATCTTTAGCGGTGAGGAGGGCATCTTCCTCTTAGGTTTTGCCATCTCTCCTCTGTGGTCTTTGCTCCTTTCCTAGAGGTGACAGAGATGTATAGGACTCAACTCTACCGGCAGCACCGGTGACCGGCAAGCTTGGCTTAGGCACGCTAGCAGAGGAGGACATGGGTGTTACTGCAGAGTCCTAGTAGCTGATGGGGGGATGGGCTGTGTTCTCCCTGTCAGCAGGTGTAGCTCTTCTGAGGTCTGATACCCTGGGTCAGAGAGACTCGGGCATTTGGAAGGAGATCAGCTACTTGGTTTCCAGAGACTGTAAGAGCCAGCGTCACCTGAGGGCTTTGACCCCCCCCCTCCCCCCCCCCCCCCGGCTGCACTTTGCATTCAGGAAGAGCGATGGGAGTGAACCCGAGGATGTGCTCTCTGGCGAAGCCAGTTGTCGTACCCTGGCTATATTCCACAGCCCGGGAACGGTCCTGCTCGGGGGCAGCTGCAGGCAGGAAGGGCCAGGAGCTCAGGCTGCAGTGGCTTCTCCGCATGCAGCTGTCGCACCAAGCAGTCTGCTCTCACAGTCCTGCCTCGGACTTGCCCTGTGAGCTCCTCTTAGCAGCTGTTGGGTGGTGAGGAGTCTTGTTTTCCCCTGATCCTCCCCCTCTCTGTGTACAGCAGCCTCTCGGGGGAGGTCAGCAGATCTCGTAGAGGAGCTGGTTCCCAGGCCCTGTGTCTTGGCAGCTTGTGCACAGTAGTCGAGAGGAGCTGGTCCCTCTAGAGCACTCCCTTGGCCGCTCCCTTGGAATGGAAATAGGATGTTGGTGATGGGAGGGATCTGGGCCTCTTGAGCTTCATGCTTGGAGCCAGTAACTTCCTCTTTTAGTGGCGGCTCCTCACCACCATCTTGGGTCCCCTGTCTTCATGCAGCAGAAGGAAGGCAGCGAATGGAACGTCTTTCCCCACAAGGAACAAAGAAGGACCATGGGGAGGAGGCGTGAACACGTGAACAGGCCAAGAATCAGTGCTGGATTCAGAATTCTGGCTCCATTTTTCTGAAACTGTCTTCCCCTGCCTATGCTGGAGGACTCCGGCATCCCTGACACTCCCTCTGTGTGCTGAAATAAGCTTGAGACATGGCGTTAAACTGTTGCCACCTGCTTCATCCTGAGGCACCCATGGAGACCTTTCTCCTGTTTCCTCTTTGGGATCCTGTCTGATCGCTTGTTTTCCATGGGTTCCTAGGCACCCGGCCTTGGCTGGGCTCATGGGGAGAGAATAAAGGATACAGGGCTCTTCTGGAGCTGCCCGGGAGAGGGACAGCACTTGGCCTCACCCTTGGAGTGCACCCAGACTGACTATAACACGTGATTGAACGGGATAAGGGCGGGCTGATGTAGCTCAGTGGTAGAACATTTGCAAGGCCCTGGGGTCCATCCCCAGTACCAAACACACAATAAAAAAATAAAAGAGAGGAGGTCGGCACTGTTGGGCCTTGGGAAAGGTTTCCTGGAGAGTAAAAATCGGGCCACGCACGTGGTTCTCTAGCCTGAAAGGATAAAGCGGGCTGGGTGTGCCTATGAGCTTGATGACCAGATGTGAGAAGGCTGTGCAGGCCACACCACCTCTGTCCAGGAAACCGCCCTGCTGCTTCCTGCCGGCGGAGCTGCCTGTCTTACTGTACCTCTTTCTACAGACACCCCTGTCCTGGCAAGAGCCGGAAGGTGAGCGGGCCAGCTTCTGCGTGCACAAGCGATCAGCATCGTGGGGCAGCACAGACCACCGAAAAGAGGTAACTGCCTTCTCTTCTCCCTACCACCTCCATCAGGTTGTCACTGTGTGACAGCTTTATCCCCAGGGTAGCTACACCTCCGCCCTCCCTTCTTCCTGCTAGCCTCCTTCGGAGGGAGCAGCTTTCAGCCGGCTCCCAGGCTCCCAGTGGCTTGGGTGTGGGGCCTCAGACCCTCTTACTAGAGAAACTCCAGCCAGTGGCTGCTGAGGAGCCCAGCATGCTGGCTGGGAGTCGTTTGCTTAGTTCCTCTGAGGTTGGACTCTGGTAAGTGAGTCAGAGACTGGAGGAGGACAGGGAACGAGGCCCTGGCAATCAGGAGCCCCAGCCTCATTTACTACTTAGCCATCCGCCGAGTTTTCTTTTAAAAGAAGAGAAAAATAATCCTGGGTTCCAAATACTTTCTTTCTCTTGGCCAGCCTCCCCCTGCCCCAGGAGGGCTGGAGGCATTGACACCGAGGAGAGAAAGCCACAGGTTGGAATTCCAGGGCTTCTAAACCAGCTCCTTCTGACATGTCCTGGGGCAGCTCCAAAGGAAAGGTCAATTTAGGAGGACTCATCCCTGACCCATTCCCAGAGGGAAGTTGTTTCTGTCCTCTGTGGTGCTCAGAGCAGTGAGAAAACGCACAGCGACTGGACTGTAAGCTTCAAGCCAAGCGGAAATGTAAAACGTTCTCAAAGCCTTGAATGGCAGAGTAAACAAATTCCGCACAGGAAGGGTGGAGAGTCATGGTCTTCATGGTCTGATTGATCCCCAGCGGCAAGTCTAAAAGCACATCCTTGGGCTGGGAGATGCAGCCCAGTGGTAGAGCTGGCCTTAGCATGGGTGAGGCCCTGGGTTCAGTCCCCAGCAGTGTAATTACAATCCATTTTCTAGGGGCCGGAGAGGTGACGCAGAGGTTAAGAGTGCTCGTTGCTGTTTCTGAGGTTCCGTATTAGCACCTGCGTGGTGGCACACAACCATCAGGAACTCCAGTTCTGGGAAACTCAGTGTCCTCCATGGACAGCAGGCACACATGCACGTAGGCAAAACACTCATACACATACACTAAATACATCTAAAACAATAATTTAAAAAAGCAGTTTTTTAGCCAAGCAGTGATGGCACATACCTTTAGTCCCAGCACTTGGGAGACAGAGGCAGACAGGTCTGTGGCCAGCTGGGTCTACGGAGTGAGCACTAGGACAGCCAAGGCCACATACATAGCAAAACCCTGTCTTAAACAACCAAAACCAATAAAACAAACAAACAAATAAGATATGTTTCTTCTTGACTACCATCACAACTTTTATGGCAGTGGAGGCAGTAAATCTGCTTTCAGAGTTCCTTTAGGCTCCCTCCCATTCATAAAGGTCTGCATCCTGCTCGGGGTGCAGAGGCCCAAAATTTCAAATGTGATAGGAATCATATTTCAAAAGTGTTTGCTTATTTGTTTGGTTTAGGGATTGCTGGTGGGGGACCGGGCAGGATATTTCTGTATAGTTTAGTTTGGCCTCAAACTAAGACTTCTGACTCAGCCTCCTGAGTCTGGGATTACGGTAGGCTTGTTCCTCCACCACTACAGAAATGCCTGTGATATCCTATATTGTTACAGGGCCTGGGCATCTCTCTCTTTTCTTAGTATAATTTACTTTTAAACAAGGGGAAGGATTGGATGTCCATACTTCCTGATCTCAAGGTCTTTGGGATACTTGCGAAAAATCATTTGAGAAATGAAAGGTTATTGACCCTCGGAAATGCCACTTTCAGCCAGGTATGGAGGCGAATGCCTATATTTCCAACCCTCAGGAGGCTAAGGCAGGAAGACTGCTGTGTTCAAGGAAGCTTGGGCTACATAGAAGGAAACTTTGTCTCAAGATAAGAAAAAAGAAAAAACCAGCCAAGTTAGAGGGATGGCTCAGCAGTTAAGATCACTCATTGTCCTTGGAAAGGATGGGAGTTCAGCTCCCAGCCTATGTTAGACAGCTCACAGCCACCAGGGGACCCGGTGTCGATCTCTGTGCTCGCCTGCACACATCTGCATATACACAGACCCACACACATGCACACAATTAAAAATAAGGTTTGGCCGGGCAGTGGTGGTGCACGACTTTAATCCCAGCACTTGGGAGGCAGAGGCAGGAGGATTTCTGAGTTTGAGGCCAGCCTGGTTTACAGAGTGAGTTCCAGGACAACCAGGGCTACACAGAGAAACCCTGTCTCGAAAAAAACCAAAAAACAAAAACAAAAACAAAAAACCCAAAAAGGGGTTTGCAAAAATTAAAAAAAAATTTAGATCTATTTTAAATGTATGAATGTTTTGCCTACATGTATGTCTATTACTGTATGCATGATTAGTGCTCACAGAATTCAGAAGAGAGCATTAGATCCCTGGAATCTAAGTGCCAGATGGTTGAAAGCTACTGTGTGGGTGCTGAGACTCGAACTCAGACCCATTGCAAGAGCAGTAAGTTGTAAGTGCTCTTAATCCTAAGCCATCTCTCCAGCCTCCCGAAAAAATTTTTTTTTTTTTTTTTTTTTTTTTTTTTTTTGGTTTTTCAAGACAGGGTTTCTCTGTGTAGCCCTGGCTGTCCTGGAACTCACTTTGTAGACCAGGCTGGCCTGGAACTCAGAAATCCGCCTGCCTCTGCCTCCCAAGTGCTGGGATTAAAGGCGTGCGCCACCACCGCCCGGCCCTGAAAAACATTCTTAAAAAAGAAAAGAAAAGGCTACTCATTGCCCCCCCCAAGTACCCCCAACTGAGTTGGAACTTGTTATGTAGACCAGGCTGGCCTGCACCTTACAGAGACCTACCCACTTCTGCCTCCCTAGTGCTGAGGTTAAACTGTGTGCTGCCGTGCCTGCCTCGTGCACTTTGTGGAAGGGTGTCCCTTACAGTCCATAACTATGATGGTGTATGTTTTCTGTTTGGAGTCTGGTTCATCAGGGCAACAGCTTTCAACCTTCCTAATGCTGCGACCCTTTGATACAGTTCCTCATGTTGTGGTGACCCCAACTATAAAACTATTTTTACCGCTACTTCATAACTGTAATTTTGCTACTGTTAGGAATCATAATGTGAATGTCTGATATGCTACCCCCAAAGAGGTCGTGACCCACAGTTGAGAACTGCTGATCTCTAGGGGGTGAATAACAATTTAAAAAATAAAGTTTAGCAGCCGGGTATCTAGCTTAGTTGAACCTCTGACTGTCGTGGCTTAGAACCATTGATATCCGTGTCCCTTTCAGGAGCCAGCATACTTTGGCTTTGCCTCACTGTCCTTTCTCCTCCATCTCTTCTGCTAGATCACCAAGCTGAAGCAGCAGCTGCAGAGGACAAAGCTGAGCCGCAGCGGGAAGGAGAAGGAGCGGAGCTCCCCTGTCCAAGGGGACCATGGCGTCCTGGGAGCAGTGAGGGTACGCTGTGTCCCCTGACCACCAGCTCCCCCTGTCTTCCTTCATGGCAGGCTTCTGTGGTATATAGAGAGTTCTCCCCGGCTGTGCAGCACTGAGCCACGTGGATGCTTGTCAGGAGAAGTTTTAGGCCAAAGTCGGGCTCCACTGAGTGGCCTTGGAGGGCCCTCACTGTTCTTACTGTGTCTCCTCTGCCTCCATAAAGGCAGTGACACCGGCTGCATCTTGCAGGTGTCTCACACTCCGGCTCCTGGACAAAGCCCCTCTGAATCGGCTTGTTGGCAATCTGTAGTCAGCAATATCCAACTTTATCTTTTTTTTTTTTTACAACTTGGGAAAAGGGTGCAGAAAAAGCTTTGTAGACCGATCATTCCCTGCAGTCATAGCTGGTAACCCTGCCTGCTGAGTGGGGGCGTCATCTGATTGCCTCCTTTGCCTCTCCCTAGGCATCCCACCCCAGCCTCGCCCCAGGATCCTCTGTCCTGCGACTCAGCCCTTGTCTGCACAGAAGCCTAGAAGGGCTCAACCAGGAGCTGGAAGAGGTGTTTGTGAAGGAGCAGGGTGAGGAGGAGCTGCTGAGGGTGAGTGCCGGCTGCCCCGACGGTTCTGACCGGCTGCTCCCGCAGGAGGACGGAAGGCAGTGCCACTCTTTGGGGACTCTCAGGCTGTAGCTCTGGAAGCAACAACATGTAAACACCCCCTTCCAGAAGTACCCACATGGAGTTCATTTGACTCAAGAGAACTTAAGCACAGGAGCAGCAGGGATAGGTGGGTGTCACAAGGCCTTGTGGTAGGGACAGGCATCCCAACAAAAGCGGCTCGAGGAAGGAGGCGTATGCTGGCTCCCAGCTCCAGGGTGTGATCCGTCATGGTATCGAGGGTGAGGAGGAAGGTCATGGCATCTGTGGCCGTGGAGCACAAAGCAGTGAGTGCTTGGGCTCAGTTTGATTTTTCCTTTTTATTTATTCAGTCTGGGACTGGTGCTGTGTCTGTTTATGGTGGCTCTTCCCTCCTCAGTTAACCTAATTCAGCGAATGCCTCACACATGCTCAGAGATTGCTTCTGCTGGGATTTTAATGTCCATAAAGTTAGATTAACTGTCACAAATGAGCACAGAGAGGGCCCCTGCTGGGAGGAGACTGTGAGCTGACTGGCCGCCCTTACCCACCCGGGCGTCCGCTCACACTGCCTTACTTCAGCCACTGCTTCCCTCCGGCTGTCTCTGTCGCTGACAGGCACCCATCAGTCCTTCATGCACACTTGCGGCATGCAGCCCTCCTCCTGCCCCCCTCCCAGGCACAGTGACCGGCTACTCCTTTGCCGTCTCAGGCACGTGGTACTGACACCGTTCAGTTGGGCTGTATGGACATAATTCTGATGGGCACGAGCCTAGGTTTGTCACTTACCTAATGGCTAGTGTTTGTTTGTTTGTTTGTTTGTTTGTTTGTTTTGAGACAGGGTCTCACTATGTAGCTCTGGGTGTTCTGGAACTCCATATATAGACTAGACTGATCTTGGCAGGAAGGTCTCTGTGAGTTCAACAGCATAGAGATAAACTCACAGAGATCTGGGGACTGGGACTAAAGGCATGTGGGACCACAGCTGGCTTCTGGCTGATTTTTAAATGGATGTATGTGTGATTCCTTATGCCCCTGAACACACACATACAACTAGTTCACGGTGTGTGTGTGTGTGTGGGGGGGTGTTCAAATACCATCAAATGTTTAAAAAGGAGGGTACAAGGTGTTTAATGTATGATAACCATCTGCACATTTGTCCTGCAGTGGCTTATAGTATGTGTGATGATCTGGTCCCTTGCCCCTATTATGTCACACTGTGTATCAGTCACCTTTGTGTCTAAGAGCCTCATACGTAGAAGGGCACTGATCACATCACAAATGAACATGATTGTAGACAGGATTAACAAGTCTCAAGGACAAAGAACAAAAGCACTCTGGGAGAAACAGTTTCTCCTAGACTGCAGGTCGTCAGGAAATAAATGGCTTGAGGAAGTGACATTCTTCTGTCCTCTAGGCTAAGAGAAAAGGTGCAGGGAGACCCCGGAGGGTCACTGCAATGTCACAGGCCTGAGAAGGCCCTGGACTGAGTCTCTTCTCCTTCTTCATCAGATACTTGAGGTCCCTGATGGTCACCGTGCCCCAGCTCCTCCACAGAATAGCAGCTGTGACCATCCTCTCCTCCTGGAGCCAGGCGACCTGACCAGCTCTCCCTCCATGACACTGGCCTCCCCCCAGCCTCCTGGCCAGGCCAGCCGTGAGGATCATCAGGGTGGCACTGAGGAGCTGACATCCATCCACAGGAACAAAGGTAAGTCATGGAACCAGAGTACAAGAGCGCTCTGGGCTACAGCAGGGCTCCACTGACCTTTGCTCTGAAGCACTCCAGGCCTAGCATTATGAACCAACCAGCATCTGTGTGAGTCGTCATTCTGCACACTATACCTGTGATAATAATGGTCCTACAGCCCTCTGACTCCAAGTTATATTACAAAGTCTCTTATCCAAAAGAGCAGCCTTTCCCATCCCTGTTATTTGGCTGAGGTTCAGGCTGCCAAAGTAGGAAGCCAGCCCACCTCTGTTCAAGGGTCCCCTTGACTCATATCCAGCAAGACCTTCAAGGCAGTTACAAATTAGATAAGAGAATGTAGTCTCTTATTCAGGGTCCTGCATGTTTGACCCAGACTGATTCCACACATTTCTGGTTCTGAGTCCCTATTTTCTCCCTTGCAGCCTTGGCTTTCCACTTAGAATAAGGCAGGAATCCTATTAACACCCTATGTTAGAAAAACTGTTGCCCACAACACCTGACTTATTCATAATAATCTCATGAGCTAGGCTAGTCAAGAGCACAATCTAACAGTATACACAGGAAATAAACAGCACAGAATGAGAAGGAATAAGTGTAAGAGAAACACAGAGAGAGTCAATATTTACAGCCTAGGCAAAGTGCAGTCACAGTCACAGGATGGAAAGTGAGAGAAATGTTATCCTCTGAGCAGGGCAGAGTCAAAGTTGCTTCTTGGAGTTAATACAGAGTCCTCTCTGCCAGGAGGGGCTAGCTTTCCAAACTACAGACGGGATGAAGCTAAGGTGTTCCTCAAGCAGGGCGCTGGCCCCAGGAGAAGGCAGAGGACAGTGGGGTTTCCTTTATGTCAGATATCCAGGCAGTCTCTTGGCTCCTGAGAATACAGAATTAAAAGGAATCTTCTCCATCAATTCAACAAGTTTTGTCCTCTTTGGTGGTGCTACTGGATAGGACACGGGCTCATCCTGCTTAACAAATGCTTTCCCACTGAGCTCCAACCCCATCTCCAATAGGACAGCATGAAACACACCAGCCCAGAGAGCAGAGCCACATGGCCCCTTTGGACAGAAGGCTCCGGAGGAGAGTAGAGGTTTGTTTCCCATGGTCTCCACTGACTCGGCCCTGCTCTCTCTGTAGCTTCCTCCCCAGGCCACCCAGCCGTCCTAGAAGATGGCAGTCCGTCTCCAGTCCTTGCCTTTGCTGCTTCCCCTCGGCCCAATCACAGCTACGTCTTCAAACGGGAGCCCCCAGAAGGCTGTGAGAGAGTGCGTGTGTTTGAGGAGGCCACGTGAGTATATCCCATGGATGAGGCATGGGAGGGAGGGACAGTATGGAAGGGGAGCCCGTGTTGTCCCACTGGACAGGTCCTTCTTCAGGCTCCAATCTCTCCAGTCTAGAGGTTGTCAACATCAGACAATCGGTCTCACAGATTTTCCATGATCAAACTTGTTGACATTACCTACTCTGAGCACTTAAATCTTTGCTTATCATTATCTCCATAGAAACTGCTTTTTGCCCACATGCCAGCCACAAGCGCAGCAGGAGCTGCAAGGGAAAGAGATCTGAAACCTAAGCCTTTTGTTCCTTCTATTTTTTTAACCATCCCTGGGGAAAGTGTGAGGATTTGCAAGACCACAATCAGAGAGTGAGGAGGGTGAAGAGAGAAAGGGAGAGAGGGAGGGGGGAGAGAGAGAGAGAGAGAGAGAGAGAGAGAGAGAGAGAGGAGAGAGAGAGAGAGATATGCAGAGACAGAGAGACAGACAGAGAATGAATATGAGAGAGGGAGAGAGAACACACCGGGATTTCTTTACCCCCCTGGCTGTTCAGCTCCAGTGTTGTAAACTTCCAGAAAGAAATTTCTGATTCTTGCAAGAAGGAACTCTGGAATATTCTCCAATCATCTGGACGGTTCAGAAGCCTAGCATTGATCTCTGTACCATCTGTGGGGTTGACTGTGACCTTTGCAGGGGCCGCCCCAGTCCCCTGCACGCCGGAGGGAGCTTGCTCTGTTTTCTCCTGTAGCTGTATATTCGTTTGAGCAGATTCACACTGGAAGTTGTGGCTTTGATAGCAGCCAGGAAGTTTAGTCACAGCGTGGGAGTAAAGATTTGGCTAGGTCTGGGTTTGGGCATTGAGGGCACCATTTGTATCTCAACTGAGGAGAGGACAGCCCATGGGGTAGGCGTTCTGGAAAAAAACAACCCACTGTCAGCAGGCCTTCATTACTGTTCCCACTGCTGCTTGGTGTTCTTCTGACTGCTGGTCCTCGAGGCATTGTGGAGGAAAGAGGTTCTGCCCTGCAGTTTATGCAGCCTGGGTTCTTCTAGCTTCCCTCCCTCCCCCATGGGGCAGGCGGAGGTGAGGCTGTGACTGGTCCTCATTCTGTCACGGACCCCGTGAAGCTAGAGTAGCCTCCTAGTCATCACTGCTAGCTCCCACTCTGTGTTAGACCTTTAAGGAAGGTGGTGTTGATCAGTTATTTCCTAATAGCTCCTGGGCTTTCTTCATGTCAGCAACTTTCCTACCGGGAAGCTCCTTATTTGTATATATTCCTGTATTGAGGAATAGAACCCAAGGCCTTACACATTCACCCCCTGCCCCAGTCTAAGAGACATTTTTAGTTGTCATAACTAGGGAGAAAGGGGCATGATCCTCTGATATCTAGTTGGGACAGTCCAGGGATGCTGTTAAATGTCCTGGGACTTGTTGGGAAGTGTTCTCTACCATGATCCTTCCAACAGGGAGTCACTTGATCTTAGATGCGAGTAGGACTAAGCTGAGAACCTTGCTTCAGTCAAAACCCACCACAGCAGCAATGAGACCCAAGGAGCCTCAAAAGTGGCAGAGCTTTGCAGGTTTTGACCAGGTTACAGTTCTCTCTGAGCAGGGACCCAGCTCCCCGGCTCCCTGCTAAGGCAGTCACGCATGTCTCACTGGCTGTTTTCCTTGTACTTATGTGTCTGTGTCTCTCTCCATCCCTCAGGTCCCCAGGTCCTGACATGGCCTTCTTGACTTCTTGTCCTGACAAGAACAAAGTCCATTTCAACCCGACTGGCTCTGCCTTCTGCCCTGTGGGCTTGCTCAAGCCCCTCTTCCCCAGTATGGGCTTCATCTTCCGTAACTGCCCCTCTAGCCCTGGCTCTCCTCTTCCCCCTGCCAGCCCCAGGGCACCACCTCGGAAGGATCCAGAAGCTTCCAAGGCCTCCTCACTGCCATTTGAGCCTTGGCATCGCACCCCACCATCAGAAGAGTCTGTGCTTTTCCAGAGCTCCTTGGTAGTCTGAGTCCCCAGACCCTCCCACACTTCACCGTGGAGACGAGTGCCTTGACGGCCAGCTCTCTCTTAGCTTCCCAGGCTGGGGGATGGCGGAGCCCTTCCCTCTCAGCCTTCGAGCACTTTCATTTATTGTGTCAAAGCCCCAGGTCCTTTGGTGGACATCAGCCTCTCCAGAAGGGAGGAGACTCACCTCCTCCCCCAGCAGCTAGGCAGCTCACAACTTACACTGTGTACCTGCGGTTGTCCTCGCCTGCTAGAAGATGGTGATTTTTCTAGCCCAGGGTGTGAGTCCAGATGACTTCTAAGAGGCTTTTGTCATGGAACAAGTTGGCTGTGGCTGAGAGAGGGGAGATGCCACAGGCTTCCTAACAGCTCCACTTCTAGAGACACAGAAAGGCAGACCAGATGCCTCCCTCCTAGAGGAGCTGACCAGAGTGGTCCTCAGGGCCAGAACATTTGACCAATCGGCTGCTGGCAGGGGACCCAAGTGGCATTTTCATCTCAATTTTAGCCTGACTAAAGATTGTCTTAAGCAGCATCCCAGCCCAAAATGAATAGTGGGAAGAGGGATCTGGCATTCCTCCAGGGGGCATGTAGCAGCCCCATGCCCTCCACCTGCCCCAGGGGGCGTATAGCCCCATACCCTCTGCTCACCCTAGGGTTGGGTTGAATTAGAAAAATGCCTATTTTTCTTGTATCGATGTAGAAACTCTATTTTCTCCCAAAGACACTATTTTTGCAGCTATTTGAAGTTTGTATATTTTCTGTACTGCAGAGCTTACACAAAATTGAAGAATGTTAATGTTCAAGGTTTCTTATCTTGTGTTTAGAGGTTATTGTGGTTTTTTGTTTGTTTGTTTTTTGCAGATCTTGATTTTAATAGACCAAATAAATAAGTATTGCAGCAGTTTGGGTTTTCTGAATTCCTGGAATGGGAGGAGTGAGGTAGAAAGGAAGGTATTGTATCAATCACTTTTAGCCTGTCTTCAAGAGAAGGAACCTCCATTTAACATACAATGGTCTAGTTGCTGTATGGATGGGCCTTGCTAGAGACTCCCCAGAAAGACACACCAACAGTAGATTCACAAAGTCTTGTCTACAATGGAGAACATGATGTGTCCTGCCAGTGAACATGGAAATCACTAGGGAAGGGGCCCATCCTAATAAAAGTCCCCAAAGGCTCCTGAGGGACAGTGGGCTTGAGAGAGAGCATGAATACAACTGAAGGGAGACAGTCTGGCCTTTTTGACTTACTGTCCTGATAACAAAGTCCATTTCAGCCTGACTGGCTCTGCCTTCTGCCCTGTGGGCTTGCTCAAGCCCCTTGTACTTGCAGGGAAGCGAGGCCAGGCAATGGCTTGCAGCTGGGACAGCATGAAGACTGTAGCTACCATGTCTGTCTGTGTTTCAGTGAGTACCCAAGGCAAGAGTGTGCAGCTCTGGAGGGGACAAAGAAGCCATCCTTGTCCTTTTATAGCCTCTCAGATGTAAGAGCTCTTAGACGTTTGAGGAAAGTGGGAATCGCCATCCCAACATTCTGTTCATGGAATTTATGAAGCATTTTAGTAAAAGACATTTCCATTGTACTGGGTAGAATTCAATGGAACAATCATATCTGTCTCAAAAGAAAGACTTCAAGAAACCCCCACTAGGCCAGGCTATCCCAAGTACTATCCATTGGTTTGGTAATCACAAGCAAACCAAATTAGAGGATTTAGGAGAATGTCGTTGAAAATATGACAACTGTGGGTGAGAGAAGAGCCACTCTGTGAGTGAAGACTACCCAAGAAATTAAACAGCTTTTTCCAAAAAGACTATACCAAGTCAGGGAGTACGGATTGGCACCCTGACTGCTTTGCAGCTGGTGCTTTCTAACCAAAGAGCTGCCCTGCTGGTTATCACCATTGATCTCACCTGGGAAAACCCAACCAGGCGGGCGGCAACCGCACACATCTTTAATTCCAGCACCTAGGAGGCAGAGGCAGGTGGGTCTCTGAGTTCAAGGCCAGCCTACTCAGTGAGTTCTGGGACAGACAGTGAAACCCTGTCTTGAAAAAAAAATTACGGAAAACACACACATACACACACACACACACACACACACACACACACAGAGAGAGAGAGAGAGAGAGAGAGAGAGAGAGAGAGAGAGAGAGAGAGAGAGAGAGAAACTCAACCCAGGTCAAGCGAATTGTTTGAGATCCCAGTTGGTAAATAAAAGACAGAAATGGAATCCAGTAACTCGCCCAGTTACTGTTTGGTTCCCTGGAAGTGTCTGCTGATTGACCAACGGCCAAGAAAATAAATGTATGGTGTCTAGAGACAGACCCTATTTTCTCTTAGTCCTCCTAGCCCTGAAAGATGTCTGGCTTGTCCCCAAAGCCTTAGTGAGTCAGGTCCCCAGGGATGGGTGTGGTGCTGCCTGCCTTTCCTTCCTTTGCCCAAGGCTGTGCCAAAGCAAGCCTGCTAGAAGAGACAAAGCAACCCCAAGACCCACAACTGCCTGAAAATTGGGACTGTTATTAGGTAGGGGACTTGGTGACCTAGTGTTAGTCTTGCTTTGGCAATTCTAGCAAAGCAGAGGAGACCCAACTATTGAATCAGGGAGAAGTCCATGAATGAGACCAATAATAGGAAGAGGTGTGTTGGGGGGGGAGGGTTGCTTCATTGGAGAGTTGGAAGGTCTTGAAGAAAGAAAATTTACTCAAGTACTTGGAAGGGAAGTGGGGAGAAAAGGATTGTGAGTTCAACGTTATTCTCCTACATAGCAGATTCGGGGACAGCCTGAGCTACATGAGATAAAGTCTGTTGTTGTTTTTTAAAGGCATTTCAATAAACTTGAATTTTTCACCTCGAAGAGGTGAGGAGATACGATTAGAGTTGAGAAAATGTGATGACTAATAATACTCCAAACTTGTGCAGCACACTTTACAGCTTATAAAACACTTTGGTAAAGCTTAGCTCATTTAATCCTCAGAACATTCAGTGAGTGACAGGGTGGTTATTACTAATTACCCTTCGTTTACAGAGTGAGAAACCTGTAGCTTGGAATTTAAGCAACGCGTGCTGTGCTGCCCCTAAATGATAAGAACCCTGATTTATCACGGAGCCTGCCCAGGGGCTCCCTGTCAATGAAAACTTAGTGAAGTGCCCAAAAAAGAGGGCCTGTACTTGTCAGCCAGGTCTTGAACACAGGGTAGACAGGGTTGGAGTCGCTAACACTCGGCAGCGGCAAGAGGGCGCTACAGCTCTATGAAGCGTTCTTGGCGTTAGGACCCAGCAGAGGCCTGACAGCTTACTGCAAAATAGACTTTGATTCACTCTCCTGGCCTCACCGCCTCTTTCTCCGCCCATCTGTCTATTTTCGCTCCGCGTAGCCAATTGATAACATCCACATACTTATACGTCATCACTATACGCCGCGTAATCTCCTAGGCCTCCCCGGCGAGCTCCGGGTTGTAGATGTCCTCGGCGTTGCCTGATCGGAAAATCTAAAGGATGAGACAATAACCTCGATATGGCTGGCTTTCCTGGCCACCAGGAATGGAGCCAAGGTCTTAAATCCTGCCTTCTTTCCTAGAAGGCTCCTGTCTGTGCGGGAAGCATCTCCCTCTCGGAAGCTCTGAGCTGGCATATCTGGAGGTAGCTGCTCCGGCCTACGAGCCGGCGGTCGCACGCAGCTCCTATGAGGTCCCTGCCGCCGGCCGGCGATGTCCGCCTGGAGCTTTCGCCTTCGCCGCCGGTACCGCTACCTACTCTGAACGGATCTTCGGCCGACTCGTCCGTGCGTCTCATGGCCGCTAGCAGATCCCTGGTGCCTGATCGGCTGCGCCTGCCGCTCTGCTTCTTGGGTGTCTTTGTCTGCTATTTCTACTATGGGATCCTGCAGGAGAAGATGTGAGCAGACCCTTAAGGGGGCAGGACTGCTAACATACCCCATCCAGGGCCGAGATCCCGTCCCCACCGTCCATTTTACGGTCTAGTTCTCGGGCTTCCTGTGTCTGATACAGGTTTTTCTCTTTTCCGGCTCGGCCCTCTGACCTTTTTTTGCACCCTGCTATTATGCCTTGCTAGCTGAGCATCCTTGTAATTCTAAAATTCCAGGGCCGGCCTCAGGAGTTTTGGAACGCAGTTCTTTCTCTTCCTTTAGATATTTTTACTTTTGTTAATTCCTAGAGAGTTCCGTGACTTGAACCAAGTCTTCTTTTTTTAAAGCTCTGAGGTGTTTGCAGACCGTTAATCTTCTTGCTCTCGGTCTGGCTTTATTTTTTCTACTGGGGATACTTTTGTTCCACTGACTTTCCTTGTTGCCCTATACCCGAGTTCTTGACGGATTTTCTTCCCTTAGGCCATGGTATCAGTAGGCTGTCATTTAGTTTTTAGGCTTAAATCAAATCGACCCCTTTGGGTAAATAAGCTCAGTAAGCCTCACAAACTCTTAACTTCACCCACAAAAGCATGATGCTTCCGGAGCCCTCAGTGACTCTGAACAGACTTGATGTCACCGAGTGACGCATACTAATTTCTCTCCTCGTTCTTTTATGTGTTTCATCTTAGCACAAGAGGAAAGTATGGAGAAGGACCCAAACAGGAGACGTTCACCTTCGCCTTAACTTTGGTTTTCATCCAGTGTGTGATCAATGCTATGTTTGCCAAGATCTGTGAGTACCTCATAGTAATTTGTTGGGCTCACTCTCCTTCCTCCCATATTCTGGGCAGAGATGTGGATTCATCTTTAAAAATCAAAGTTTTCCCTACCTCCACACACCCTTGAGTATTTGAACAGCTTCTCTGCAGTCTATAAAACCAACGGCTGTGAAATGAGATTAAAATATTAGGCCTCTACATTATACCAACTTTTGAGTTAGAAATGACTGGGCCTTCTATATTCCAAATCCCCATTGAAAATACTTAGAACATTTCCCCCTTTATCCCTTTAACTGCTTTGTGTGTCAGCTTCAAACATGTCTTTGTTCCTATCGGCGGAGTTTAGCCATCCCTTTCTTGAACTCAGTGAATCCCTACCTCCACTCTGCATGTGGTTGTGTTAGGTTTAAGGGGAACTGGGGCGATGAATAATTTCCAGGGATTTCTCAGCTTACCCCTTAAGAGGATAGAAATAGCACTCTTACTTGACAGGCAAGTTCTTTTCCTATGGCCTCAACCATTTGCCTCGTGGTCCATCCTTGCCCCACCGGGTTTCTCTTGTATGTTTTGTTTGTTTTTGTTTTATTTTTTGTCTTCTCCCAGTGATCCAGTTTTTTGACACTGCCAGGGTGGATCGCACTCGGACCTGGCTCTATGCTGCCTGCTCTGTCTCCTATGTGGGTGCCATGGTCTCCAGCAACTCGGCCCTGCAGTTTGTCAACTACCCAACTCAGGTGAAACCTCAGGGCGAGATGAGCGTTGGCTCAGAAATTGTGTGGACAGGACTAAGGGGGTCTCCCCCGTCTTCCCCTCAGGTCTGTGACTTAAGTAAAAGGAAGCAATCCTGGAAGGCTAGGGGTGGAGCTCAGTTGGTCCAGCTGGCTGAGCATGCGTGAAGACCTGGGCGCCATCCCCAGTACTGCATGAGCCGGGCATGCGTCACATGCCCGGAGCCCTTGCACGCGGCAGAGGCTGGAGGATCAGAAGCAGAAGTTCAAGATCATGTTCAACTGTAGTAGTGTGTCTGGTTCAAAGCTAGCCTGGGCTACTTGAAACTATGTTCAAAACAAAACAAACCTTGAAACTATGTTCAATTAAAGGAAGGAAGGAAAAAAAAAACATTCAAAGCAGAGCATGCTTGAGAAAGAGTGTAGAGTTTAGGGTGCAGCTTCCTTTGGTTTGGCCATGATAGGGCGGCCTCCTGAGGCCACACTGTTGGGTTCAGGGCCAGTGCTGTCTCCTCTGAACACGGCAGCTGACAGCCCTCACACACCACAGATGCCCACAAGTTATTTGCTCACTTTTATTTCAGGTCCTCGGTAAATCCTGCAAGCCAATCCCAGGTAAGCAGAGGCAGTGAGCTCTGGCTCCTCTCTCCGAGTGGCTCTGGGTGTCATCATCCCATTGTAGGTCTCTCCATAGTGTCTTTCCTGTCACCGGTGTTGCTTCCTGTGGTGTGCACAGGTCAGGTGGGAGGGAGAGGCTGGCCTGGTGTACCTTGTGTCCTCAGTTACTCTAGTGTCCCCCATGTTTACATTGTCACCCCCTACCCAGAACCCCATTCAGGCCACTGGCCTCTTCCTTTCAGCGTCTGGTCTTTCTTTCTTTATTTTTTTTAATTTTTTAATTTTTGAATTATTTACTTATTTTAGGTATATGAGTAATGATAGCTGTCCTCAGACACACCAGGAGAGAGTATCAGATAGATCCCTTTACAGATGGTTGTGACCCACCAAGTGGTTGCTGGGAATTGAGCTCAGGACCTCTGGAAGAGCCAGTCAGTGCTCTTAACCTCTGAGCCATCTCACCAGCCCCCCAGCGTCTGGTCTTCCCTCCTTGTTCTCCACCTCTCCCAGGTCCTTCCTGGACCTTTGACTTTTGTTCCCTTCCTTCCCCACCTGGCCACTACTGGGCCCTGTTGCTCAGTCATCCTCATCTAGGTGCCAGCCTGCCTCCCCTCCCGCCTCACCCTCCTCCTCAGACATTTCTCCCTCGGTTATGACTCTCAGGAGGAGGGTGTTGGGGTCACTGACACCAGTGGGACTTGAATGTCACTGTCTTTTGTTTGTTTGTCTTCCTGTAGTTATGCTCCTCGGAGTGACCCTCTTGAAGAAGAAGTACCCGCTGGCCAAGTACCTGTGTGTACTGCTCATCGTGGCCGGCGTGGCCCTCTTCATGTATAAGCCCAAGAAGGTGGTTGGGATAGAGGAGCACACTGTTGGCTTTGGAGAGCTCCTTCTGGTATGCAGGCCTGTTGCGAAGGCAGCCTTTTCTAGCAGATTCCAAGGACAGCCCCAGCAAGGCAGGCAGAAAGCCAAGGGAGGATGTGTTGCCCCTTGACTCCTGTCGCCCATCTTTGCTGCAAGGGTCCTGGCTCTGCTGTGGCCACAGCAAGAAGCCTGAAATATTTAGCCATAGCTGAGGACGCTCTCCCGGAGAAGCGTGCTCTGGGGTCTGTGTCTAGATCCTCGTGTGAGCTCAGAGATCCCTAAGAGCTGAGGAGGAAAGAATGGGGGGGGGGTGCTCCCCCACCCCCTCCGGTTTCCAGGCAACACAGAAGCCAGACTTGAGTGAACGGGAGCTATCGGTTTGTGTTAGGCCCTGCCCCAGGTGCTTCACATCGTTGTTGATTAACGATTATAACAGGCTCCTACACAGGCGGTGTTATCTCCAGTTTACAAGCGACGAAACTGAGCAGAAGCTAACTCCCCTGACCTCTGTCACGCACCTAAGTGGCAGTCAGGGTTCCAGGCCAGGAAGTTTGATCACAGAACCTAGACTCTGGAGCATAGTTCTCCTCCACCTCCCCGCCACACCCTGCTTTGAGACAGGGTTTCTCTGTGTAGCCCTGGCTATCCTGGAACTTGCTCTGTAGACCTGGCTGGCCCCAAATTTAGAGATCCGCTTGCCCCTGCTTCCCGAGTGCTGGGATTAAAGGCTTGTGGCGTCACTGCCCGCCTGGATCACAGTCCTTACCGAGCCAGAAAGCTAGCCTGCAGGACGAAGCAGCCCTGCCCAGCTCTCTGGTTCAGTCCCTCTGTGCCAGCTTGTAGGCTTTGACACTGAGAACTGGTGGGCTTCCTGTTCTACCCCGATTGCAGCCCCATTGTGATCAGTCGGGTGCCTGTCAAGAGAAAGGCTGGCATGGTCTCTCCCCCTACCCCTGACCTTAGGCAGCTCTGTCTTAAGGTAGCAACTTTTTGTGTCCTGGGTTGGGAGGCACCCGCTGGCCAGCTCACTGCCGGCTGCTCTCTTTTCTTTCCCAGCTCTTGTCTCTGACCCTGGATGGACTGACAGGTGTTTCCCAGGACCATATGCGGGCTCATTACCAAACAGGTTCCAACCACATGATGTTGAACATCAACCTTTGGTCCACGTTCTTACTCGGTGCTGGTAAGGAGCCATTCTGCTGTTCTGTGCACAGATCACCAGAGGGCAGACTCCTCTCATCCTGGCACCCCTAGCTTGGCTTCCGGTCGTTAACTTTGTGCAGGCCAAAGGCCTGATTTAATTCCAACATGTCCTACTGTCCAACACCTGAGAGACCTTCCTGGAAAGATCAGTGCTGGCAGTATCTCTCCTCTCCCTATTAGTCACTCCATAGGGGTAACATGTTCCAGATGTTGAGAAGGTACACTGTGAAACACACAGAGATGTCTAGGAACAGTCCTTCTCATGAGGCAGATGAGACTTGAATATCGTGCTTGTCGACTTAGGAGTACACTGAATGGAGTTCACAGATGAAGGCCTTTGCTTTGGAGTCGGCGATCCCTAACTTTCTCAAGTCTGAGCACAAGCAGAAAGTATTTTTCTTGTAGCACGCTGTGGTTAGTGAGAAGACTTGGAGGTTACCATTCCAGGCGCCTCCTTGTGCCACAGACCTCTGGGTCACTGTCTGCAACACCTAAGGATGCCTGCCTTCGATCACTTTTTACATTTCTGGTTTTGTTTTGTTTTTAAAGATTGATTTATTTTATATACAGTGTCTTCAGACACACCAGAGGAGGGCATCCGATCTCATTACAGATGGGTGTGAGCCACCATGTAGTTGCTGGGAATTGAACTCAGGACCTCTGGAAGAACAGCCAGTGCCCTTAACCGCTGAGCTATCTCTCCAGCCTGCTGGATTTGGTTTTTACTTTTGTTTTCTGAGGCATTTTCTCACTCTAATTCAGGCTAACCTAGAATTCACAATCCTTCCAGTCTCAGCTTCCCAAACTTTGAGATTGTAGACACAAGCCAAACTTATCCAACATCACGCACTTTGGCAGAAGAAAACCATTAACTTCAAAGCCTTTCTTGGAAAATCAAGTTGGTTTCTGTAACTAGATAAAAGTTTGAGAAAGATGCATACCAGGCCAGAATCAACTCCTTGTGGTTCCTTACCCAGCCGCCCTCTTGGTATTTAAGCAGGCTGCATTGTGGGTAAGCATAAGACATGCTGGTCACCTCTTGATCTTTTTAGGGATCCTGTTTACTGGGGAGCTCTGGGAGTTCCTGAGTTTCGCCGAGAGGTACCCGACCATCATCTATAACATCCTGCTCTTCGGCCTGACCAGTGCCTTGGGCCAGGTGAGTTCCGTGGAGGAGGAAGAGTAGCTGGGAGCAGAGCTCGAGCTTAGCCTTGGTGTCTGCTGACCCCAGGCTGTGCCTGGCTTCACACATCTTCTGTGCTGACCCCAGGCCTTGCTCGGCCTCACTACTTCTCTTCCCAGAGCTTTATCTTCATGACAGTCGTGTACTTCGGGCCACTGACCTGCTCCATCATCACCACGACACGGAAGTTCTTCACCATCTTGGCTTCTGTGATCCTCTTCGCCAACCCCATCAGCTCCATGCAGTGGGTGGGCACCGTGCTGGTTTTCCTGGGTGAGTTCTAGCCAGACAAGTGCCTGCAGGGGCCACATTGGGAAAGAGCAGAGACTGTCTTATTGTAGAGAAAACTTTCCTAAAGGAGAAAAAGCAGCATTCTTTGTAATGCAGCCTTTCTCCTGTGCATTCCATCTTAGAAATGTCCTTTAATGACATGGGCTCCCAGGATCCTGAGTGGAACAAAGTCTGGCATTTACTCCCCTGCTAACCTGTGGTGTTAGATGAGAGCTGAAAGAAACTGTTGCAAGTTTGAGTGTCTGTCTGTCTGTCTGTGTGTGTTTGTAGGCAAGCTATAAATAGCTGGGGAATTTTGATTCTGACTTTTGGTGTTGGTGTGTGTGTCTGTGTATGTCTTTCTGTGTGTGTCTCAGTGTGTGTGTGTGTTGCCAGTGTCTGGGTGACTTTTCATTTGTTGGCATTTTCTTGTCTTTGAGGAAGCTATATACAACTAGTCATCCAAAGTGTGTTGTGCCCAAAACTGGGCAAAGTGATGCATACCTTTAATCCCAGTACTTGGGAAGCAGAGGCAGACAGACAGGTCTCTGTTTATAGAGTGAGTTCCAGGAAAGTTAAATCTATGTAGTGAGACCGTGTCTTGAAACAAACAAAAGCAAAACAAAGTTTGTCGCATCTAAAACCCCACCTTAGGGAAGCTAAGCTGTCGTTCCAGAGCACCAGTAGGCTTCACGGCCTCCCGTGGAATTTACGCAGCTTTCTCCCTTCCGTAGGTCTCGGTCTTGATGCCAAGTTTGGGAAAGGAACAAAGAAGACCTCCCACTAGGACGAGAGAGGCTTCCTCCACTCCAGAAAGCTTAAGTTATTATCTCCAACAGGGACATCTTGGAAAATGGACTCAGTCAAGATAAGGGACTGGGCTCCAGTCTTTTTATATAAAAAAATAATAATCAAAGGAAGCGAGATGGAAAATTCTAAACAAAGCACTTAGGGGTTTAACAAGACGTGTTCCTGATGTCTGGTTTTGCACAGACCAGCACAAATAAAGAGAAGGAAGGCAAGCTGGAAGGGTGAGACCCTGCTGCTGCTCGCCGGGCTGGGCTGGGCCGGTTTGGGCCGGGCGGTGAGGCTCCCCTATGAAGTGCACAGAAGTGCCTGTGAGCAGGGGGAGCTCTGGGAGTTGGCAGGATTGAGCCAGCAGCCTCTGTTCCCATGGGCGAGCTCTAAATATGCTGAGACAGGTGGCTGGCCCTGAGAGCCAGAGGATGTAAAATCACTTCAAAGCACGGCAGCATAGCACGGTGGCACATGAGTTGCCAAAAAACGAAAGGTGTGTTCTCAAGGAACACCTTGAGGTTGAAATGGGCCCGGGGCCTCAGAACCTGCTGGCTTCTGTCTTGTCCCCCACTGCCACCCCTCAGCCAGAACTTAACCCAGAACCTGTGCATAAATCACGAATGTGTTTCCAAGGTCCCTTGAACATGCTTTCCCAGACTGCCCGCCCCCTCCTCCTGTCCACCAGGCCCCCCTGGGGAGCCTGGATTCATTCCTCCTATTCCCCTACCCCCTTCGGCAGACGCATCTCAGTCCTCTGCCGTTGTAGCGTGCCAAGGTGTCACCATGCCAGCTTCTGCCTGTTGAAAAGGATGCTGGCGGAAGGCAGGGTGGCTGAGTCCTGGCTCCGAGCAGCTGTCAAGTGCTCTGGGTGGTAATGGGGGGGAGGAGGAGGAGCTTGGAGCAGAGCCACCTGCCCACTGCTGCCTTCAGAGCTGGATCGCAGTCCTCCGAGGACCCAACTTTACACATGAAAGTGCATTGCCACCAGCTGCGACTTCCCTTCCATCTGCTGCCGCACCCCACCCTTGGCTCTCCAGATGGGAGCCTGGCCTCCTTCCTGTGTGCTGCCTCGACGCCAGCCTCCTAAGCCCTTCCCTTCTCAAGCTTCCTAGGACCTGGATATCACGAGGCTCCATCTCTAAGCTCCCTCTTCTCTTGAGTTCCTTTTAGGGAAAGTTTTAGATCCTCTGCCCCTCTCCCTGTTTTTGTTTTTTTCCATCACGCTGAAGGTCGTTGGCACCTGCTGCACTCACGGTGCCTTCCTGGGTGTTCTGTGGGTCAGATGGCGGTTAGAGCCTATTGGCAAGGCTAGGGCCCCACAGGTGGCCAGCATCTGTGTCTACTGTTCTAACAAGAAACACCAGTTTCCCGGCCGCCAAACTTGCCCTTCCCAGCACTTTCCCCATGCCCTTTAGCTGTCCTGAAAGTGTCCCACACTGGTCACCAAGACACGACTGCTTTCAGCAGCTTGAGAAGGCTCATGGGGTCAGCTTGTCCTGCCAGCTGCGTGCTTGAGAGTCCTGTTCCTGGGTATTCCTGTGTGCTCATCTGACACTTCGGGTGCCTCCTGAGAGCGTGCAGGGGGGAGCTTCAGGGCTAGCCAAGGCTAGTGCTTGCCTCTAGGAGGCGCACAGTTTAATAGCAAGGCTGGAGAAAAACAAACCAACCCACTACATCTCAGTAACAGGAAGGTGTCCGGACAAGGTGAGGCTTGACTGTTGTGTGGGAAGATGAAAGCCTGGGTGGGTGAGCGCTGGCTTTGCTGCCGAGCAGGGAAAGTGCGTTTCAGCTGCCTCCAACTCTTGCCTGGTTGGCTGTGTCCAGTTAATTGCAGTGAGAGCATGCGCAGGACCGTGGTTTTCAGGTGGGGCGGTATTCTACTGGAAGATACCTAAAAGCCAAGCTGCCAGCTCCTTCGACCTGACATGCTCACCTGTTGGAGCATGGGAACCAGAAGGCCAGAGTTGGCAAAATCAGGCCTATTGTCTCTAACAGGCCTGATACTGAAATACCAGACAAGTTCAAACAGGCAACCCTGGGCAACCTGATGCCTCAGGTTTTGAAAGATCAAAGGACCTCCTCTGCAGTTAATTCTCAGCTCTGTGCAGAAGGAGGAACCCAGCCTGCAGACACCCCTAAGCCCTGTGTTTTCACTGGGGCTGCATTGTACTTAACTCTGTTTCAGTCAAAGCATCAGGTCCCTTTCTCAGTTTAGATCTCTGTGCTGACAAACTGACTTTCCACTTTGGCCTACAGCAAGGGATGGTGACCCACGAGTGCTATTTGGGGTGCCATCTTAGGGATTGCTTTTAAAAGGATGTAGAAGGGCAGGTGTTAAGTATTACCGTAGATCATGCCTAAGGAACAGACCTTGTACCCTCACTCCTCTGTAACACACTTGCAAGGAACATTAAACAAATGTCTGTGTTTTAGAGCCGAGAGCCTGTGAGCTGGAAGGGTGGGTGGTCACTGCAGGTTCCCGGTGTGTCTTCCGGTGCCGGTTGTCTCCTGGACCTGGGCTCTCTAGAGGAGGAACGTGAAGGTCCAGGAGGCCTGTTGCCCTCCATAGCTGCTTCCACTCGTCAGGGAACAGTTTGTATGTTTTACAAGCAGAACCGGTCATTTCCCCCAATGCCCTGGCAGAGAAATTGCCCCCCGGGTCTCTGTGGGATCATTCAGACAACAGAGCAGCTGTCTTCAGGAACAGTGAGCTCACATGTTTATAACTCTCCTGCTTTGCCAGGGCTCTTTAGGCGGGGCCATTTTATCCTTAAGACACTCCTGGGGAGAGCTTGGGCCAGAAGCAGCCTCCCACATCTGAAGTAGGAAGCCTGAAATTCACCAAGCCTGAAATTCATCAGCTGAAGATTGAACACAGCTCGGCTGAGGACTGGGGGGCTGGGACACGGTGGGGGGGTGAGGGTGCAGCAAAAATAGCCTGTTTTGTTTCCCTGTATTAGGTTATGTTGGGTCAGGGACTGCTTTAACTCTCAGCAAGCTGAGCTGGTGGATTGCAGCTGTGCAGATTTTCTGGCAATTTCTAGTATAACTTCCAAAAAGTTTGGGCACTGGCAACAAATACTATATAAAAAATATTTATGATAATATGTAATACTATATATAATATATAATACTATAATAGGATATATAATATATCACACTATAATTGGATGTGTGTGTGTGTGTGTGTGTGTGTGTGTGTAATACACTGTAGTTTACTTTGTTTTGTTTTTTGAGACAGGGTCTCATCCAGCCGAGGGTGGCTTAAAACTCAAAAGTCAGTATGTAGTTGGGACTAAACCTAAACTCCTGTTTAGGTGATGGAGAGATGGCTTAGGGGTTAAGCGTACTTGCTGCTCTTCCTGAGGATTGAGCTTGGGTTCCCAATACCCATGGTGGTGACTCATAGCCACCTGTAACTCCAACTTCAGAGGATCCAATACCTCTGGCTTCTGAGGGCACCCACACTCACATGCACACACCCCAACACAGACACATACATATAATTAAGAAACACACACCAACTTCTGTTGTTCTCTCTCAAAGGCTATGATTACACGGTGTATATTATCCTGCCCGGTACCATTAGTTTAGAAAAGAAGATTTTAAGGAAAGCCTATCCAATCCCTTCCAAAGAGAATATAATCATCCCACTATCTTGATGATAAATTCTATTTTCAGTTGTAGAAGATGTTGGACAAAATGTTGTTCTCTGTAGACAGGTCTGGTGGCATATGCCTCTAATTTCAGCTATTAGTGAGGCTACAGTGGGTTGAAAAATCAAGCTTGTCCTGGACGAGTTAATGAGAGCCTGGCTCAAAAACAAGGGGCAGGAGAGTGCAGGGGATGCCTGGGATCCCAGCGTTTGGAATTGGAGACGGGAGGATCAGGAATTCAAGATCATCCTTGGCTCCTCGAAGAGTTCAAGATTAGCCTGGGCTACGTGAGACTCTCTCTCTCAACCTTTTTATATAACTCATGAGTGATGCTGGGGATGTGGTTTCACTTGGTGGATTTCTCACCTGAGCATGCATGAAGCCCATGAGATCGCCAGCAGAGCATAAAACCAGACATGGCAGAACATGCCTGTATCCCCAGCATTCTGTGGGAGCCGAAGGTGGGCGGACCAGAAATTCAAGGTCATCTTACCCAAACAGCAGATTTGAGGTCAACCTTGGCTCTATGAGATCCTGTCTCAAAGGACAAGAACAAAAGGGAGCAGGGACTGGGGATATAGCTCACCGGCAGAGCCTCAGGTTCAAACCCCTGTAAAAAAAAAAAAAACAAAAAAACAAAACCAAAAAACAACAACAACAAAAAAAAACCATAGTCACTAGGAGTGTTCATGTGGTGTAATTTCCAGTTTGAGCTAGTACAGTGGCTCACTCCTGGTAATCCTAGCTGCTGAGGGGCCAGAGGTAAGAAGATTGCAAGTTCAAGGCCAGCCTAGGCAACTTCCCAAGACCCTGTCTCAGAGCAAAAATTAGAAAAGGCTGGGAGTGGAGTTCAGTGACAGAGCACTTACCTAACATTAGTGAAGCCCTTGGTTCAAGTCATAGAGCTGGAAAACCAAAATCCCTAGAATTTGGAGGCCCTGTTCCACAGTGCACCCAACCCAGCAGAGGCTCAAGGTCAAGTGTGTTGAAAAAAAGCAACCGGAAATGAAAGTGCCCATAATTCAGAGCAATCTGGGAGCCCTAGATAACCCCAGATAACCCCCCTCCCCCGCCCCGTGCGCGCCCTCAGCCCCTCTATGCAGCCAGCTGGGGGTCGGCTCAGGAGGCTACAGGGGCTTTGCAAGAAGGGCTGCAAGGAATCTCCGGTGGTTCTTCCTGAGACCTCGCTACAATATGTTTGGCTGGCTTTAGTCACAGAGCTCCCCTGTGTCATCCAGAATATTCTGGAGAGAAGCCACTGCCTTGTTTAAGCCATCTGACAGGCGTGATCCTCAGACCTACAGCCAGTGAGCTTGGCATGGGCCAAACAGTCTGCCACTGGCGGCGAGGGTGGGAGGGAGACCCAGAGGAACTTGGAACCTTGAGTGGTTCAGTCGGTGCAAAGGGCCAGCAGGAGCCTCGGAGGCCTGAGAAGCCGAGAGCAGCTCAGTTAGCAGCTCCCGCCCACAGAGCCACGAGCTCTCAAGTGCTGCCCCTGAAGCTCGCCGCCGCCGCCGCCGCCGGTTCTGTCCAAATGGGCAGGCTCCCTGTGGTTTCTGGGAAAGGTAAAAGGGGAATGCTTCAAGCCATACGCCAACGCAAAGGACACATGTGCTTCGGCCCACTCTCAGTTTTGGTTGTGGCATCTGCACGTTCAGAGCTAGCAAAGGTGCCATGTTTTAACTTACATCTGACTAGATGTCTTTCTTTCTTTCTACCTAGGATCCTATAATTGCCACAGGCCTGCATGTATTCTGTATATGAAGGCTGGGAACTCGCTAGGGAGATAGACAGAGACAGAGAAAGACAGACAGAGATAGACAGAAACACAGAGACAGAGAATTGGAGACAGAGAGAGCAAGTTATAGGAAAGGGTCTATACTCCCTTAAGATTCACTGGGGCTCCACACACAAAATCCATCATAATCACGGGACTCTGTTAATTCAAAGGGACATCCTGGCCAGGCACATTGGTATACGCCTTTAATCCCAGCCCTTGAGAGGGAGAGGCAGGCAGATTTCGAGTTCCAGGCCAGTCCAGACTATATAGAGACTTTGTCTCAACACACACACACACACACACACACACACACACACACACAGAGAGAGAGAGAGAGAGAGAGAGAGAGAGAGAGAGAGAGAGAGTTTCCTAAGCTAGGGTAGCACTGTGGAATATGGTACTCGTTTTCAGTGGCTGAATAGATGGGTGATGAGGTTGAGGGCGTGGATACCAACTACAGCAGCCCCATCCGGTTGAATTCCCATATACTCAACAGGGCTGCCAGGTTTAATGAATAAAAATACAGGCTGCTTATCTCACGTTGAGCTTCAGATAAACAACACATTTTTGGTATATGTCTCTGTATTCCAATTTAGCAAGCATTCTATATTTTATCTGGCATTAGTCATTATCCAAAATGTTCTCATGGGCCTCTCTCTCTTCCCAAGGAGTCGCTCTCATTTTCATTCAAATCGCAGTTCTATGTTCAAGGTACGTTTTGTTCAGGGCCAGATTTGTTATTTCCCTGGTGGCCCAGGGAAGTGCAGTACCAGACTTCATCAGCAGGGGGCACCACTCTCCTAGATGAGATTCTCCAGCCGAGTTGCTGGGGGCTTCAGGAAAGGAAAGGTGGAGACACCGAATTGAAGGTTCTATTTGTTGCTTCTGTCGCCCCCCCCACCCCCGCCCCCTGGAGCTCAAGTCTCACCCCAATACCCTGCCAGAGCTATTTCTGTGGATCAAGAACCTGCTCGTGTCACTTGGCTCTGAAATCACTTCCAAGGTTCCACAATTACCTTCTCGACGCTGCTTAAAAAGCCCTTCAGGATCCCACTGGCGTCTATTTTGCCTCCTTCCAGCCTGCTCTATCCCACCCACCTCTCACTCCCAGCTCTCCCATTCAGCAGGAACTATTTGCAGCTTCCCCTGTATGGTATTTACTGTCGTGCCTTTGTGCCCAGCGCTTCCTTTGCTCGGGATCCCCTTTTCCATGTGGTACTTTTAGCCACTCTGCTCATTCAACACGCTGCGGTGGTATGTACCGAGACAGACCGTGGCAATGCGCTGTGTGGAGCGGAAGGCTGCCTGGGGCCCTTCCCCTACGATTCCCACCGGGGGAGGGATGATGCAAGTAAATATATAACAAAATATTTGGACTCCGTTCAAGGGCTGACTGATCTGTCTTCCTCAAATAGAGTTAACCGCTCCCTCTCGGATTCCCTGATGGCTTTCACGTTAAGGGTTCTGAATCCTGTCACCTGCCCGGTCACCGCAGAGAATTCACTTAAAATGAAGAAACAGTGGGGGAGGGGTGTGTGTGAAGGGGGGGTCAGGATGAAATTGTCTGTGCCAGACTGAAATGCAGGTACCGCCCAGAGGATGCCTTAGCTCTTCACCTCCTCCGTTCAATGGTGTTTGTCATTTCAAGAGAAAATGGAAGGCGGTGGGTGTAGTTTAGTGGGTAAGCTGCTTGCCTAACATGGACAAAATCCTGGGTTCAATCCCCAGCATTTCCAAAAGCCAGACGTGGGTCTGGCATGCCAGGAATCCCAGCGCTTGGAAGATAGAGACATGAAGACCAGAAGTTCAAGCTCATTCTCAGCTACATCGTGAGTTCAGTCAGCCTAGACTACGTGAGGCCCTGCCTCAAAGAAAGGAAAGGAAAGAGGGGGATGGAGGAGGGGGCAGAAGAGGAGACGAAGAGGGTAGAAATGATCTCTTTGTTTTTCAAGAACTTCCCCGGGTTTTTGTTTGATTCTTTGCTGGCATAAAGTAGACACGCCTTCTGGTCAGGTATGCTCTAGGTGGCCAGGCGGCCATCACCTTTCCTATGGCTGTTCCATCAGAACCTACTGTCAATGCTTTAATGGCAAGACTGACCAGCTCACTGTAAGTGTTCAACAAATGCTCGTGAAAGAGAAAGAAGGAGGGAGGGCAGGGGAAGAAAGACAGGAGACAAGGAGTGACAGTTTGCTGACCGAAGTTCTTCCTGCCGTTGCGTTGGGTTTGGAGCAGATGGGACACAATAGCCTGACGCTGAATTTATTGCTGAGTGTGCGTGTGTGCATACACGTGTGAGTTCTCGTGTTAGCAGGTGTGACAGCTGGAAAATGCGTCTCAGAGCTATCAGCTCCATTCTCCAGCGGGCTCTCCAGCCAAGCCCTTCCTGTTCTGGGAGGATGGGGGCTGGGGAAGAAGGCAGGGCTCACGGTGGACTTCCTGGCTTCCAGCCAGGACCTGCAGCCGCCTGCACAGAGATGAGAAAGAGTTTATGTAGGCTTTTGGTACCAAGGGATGCGTCCTCAGGGGAAGGTGTCTGGCAGCTGCTGCCACCCACCGCCTACACACCAGAGTGCCCACTGCATAGCAAGCAGCCCGAGTGGGTCAGAGTTAAAAAGCTTTCTCTTCTCACTTATCCAAAATGAGATCATCAGAATGACCCTTGACCCTGTGTTGGGGGCGGGGAGGTGAAGATGTATGAGTGATCAAAACTTCCAAGTGACAGAGAAGGTGGGGGCGGCTCACACTCCTCCTTGCGGGCCCCCAGAAGCAGAGCAGTCTCTTGACCCTGCCCGTAGTCTGCTGCTTTTCTGGAAGGCTCTGCTTTTCATCTAGGGAGGATGCTGCTTCCTGCCCACACAGAGCAACCCATATGCATCCTCGTCGCCCCAGCCGAATAAGGGCATATCTTTGAAAACATAGATATCTGAGGCTTCCAAAGTCTATTTTATCTCCGAAGTACCTGGATCATTCAAGAAGCAGAGACTCCATCTTGGCCCTGAAATGCCTCTAGAGTCTTTCTGAACGGGGTAAAACAGAGGGGACTGGGGCAGTCGCAGTAGACTGAAATCGCTCTCCAGGCGAGACTTTGGAAGCATCTGTCCCATGCTGTTCTCTCTGATGAGAGGAACTTTGAAAGGTAAAATAACGTACCCAGCAGCTGGACTCAGCCACCGGGTGGGCGGGCGGAGGGGCGGGCAGGCACATGGCAGGAGGGAAGCATTGTAGCAAGCAAGCCTTTCCAGGAAGCAAGCCCTCGGGCAGGCTGCTCTGGCTTGCCCAGGCTAAGCGCTTGGTCTGGTCCTTGTCCCAGAGTGGCAAATTAGGCACGGGTGCTCAGAGAACTGTGGTCCTCGGTGTGGTTTGCTTATAGTGCCAGGGAAGG